>CM054183.1:97282070-97867070 GCA_028829895.1 Sinotaia quadrata | reverse complement strand
AGGGGTAGATTTAACATAAAGTGATAGTACTTTATTAAGATCATGAAATAAGTATGTGTAAGCTTGAAACACAAATAGCATAAGCGATAATAATTAATTATTATCTTTTTCTTACAAATTGTTACATTTTAAATTTAATTAAATGTTCGCTACTCTCGTTTAGAGACTTTCCTTGTAAACAACAGCACAAAATAATCCTGAGGGTATTGATTCAAGGTTGAACGGTCCAGTCTTGTGGCGTATATCATGTCATTTAGCAGGCCACCAAATGTGCACTTTAGTCATGCATTAGCAGACACAAATCGCCTGCAACCGTGTCGCTCAGACTTCAAACCAGAAACAAGCCGGCATTGTCATGACAATTCCTAACACAGTAAATCTGAAAGATTATCCTTTTAAAAGAACACATGTATCCCAACTTAAAAACTAAACCAATGGAAACATGTCCTGATTTTATGGTTTGATTCGGTATGTTTGGAATAGTTAAGAGATTTTCTTATAATTATATTTTTCATTTTCAAGAAACACTTTATCCTGTACATTTGGAAAGAGACAATTCTCTTCATAAAATTGTGTATTTAGCAATATGAGACACAGATGAATGGTTGGGAAGCTAAATTATTTATTACACGCACTGACGTGTTAATTTTTCAACAAAACAGTTGATTCAAGCCACGACTCATCCCGCCAGTAATTTTTTCATTGGCTCTAACATTAGAATCGTTCTGTGACTTCATTCCAGCCTGGTTCTAGGATTAACGATCTTTTTGTGAAATTTACCACAACTTTCTGGAACTGCTACCTATTCTATGCTATGTTCTTCACAGACTGTAATGTGCATTCAGCAGTGTAGATTCTTCCACAACCAATTGTGCAAGAGAACTTTCTTAGAGACGCTAAACAAGTTTCACATTTAGGTCGCCAGTCCTGACTAAAAGCTACTATGCGTCAGCACGCCAAAAGTCGACTCAACATTTATCAAATCTAAAATCCTTTGCTTTCAATCCTCTCCTGCAATTTCTTACTCTTCTTCATAGTCGTAATCGTTTGCAATTGATGAAGAATTCAACCAAATATCCTAATTACATTCGTACTCCTTGAACAGAGACTCTGGAAATTAAGAACTGAACTGTAATTGTCTTAAACATTTAAAGAACTATAGTGTTCAACCAACAGTCACTTTCCTATAGGCTAAATTGACGTTGAACGGAGATATGGCGTATGGTTTACGCCTACATTGATGCTGAAATGAGATATGATATACGGTTTACATCTAAATTGACGCTGAACGGAGATCATTATAACGTACGGTTTACGTGATATTGCAATCACCTTCCAGGAAAAGTTTATCTTGCAAGAAAGTACGTTCTTGCTGGTTGATAATGGCCTCTGTACCATCCTTATTTACCTTTAGACATGTTTACACCAACATTTAAAACACCTGAAATCGCGAACGAATATTGGAAATAGACGAGCATTTGAAATCTAGCACTTGAAATAACAGACGAGCATTTGAAATAAACGAATTAACGTTTGAAATATAGCACTTTAAATAACAGAGAAGCATTTGAAATATAGCACTTTAAATAACAGACAAGCATTTGAAATATAGCACTTGAAATAATAGATGATCATTTGAAATATAACACTTTAAATGTCCATTTACATCACTATCTTTTTTCTTCATAATGACTTTAATAATTCATACTTTTTTCTCGTTAGTTCTAATTTCCACCAATCACAATTGACTTTGCCAAATGGTAAAATGTTGTCTAATCTATTTATTTATATCGGGCGATATTACAAAACTTTATATTTAATTCCTACCCTACTGTAGGTTACTAGTTAGTAGATAGGATTATAATTGTATATTATGATTATGATTAGTAGTTAGTTGATAGGATTATAATTCTGTATTATGATTAGGGTTAGTAGTTAGTTGATAGGAGTTTATTTATTACAGTATATGACTGAAGTAAAATTTCTTTCTTATATATACTGAAACCTTTCGGAATCGGATAACAGAGCTACAATTCAAATATTTTAATTAGCTTGGTGTTACTGTTAGTAGTGATGTTGTTAATTGCATGTGTAGATAGCATTGTATAGATACTATTCTGTATATATCATTGTATAGACACCATTGTGTACATATTGTGTAGAAACCATTGTGTAGATATTGTATAGATACCATTGTGTAGATATCATTGTATAGACACCATTGTCTAGATAGCACTGTATACATTACATTGTGAGGATAGGTTTGCTTTGCATAGACTCAGTCTGGTTAGTTACCTAATAATAGACCAGTTGCGAAAACTAACTTATAAAGGGAATGAAGTGAAGATCATGTCCATACCGGGCAATGAAAAGCAGAAACACTGGCTAAAAAGTGACTGAAAGAAGATAAAGAAGCAAAACGTATTATCAGACCTCAAGAAAACGTCGACATCTTGAAAAAAACAATATGACAAAACCTAAGAAATCCAATATTTCAAACTAGGATGAAGGTCCCAGAGAGATGAGACAACAAGTAATACACCAACAGCCTGTAAATCCAATATTTAAAACTAGCAAAAGGACGAGGGTATCAGAGAGATGAGACAACAAGTAATGCACCAACAGCCTGTAAATCCAATATTTAAAACTAGCAAAAGGACGAGGGTATCAGAGAGATGAGACAACAAGTAATACACCAACAGCCTGTAAATCCAATATTTAAAACTAGCAAAAGGACGAGGGTATCAGAGAGATGAGACCAACATCCTATAATAGCACTAGGAAGTGAAATAGCAAGCTGTAAGTTAATTAAGTACAGTTCTGGTCAGCAACTCGGACTAGCAAGCTGTAAGTTAATTAAGTGCAGTTCTGAACTAACACTAGGAAGTGAAATAGCAAGCTGCAAGTTCATTAAGTGAAATAGCAAGCTGTAAGATAATTAATTTAAATAGTAAGCTGTCAGTTAATTAAGTGAAATAGCAGGCTGTAAGTTAATTAAGTGCAGTTCCAGTGAGCAACTCACCGTAGCACATGTTATAAAAGACTAATAGCAATTAAAGATCACTGAGAGAATGTTTAATAGAAAATGACATACCAACAGCAATGTCATTGTGATGAGTTTGACAATTCTGTGTCATGAACTCTTAACCCAGTTTGCTGATTTCAAAAATCAAATTTTGAAGGGACCTTTGTTAAAGCTCTCCCATGATAAATCAGTATCGAGAAGCTTCTAGCAAGGAGGTAAGATTGTTGCATAACTTTAGGCCATTGTCCAGCACTTCGAATCAACAACATACCACGTGATCCGTCATGTTCTATGCAGTTTGATAAATACGATAAACGCGCGGTAAATTGCCACTCACGAACCCAGAACCGGCCGACACACGAGCAGCTATCCGCTAGTCGCCGCAACCAGCAAGTCGTGCAAGAGAAAACCTGTCGCATTAATCTGCTTTGAGAGGTAACACGTCTACTTCTTGCAGACGTTATTGCATTAATTGTATTTTGCATTTGAATCGATGTATGTAATTTTGTGCAAATTATCGCTATTTTAGCCGAAGCACGTGGTTCACTTGGAAATGACAAAGTCGATAAGTTATTGTATATAAATTATTGTAACTCTTTTCCTTTGTATCTTTAATTTATATAAATCTTAAATTCACTAGTGCCAGGAACGTCTGTGCACGATGCGAGTTTTCCTTGTAATTCAAATTGTTTTGCGTGTAATTTTCAATGCTAATTTGTAAAGCACTTTGCTTAAATTGAATTGTTCCTTTGTGGGAATTCCAATTTTTAATGCTGTAAATATTTGGCAATTCGTACGTCATGTACAGTTAAATGTAACGTATATGAAAACCACATTATATCTTTTAAATATGACTATATTTAAAATTGTAAACTACACGACAGTCGAAGATTCTAACTCAGTGCATTTAAATGTGAAAAACGTGCTTGGGTTGGCGAACAAAAATGCAGATCGATTATGGAAAACATCCTTTGTTTCCATATCGGGTTTTTAGCTCTTTGGTTTTACTCCTATCTTCACTCCATACTCCTTGGGACGTATGTCGACACGCATGTCTACATGTCCCTTGTCTACGCTTACATTCGTCGACTAGCGCAGTAACTGAGAGACGGTTGACTGTAGATGCTACAGGCATTGCTGGCGATGAACTGAAGTGAGGTGGACTGGATTGGACCGGTTTGGAGACCACGAGGCATCATGAGCGCAGATGAGTAAACCACTGATAATCGTGATATCAAACGAACTATTGAGCAATATCTCACCACGAACAATTGACTTTAACCCTTAATAGCACTAATTTATCTGCTATGAGTAGAACTAGACTTCGTGCTCGTATTTAATTGTTATCGCTAATTGTTAAATATTAAATTTTATTTTTAATTTGTTAAACCCTCTTCGTAGTGAATTCTTATGCATGATAGACCTAATCACGTGGTTTGGATGGGGGCTTTTTGAGCTGAATGAACGTAATGAATGCATATTAATTTAAGAGGAATTTTAACGATTTCCAAGCCAGCTATTGTACGCAAATTGTCAGTTCGTAAATCTGTTTTCTTCACTACAAAGGCGCATATTTGACATAGTCGAATGATAATTTGAGCAACCAGTCTCTTAGGGTGAAGAGAAAGAATTAATTAAGTCAAACAATTTTAAAGTTCTTTAAAATCCTAGGCAGGGTCTATAAATAAATACTGGAAACGTAACAGTCATGAGTACTACAGTGAATTATGTCATGTTATATGCTTGGGCAGATTAAAAAGATTGGTTAGCTATCCAATAATCAACTATTTTAAAAAATAAAAGTCAACTCACATAATACATCTCTACATAAACACAAGTATAACATATCAATAGTAAAAATGCATGAACTATTCCTAAGTCCATTCTCTCTTAATCAGTCAGTTCTAACTCACCATCAAGATAATGGACTGCCTTTCAAAGATGGACTTTCTTCTTCCACAACAAATTCAAAAGTGACTAGAGAGCAGGATTTTAAATAATGATAATAATAATTTAAATAATGAAAAGGAATAAAACCTAGATACACAAGGGGAATAGGA
Source organism: Sinotaia quadrata (assembly GCA_028829895.1). Classification (NCBI taxonomy): domain Eukaryota; kingdom Metazoa; phylum Mollusca; class Gastropoda; order Architaenioglossa; family Viviparidae; genus Sinotaia; species Sinotaia quadrata. The sequence continues at coordinate 97,861,985 of CM054183.1, read as the reverse complement.
AGCCTAGTACAAAAAAAACATTTAAAGTATATAACCAAGCCACTCCAAGATACTAACAGGATGTTTGCTAGAATTACAAGACCTAACAGGATAGACCCCCCAGACTTGTATCTCTATCTCTTTTATGTATCGCCATCCCGGAGGCCTGAACTGGGCTGGCAGTCCAGATGGCAGGAGAACTGCTGTGCTGTTCCCCACTGTCCACTGTGTCCACACTGTGTTCCCCACTGTCTGGCTGTCCAGATGGCAGGAGAACTGCTGTGCTGTTCCCCACTGTCCACTGTGTCCACACTGTGTTCCCCACTGTCTGGCTGTCCAAGACAACCAATCGCAAATAAATGGAGGGATGGAATGGAGGGAAGTTACATGCTAGGGAACAGGAAACGGTTGAAGATGAAAGGGTCTCTTGTAATTAAAAAAGTCTCAAGGTTAGTCTCAAGGAAACACATGGTAGAATGGAAAACATTTAAATACCCACATCTAATGAATTATCCTCACTCCTTCCTCTGGCAGGAAGAGGCGAGTCCCATAATTTTGGTCTGGTATTTTGGAGAGAGAAATTGTTGAATATAAAGGCTAGAAAGACTCTACTGAGTACAATATTCTAAGTGTGACACGATAAATGCTAATTACAGCACTTAAGTAATTAATTTAATTACTATTTAATTAATTTAGTTATTCTTGTAAATTTGAAATCAAATTTGATTTGAATTTCACAATTCAAATCTGAGTGGAAGTGGTTTGGCGTAAACAATGCTGATCCACATCCACAAATAAAGGGAGTTATGATTATGGGTCACTAACTCTTACATAACATGAGCATACTTTTGGCATCTAATTCACCCAGTCTATTATGTGCGTGCACTCAGCCATAACTATTTAGACAAAGGCACAGGAAGAAAAAAAATTCATAGCCAGAGGCTAATAAATTCTAGAAACTTCCATGACCTCTAGAATCACATAAAAGAGCAGACTCAAAATTCTCTATGCTCTTTTACACATCTTTGGGGTCCCATGCATGGCTCATGGTTAGAACTGAAGAGAAAGGTATGTCCGAAATACAGTTTGCATTGTAACTGATTTTTAACGCTTATTTTTAAAAACTGTTTGAATTATGCTTTCTTGTAAATATTATAACGAATTTAAACTATGTCATTTTTATTCTCGTTTAAATAAAGAATCAGATAAAATAATTCTTAAAAGGAATTGTAAATGAAGAAACGAGAAGTACAGATCACAGATTATCGAAACATGAGACTGATGCGTGCCATTACACTCTTTTGTTGCAGTTCAAGCCATACCTGTATTGTACATATTTCTCGTTGTTCTGGTTGTCTCGACATTAGCTATGTCGACATCCTTATGAGTTGATGATTGAAGACTGGTGTTTACTTCAACATTGACAACTGTACTGCCATTGGGTCTGCTGAATGTGTTAGGGACCAGTGTGTAGTAAAATTCATGTTTGCATTCCTTGTGTATCTGGGTCCATCAAGAGGACTGTATTACGAAGGAAGCGGCGGCTAGGAGCGTGAGTCTGACTTTCTTGTAATTACAGAAACGAACATTATAACCCAGCGTGTGATCTGGACTGTGAATAACTCTAACTATCTGTTATTCAGTGCCAGTGGAAGGATTTTATATACTGTGTTGCAATTCTGTTGGACAAACATTTGTGTGTACATTCTGTATGGAACATTCATTAACTTCACCAGGCGAGGCTAAATCACAAGACATTTAACTGCCAGCCAACTCTACCGAGAACGAGGCTACTGCTGAACAAGGCCGCAATCAGGTGACCCAAAAACAATGAATTTTCTGAGTAATCTGTACATGTTTCTATGATTCTTAATTCCTTATCTATTTCTGATTCTTCTGTGTAAAATCTTGTATTTGACTAAAAATTGTTGACTATCTAGCTTGCTTATTGATGTTAAGAATTTATATAAGCTAAACTAAATTGTATTAATATTTTTCTAATGAAATTCCTAGTAATTGTTCTAGGGAATAGACATGATATATCTTTCTAATTAATTGCATTGTGAGATGTCTTTATGAGATTTGTGATCTCTGAAATTGCCTACTGCGTGATTTTTTTGTAAATTGTAATTAATTAATTGTAAATTGATTTAAAGTGTTTCTATTTTTTAATAAATTGTTGAATTTATAACTATCCACTCTCTTTATTGAGATAGAGAGGTCCTGCAAAGATGATGGGTGGGGGCTGCCATTGACGTAATAATGTATAGAAAGACGGAGAGGCACATTTTTAGGATGGTTCCCATTGTCCAAAGAGAGCATATATGTGGGGGGCTGGGTTAAAGACAGAAGACTGACAAGATAGCTCAATTAAAGTCTGTTAAGCCAGACAGGTAACACTTGGACAGAGAGTTAATTAGTTAGCAGACTGTACCAGGGTTTGAACTAGTCGCTCTCGTGACCGCAGAACGACAAAAGACCTCTGTCAAGGTGACTGTGTGTATGGATTGCAAGAAAGGATTATTGATTTGTGTATTAATTATGGATAAAAATATCATAAATTAATAATTAGCAATTAACAGACAGTAACCTTGCCACACTAAAGAAGGATATATTGTATTCCAACCAGATTACCTTTGATTCTTAGGGTTTGAAGAACATGGAAGGTATGTGTGACTGACTTTTAATCTTAGTTGTAATGATAATAGAATGTTTAGAGAGCTATTTATGTATCTCTAATTCATATATTCCTTTTCAGCTTAGTGTCAATCTGCTCACGGAAATTAATAGCCATTGACACTTGAATGCTTTCTATATAATCAGCAGTTTCTTACACTGCATTATTAAATTGCAGAATCACCACATCATCCAGATTGCTGAATCAACATACTACCAGGTCACTCAACTGTATCAGTGTACCTAAGATGGTCGACCGATTCTGCTGTGCGTGTGAAGTAAAAGGGGCAGAGCTAGCTAGTGCTGGTCAGCTAAAGGCTGCTGCTGTGAAGATTTGTGCATTGGTTGCTGGTCAGCTAAGAGCCATTGCTGTGAAGATATGTATGTTGGATGCTGGCTCAGCGTTGTGCTGAACTTTTGCCTTGGGACTTTTAAGCTAAGTACTCGAACCCAGGGCACTGAATATTAGGAAGACAAAAATTGACACTTAAAATAACTTTCATGCAAGAACAAGTTACATTCTTAGGGGAGGCTAATTAATTCCCTGATTTGGGTTAGAACAAATCTTCCTTTGTAACCTATTATTAGAAACATTTTAATAATTGTTCTTTCTCTTATTTTTTAAATTTATTTTCTTTTATGGTTATATAAAGTTTCTTCAATTTTCATTAGTGTTGTGTCAATTTCATTATCATTTGCATCTAATATGATTTTATAAGTGTCATCGATACGTCTGTCTAACATCTGTCCTGAGTCTGTCTTTGTCTTATCAGTCTGTCTGTCTTATCTCTGAGGAATCGTTTCCTCTGGGGGCTCATACGAGTTGCCGGAAGTGACGTCCTCAATTATTGTCCCGTCATAGATATTCGTATTTATGGGAAGTGCCAACAAACTCCTCAAACTCAGCCCATTGGCTAGTCTCATTCTCATAAATCATAATCATTGGATAATAGAAAACTACTCACTCACTTTGCATTATAACAGCAGTCTAGAATATTCATTCCGTGAGTTGTTTACTTCAACTCAGACGCTTTCAAAAATAACACCATAAGGAGTGACCAAGGTAGGGTTACTTTGACAATTTAGCACGTCATAGAACAATTTACATTTAAAATAGGGAGCAGTAAATTTACTCGGCCACACACATCAATTAAATTTTAAAATAGAGATAGGCAAATTTACTCTGCCCCACTCATTAAACTAGTTACAAGTTTTAGAGAGGTCATTCTTTTAATACATTAAGCTACTTTACAATTTTAGACAGGTCATCCTATTAACACCAGACCTCATGTCCATTGGAATACAGTTTCTATTTCCTGAACTCATAGGACATAGGCAAACAATTATTTAAAATTGATAGATAACATATTTATTGATTTCATGACAAAGAACAGAGACACATTAACACAAAAGAGCTAATAGACATACCTTGGATCGACCGCCAGTATTCCATGTTGTTATGCTAATCCTTCCAGCATGTTGACCTCTCCTTGACGCATAAGTACTTTTGGAAAAGTGAGCACACAATGGCACTCTTGACTCTTTTCACAGAGATGTTTCTGTATGCCACTCCTTGATTTTGCTTCTTGAATCTTTGATGCTTTTCTCTGCATACAACAATGACGTGATAAGTTGATGTGTCCTCTGGAATCTCGGGGTTATGGAGTCCAGGGGACAGGCGCAGGGTGGGGGGGGGGGCAGGGCTCTTTCCGACAGGCTGAACAGCTGCTGTGCGGAATTCACCGAGAGCCAGGCAGAGCTGTTGGATGTAGGCAGTGAAGTACATCGTTCCGGCTGGCTGCTTCTTGAGAAGATGATGTAAATAATGTACATTGCCCACATAAAGGACTTTATGCAGTGAAATGATTGCTCCATCCTGGATCTGCACTTTGATCTCCGCCATCAGCTGCTGATACTTTCTTTCTCCTCACTCGAATCACTTTCACAACTACTAAGCGTGTAACACTTGTTGAATTCGTTCTCTTCACCCGAAGAAAGTGTTGTCACTAATTCAAGTACATGTTGCGTTGTAAATCGCTGTGATCTTGCTCGCTTCCCAGATTCACATGGAACTAACCATAAATCAACATGAGAAGAAGAAATTATGTGCACAGCAATGAAAAAAGTACTGCGCCATTTGCAGAATTGAAATCTAGCACGAACAGCGAGAATTGGCTGTGATTGGATCATTATTTTTAGAACCATGTGCTTTCAATCCACGTGACTTTGAAAATGACTTGATGACGTCAGCCCAGTTTACCGGGGATACGGTGCGAGAGGATTAAGCTGCTTTACAATTTTAGAGAGGTCATTCTTTTTATACATTAAGCTACTTTACAATTTTAGAGAGAAGTCATCCTATTAACACACACTAATAGCCTATTTACAGTTTTAGAGAGGTCATTCTTTTTTTTTTTTTTATACATTAAGCTACTTTACAATTGTAGAGAGAAGTCGTCATATTAACGCATTAAGATAGTTGACAGTTTTAATTAGTTCATCCTATTAATACATTAAGCTAGTTTAAAGGTTTAGAGTTACGTCATCCTGGTAATACATTTTAAAAGTTTACAGTTTTAGCGGGAAGTTATCATGTTAACACATTCAACTAATTTACAGTTTTACTTAGAATTCATCCTGTCAAATACATGTATCTAGTTTTCTGTTATAGACAGAACTCATCCTATTAAATACATGTAGCTAGTTTTCTGTTGTAGAGAGAACTCATCCTGTTAAATACAGTTATCTAGTTTTATGTTATAGAGGAGTCATCCTGTTAGCACATTAAGCTAGTTTACTTTTGTAGAGAGAAAACCTATTAATACATTAAGCTAGTTTATTTTTGTAGAGAGAAAACCTATTAATACATTAAGCTAGTTTACTTTTGTAGAGAGAAAACATATTAATACATTAAGCTAGTTTAATTCCGTAGAGAGAAAACCGATTAATACATTAAGCTACTTTACTTTTGTAGAGAGAAAACCTATTAATACATTAAGCTACTTTACTTTTGTAGAGAGAAATCTTATTAATATATTAAGCTAGTTTAATGTTGTAGAGAGAAATCCTGCTAATACATACTGTACATCAGAGAAATCATCTTGTTTATACATTAAGCTAGTTTGCTTTTATAAAAAGTTTTGATCATGTTAATCCTTTTTATTGGTAATTTCCTCTTCAGAGGAACAAATTTTCTTTTCGAAAGAGTTTTCATTTCCGTGGCATATTTATGTAAACATTTTAAAGCTCTATTGCTGTCATACTGTCTAGTGCAGCAATCGTTTTCATTCGAGCGGTTAGCGGGGATTTGGCTAACAAGTTTTGGCCTTAATGGACTTTTTGTTCAGGGGTTTTCACTGGGACAGAAATTCTGAGCTGCATTCACTCAGTATGCAGCCTTTCCACTCCGGGACACACGTTTTATCAAAGAGTGTCATGAAAAGTGCTTGCAAGAAAAGTCGAAATCATTAGAGTCTCACAGAAAAGTTCTTCCAAAAGAAACGGATTCGTTAAAGTCTCCATTAAACGAGAAAACTGAATGTCAGAGTCTACAAGAGGATGAATTTAAAACACAGCTGAGACCGAAAGTAAAAGAAAATAAATTAACATCTGATGACTTTTTTGAAGAAAGGCACGATGTAAGTGATGGAGTTAGAAAAGAAGACTTTGTACTGGGGTGAAATAACAAAGTCACAGATTTTGTATAGAAGTACCATGGCTAAATTTTACTGAACTGGGCAGTCAAGGACTTTTAAAGTAAAGTACTTTTACTTTAAAGTAAAGTATCGTGACTAAATTTCAGTGAACGGAAAGACTTTGTATAATGTACCGTGGCTAAATTGTAGTGAACTGAGCAGTCAAGGACTTTGAAGTACCGTGGCTACATTTCAGTGAACTGAGCAGTCAAGGACTTTGATAGAAGTACCATGGCTAAATTTTAGTGAACTGAGCATTCAAGGTCTGTGTTTAAAGTACCGTGGCTAAATTTCAGTGAACTGGGCAGTCAACGAGATTGTATAGAAGAAAACTACCATGGCTAAATTTTAGTTAACTGAGTCAAGAATTCGTACAGAAATGAAATACTTGGCTAACATTCAATGGACTGAGCAGTCAAAGAATTTATACAGAAGTACCATGGTAAAAAAACAAAGTGTTCATACAAACATAACACATATATAATATACTCGAACACCAAAGCATAATACAACGGTTTATGTACACCAACAATAACCTATTCTGTTTTTTTTGCTGCTAGTCAAGTCTGCTCAATTATTGCTAGTTTACTTTATTACATTACTAGTAGTCTTTGTTCAGTTATTGCTAGTTTCTTTTGTTACAGTACTACTAGTCTAGTCTTTTCAATTATTGCTAGTTTAGTTTGATATATTACTACTAATCTAATCTGTTTGTTAGTTAAGTTCTGAAGTAATACTCTGCTGGATTAGTATAGCGTATTATACCTAGTCTTTGTGTCCTGTATTACTGCTAGTCAAGTTCTGAAGTAATACTCTGCTGGATTAGTATAGCGTATTATACCTAGTCTTTGTGTCCTGTATTACTGCTAGTCAAGTTCTGAAGTAATACTTTGCTGGATTAGTATAGCGTAATATAGCTAGTCTTTTGTACTGTATTACTGCTAGTCACGTTTGTTGCGTTACTGCTTGTTTAGTTTGTTTATTATTCAAGTAGGTTGTACGTTACTGCTAGTATTATATTGTGTTACTGCTAGTCTTATGTTATTTTACTGCTATTCTAGTTTTTTTAAATTACTGCTAGTCAAATGTGTTGCTTTACTGCTTATCTAATTACTGCATCTTTAATAATGGAGTAATTAGACTAGCATCAAAGATGCAGTAATTAGATAAGCATTAAAGACTATTCATATTAGTCTGATTACTGCATTATTCCGATTAGTCTAATTACTGCATTATTCCTATTAGTCTAATTACTGCATTATTCCGATTAGTCTAATTACTGCATTATTCCGATTAGTCTAATTACTGCATTATTCCGATTAGTCTAATTACTGCATTATTCTGATTAGTCTAATTACTGCATTATTCCTATTAGTCTAATTACTGCATTATTCTGATTAGTCTAATTACTGCATTATTCCTATTAGTCTAATTATTGCATTTTTTTTACTGCTAGTCTAATCATTACATTTTTACTGCTAGTCTAATCATTGCACTTTTACTGCTAGTCTAATTATTGCATTTTTACTGCTAGTCTAATTATTACATTTTTACTGCTAGTCTAATCATTACATTTTTACTGCTAGTCTAATCATTGCACTTTTACTGCTAGTCTAATCATTACATTTTTACTGCTAGTCTAATCATTGCACTTTTACTGCTAGTCTAATCATTGCACTTTTACTGCTAGTCTAATTATTGCATTTTTACTGCTAGTCTAATTATTACATTTTTACTGCTAGTCTAATTATTACATTTTTAATGCTAGTCTAATTGAAGTATTATATTATTACTGCATTATTAATGCTACTCTAGTCTGATGAGACTGCTGTTAGTCTTGTTTGCTGTATTACTGCTAGTATATTACTAATAGTGTTGTAGTACTGGTAACATATTATATTGTCATTCTGCTATTGAAGTTCTGAAATAATACTGCTATTCTGGTTTTGTGTATTACTTCTAGCATCATATATTGTATTATAGCTAGTTGTATTTCTGCTAATGTAGTTATGCTGTATTATAGCTAGTTGTATTTCTGCTAATGTAGTTATGCTGTATTATAGCTAGTTGTATTTATGCTAATATAGTTATGCTGTATTATAGCTAGTTTGTTTGTTTTGCTAATGTAGTTTGTTGTATTATAGCTAGTTGTATTTATGCTAATGTAGTTATGCTGTATTATAGCTAGTTGTATTTATGATAATGTAGTTATGCTGTATTATAGCTAGTTGTATTTATGCTAATGTAGTTTTGCTGTATTATAGCTAGTTTGTTTGTTTTGCTAATGTAGTTTGTTATATTATAGTTTGTTGTATTTAGGCTAAGGTAGTTTGTTGTATTAAGGTAATCTAGCATGTTGTGTTTGTGCTAATTTAATTGTTTTTTTGTATTTCTGCTAATCTAATCTATTAACACTCATTATTATAGTGCTTTTAGTGTAGTTTGTTGTATTTATGCTGATCTAGTCTATTAGCACTCATTATTATAGTGCTTTTAGTGTAGTTTGTTGTATTTCTGCTGATCTAGTCTATTATCACCCATTATTTTAGTGCTTTTAGTGTAGTTTGTTGTATTTCTGCTGATCTAGTCTGTTGCATTACTACTAATGTAGTATGCTGTATTATTGCCAGTCTGAGATGTTATATTACTGACAATTGAATCTCTTCTATTATTGCCAGTCTGAGATGTTATATTACTGACAATTGAATCTCTTCTATTATTGCCAGTCTGAGATGTTATATTACTGACAATTGAATCTCTTCTATTATTGCCAGTCTGAGATGTTATATTACTGACAATTGAATCTCTTCTATTATTGCCAGTCTGAGATGTTATATTACTGACAATTGAATCTCTTCTATTATTGCAAGAGCAACTGGTTGTTTTATATGATGAGAGGGTCTCTTTAATTATCAGAATATTACCATCTCTCCAAATCTATAATAATATAGACATCTAAATTTGTGGGCAACAGACCAGAAAAGTTACCTCCCAGTAACCTTCCCAGAGCAATCCCCAGTATTGTAAATAAATACTACACAATAACTCTGACCTGTCAAACGTCCAACAGAGTATCAATTGTTTAATGTGGCTTCAGGCCTGAAAAGTCTCTCTTAGTCACTGTTTATAAAAGTCTCTGTTTATAAAAGTCTCTCTTAGTCACTGTTTATAAAAGTCTCTCTTAGTCACTGCTTATAAAAGTCTCTCAGTCTCTGTTTATAAAAGTCTCTCTTAGTCACTGTTTATAAAAGTCTTTCTTAGTCACTGTTTATAAAAGTCTCTGTTTATAAAAGTCTCTCTTAGTCACTGTTTATAAAAGTCTCTGTTTATAAAAGTCTCTCTTAGTCACTGTTTATAAAAGTCTCTCTTAGTCACTGCTTATAAAAGTCTCTCAGTCTCTGTTTATAAAAGTCTTTCTAGTCACTGTTTATAAAAGTCTCTGTTTATAAAAGTCTCTCTTAGTCACTGTTTATAAAAGTCACTGTTTATAAAAGTCTCCCTTAGTCAATGTTTATAAAAGTCTCTGTTTAGTCTCTCTTAGTCACTGTTTATAAAAGTCTTTCTTAGTCACTGTTTATAAAAGTCTCTCTTAGTCACTGTTTATAAAAGTCTCTCTTAGTCACTGTTTATAAAAGTCTTTCTTAGTCACTGTTTATAAAAGTCTCTCTTAGTCACTGTTTATAAAAGTCTCCCTTAGTCACTGTTTATAAAAGTCTCCCTTAGTCACTGTTTATAAAAGTCTCCCTTAGTCACTGTTTATAAAAGTCTCCCTTAGTCACTGTTTATAAAAGTCTTTCCGGAAAGGTATCGCAAGCTCTCCCCAGTGACACCTTGAGTGAACAATATTCATTAATGATTCAGTCAACTCTTGTTCAGACAAGAAGAAAAATGCATATCACAGAGGAAGGAAAGTTCAAAGTTTGTTTCATGAAATGTCAGCAAGACCTAATTTGAAGTGTTGTCTCTCTGTTTCTGTTTTTTTGTTGTTGACTGCAGTGGATGATGTTACATGCCTTCGGGATTTGTGGACTCACAAAATACACAAACTGGCAGTCCAGGCCAGGGCAAGACCCAATGGTCCAGTATAAGGACTAAGGCGTTAGAGTCGTTTGAGAACCACACAACTAAAAGCAAAGTGTACTAGTTTTTATATAACATAAAATGCAGTTATATAACATAAAATGCAGACACTATAAACAATTACATGTGATAAAATTGTAATAGTAGTAATAGTTATAGTATGGTGTTGGTGATTTATTCAGACAGCCTTCCAGGTCAGATGTTATGTTCCCCAAAACGATACTGTCTCTATAGGTATCACTTCTGCTTTGGCTTTTCACAATTTCTGGATTTTTTATCTGTGTGATCCTGGTAGTTTTCTACGTATTCTTCTTCTTTTGTTTTTGTTTCTGTCACTTGGAACAGCAATGATTATTGCATGTTCTGATAGACTTACAATGTCTGGTCTTCGTGCAGAACTCACTCGATCTATTCTTATCTCGAAGTCCCACAGTATTTTGACTTCTCCTATTTCGATGACTGCTTCCTATTGGTGCAACCACGCACTTCTGGGTTTGGTGCCATAGTTACCACGTAAATTTCTAGGTATGAGTTTTTCCACTTCGCTGTGTCTTTTGGTGTATTCTGTTCCGGCCATTAACGGACATCCAGATAATATATATGTTCCGTTGTTTCATCGATGGATTTGCAGAGTCTGCAGTTTCTGCTTTCAAGCCTACTTCTTTCAAATATTTCTGCTTTCAAGCCTACTTCTTTCAAATATTTCTGCTTTCAAGCCTACTTCTTTCAAATATTTCTGCTTTCAAGCCTACTTTTCAAATATTTCTGCTTTCAAGCCTACTTCTTTCAAATATTTCTGCTTTCAAGCCTACTTTTCAAATATTTCTGCTTTCAAGCCTACTTCTTTCAAGCCTACTTTTCAAATATGTGTATGTTGATTGTTTTGTTGATGTCTCACCATCTTGTCGTACATATTGGCCAGGGAGAGATTTTGGCTAATGCCCGTTTCGTTGTTTTCTTCCATGTTTTTTGTCTGTTTGTTGGGGGTTGGTATAATCCATTCATCTTTATTGCTTCTAGCAGTGGCACGTCTTCTTATTATTATTTCAGATGTAGTCCACAAGTCCTATAACTTTTTCTTCAATGACATTTTTGATTTTCTTAAATCTCCTACCTCCCCCCACCCCGCAACACATGCACATTCAGAGATACGTAGAGCTTGTCTATGTCTGATTTTGGGTGTAATGCTTTATGAACTGTTATTCTGTCCAAATCATTTATTTCGTTTGTTATACAATCTATGATACATCCAGAGTAGCTGACTGCTGATATTGCGTATGCATTAAGAGTTTATATTTGGTAACCCCATTAAGAGTTTGTATTTGGTAACCCCATTAAGAGTTTGTATTTGGTAACCCCATTGAGAGTTTGTATTTGGTAACCCCATTAAGAGTTTGTATTTGGTAACCCCATTGAGAGTTTGTATTTGGTAACCCCATTAAGAGTTTGTATTTGGTAACCCCATTGAGAGTTTGTATTTGGTAACCCCATTAAGAGTTTGTATTTGGTAACCCCATTAAGAGTTTGTATTTGGTAACCCCATTAAGAGTTTGTATTTGGTAACCCCATTGAGAGTTTGTATTTGGTAACCCCATTAAGAGTTTGTATTTGGTAACCCCATTAAGAGTTTGTATTTGGTTAGGGTTATTTGAGAACTTGTCTAATCTGCATTTCTTTCTCTCTGAACACTAGACTTCACTCTTCATATACTTGATGTTGTAGCATCCCAAGTTATTTATATCTCTTTTCCACTTGAACATATTTGATTATTCTGATGTCGAATTGTAAGACTTGTGTTGTTTTGATCTTGCCTTTCTGGATGATAATTCTTTCACATTTCTCAAGGCCGAATTTCAAGTTAATGTCCTCACTGCAGATCATGACACTATTGATCAGCAGTCCCGTTCATGTTTAGTGACGTCACGTTCATTTTTCACTGTAGCTTTAGATCATCCATGTACACTGTTTGTGGCTGATAACATGTCCTGATTTCATTTAGATCCTAATCCTGTTTTCTGAAATTTAAAACAGCATCGGTAATAGTGAATCGTCTTGAAAGAATAAACATTTTATTAGTATGTCTGTGTCACGGCCGCCGTTGTTTTTCTGCTGGTTTGTTACTGGCCCCTCTCTCCTCCTCGGTGGGTGGGGGGGGGGACAGACCCAGTTGCCGCGATTTGCCGGGATCACACCGAATGGTCAGATGTTGATGACCATTCTCACACTCAGACACCACAAATAATCTTGTGGGGGATGGGATAACTTTATTCCGAGCATGAAAAGCCGGCGTGTGTGGGTGTGAGCAGGCGTGTGAATGTCGTGTGGGGGGCGCACGGGACAAACAGACATACAACCGCACCAACACACTTTCAAAACAAAGAAAGGAAGCCCAACTCTTTGAAAAAGAGTTTACAAAGAATTTAATTTAAAAAGAAAAACAGGCTTAACTTTCACACAGTGTTAGTCATTCATTCCGAGACGTCCATACCCGACATCCATGGAACGGGGGAAAGAGCGATGGGAAAAAAAATGAAAGAAATGTATATGAATAAACTAAAATAAACAATAAAATAAAACAAAGAAGTAAGCAGTGATGACCGTAAAAATTATCTAACTTTAAGAAAAATAAATGTTCTTACTAATAGCAATGCCCACAAATGCTAATTTAGAATTGCGGTGATAACCGCAAAAATTATCTAATAAATAATTAATTAATAGAGTTTAATTAATTAATTAAATGTTTGTGAAAAGTAATTCAATGATAATAATGTTTATACTCTAACTATCCTACCTAGTAATGCACCTCTAAGAAAAGTTTTCCTACTTACTATTTTAAAATAAACGAATTGTCGACTCACTAGCGAACACAAAGTTACAGTCACTGACATCTACAAACAAACACACTTGATGACGAAAACACGGTGTTACATGCCAGTATTTATTTAAAGACCCTGCTCCAGAATTAAGATTTAGATTAATTAAATTCCAGGATTTAGGTTAATTAAATCTCCTCGCTTATTCTGAAACAGACTTGCTGCCCAGATTTATCCTTCAGTCTGACTAAATTTAATCTCGTAGTAATACACGAAATTTAGAGACAGATAAACCTGTGTGACAATTGCACGGACTGGGACACGTTAATCAATTACGACTAATCATACTTGCATACATCACACTCTTAATGCTCACCCCACCCAGCCCTGATTGGTCTCTCTCGCAGCAATTGATTTAGTTGACTATGTAATTGATCAACAAATAGATTTAATAAAAATTTACAAATAACAAAAATTGAATCAAATATTCGTTCTAACAAGACTACGTATTATCAGCTCTGCAAATAGTTTCAATGCCAGTTACTGATTAGTGATTCCAGTTTATTGTCATTACTCAACTTGCAACTTCCCACTGCTATGGCAACACTCTCTCATCAGCTGTGGCAACACTCACACCCAACTAGCATGAGTTGTGGCTTCAGTGACGATCCATAACATCAGTGCCCGCACAACACCACCTCCAAGCAGCCACCCCAACCCTCTCCAGAAACCAGTGAGGAGAGGAAGACCCTCCAGAGGACCACCAAAGCTGAAAATATCCCAGATAAAAGGCTAACCCTAACCCTAACCCTTAACCCCTAACCCTAACCCAGATAAAAGGCTTCCTGCATCCTCTGGAGCAGGGGTCGGGAACCTTTTTGTCTGAGAGAGCCATGGACACCACATATTTTGAAAAGTAATTCTGTGAGAGCCATACATTATGTTTAAAACTAAAAATTCAAGTAAATGTGTGCATTTTGTGTAATTTCAACACTAAAAGTACAATAATTATGTCTCTGAATTCTTTTTAATAACATTGTTATGCTGTTGCTAATCAATAATTAGTATTTCTTACCATTAATGCGACTTCTGGTGCTGCATGGCTTTGCTGATGGCTTTGTAGTCTGGTTGATACGTGGTGAGGTTAAGCTTCATGCAGGCGTTGAGACTTTAGTAGACTTTTGCTCATTTGTAGAATGAAATATTGATATGCAATTAATATGTAGATCAAAGGAGTCTAAAGAATTTTTTTTTTTTTTTATTATCGAACATTTGTCTGCGAGCCAGATGCAGCCATCAATAGAGCCACATCTGGCTCGAGAGCCATAGGTTCCCGACCCCTGCTCTGGAGGAACGTCAGCGAGAAAAAAAATCACATCAAGTTCAGCAGTCCCGGACTCCTCTAGAGATCTCAGGATTCAGAGATTATGAAATCTCAACACAACGATACAACCTCGAACCTGCTCTGAAAATACAATAATTCTTATGAGCGACAGTTCCCACTGATTCGCAATCTACACAAGTGGCTTTTGATAACAGCGTAGCTTGTTTTACAAATGACCGTTCTGTCTTCACATTCAATAATTTAAATATAATAATGAAAATACAATCAACGTCACGCTCATGCGTGTTACAATTAAAATGCGACACTACACATGCAAGAGAATTTGAATCATTCAAAGAACATTTAGATTTTACAATGAAAGTAAATATGAATTAAAATCACGCACATACGCGTTACAAGCATAAACGCGATTATACACATTTTTTACATAAAAAGAATCTTTACATAAAAAGGATCATATGAACGTGCACAAACGTTCTGTGATTACAATTCCGTTAATTTAGCTTTATAAACCATTGTCTTACAATTCAACAATTAATGTAACGAATGCAATGTTTCTAGCTTAGCCGTACTGTTATCAAGCCACGTGAAGAGAAAGTTGCAGTAAAATTACAATTTCTACAATAACAAATATGCAATTCCACTTAACGACATCTTAAATAAAATGCAAGTAATAATTTAAGAAATTGATGTGTTACCTTGTTCAATACACAATGGTTATCGACACAGTGGGCTCAGCTTATCGGCTGATTGACTCAAGGAATAATTGATTCAGCCGGACAACGTTCCAAAGCGGTTGTTCATCGCAGAGTACCGATTAACATCCATACCTGGTTTATAAAGACTCGTTAATTCGAACAGGGAACCGTTATGTACGCACGTAGTGCTTGGGTGGTCCAGCTGTGTGTGCAGTGGCCATTGGGGAAAAGGTCAGCCACGCCGTACTGACACGGTCATAAACCACGGACCCTAAAAGTGCCAGCTACCGGAGACTGGCGAGTCGGAGGAAGTTACATATAATTTGCCCGGACCCTATTACACACGGCAATACTTGTCCCACGTTGCTTCACGCTGAGACACTTGGTTCTATACTGAAGAACCCGGGTGGCTGTCCTTGACGACAGTACAAATCATAGCTCATGGACACCTGTCTTCTATGACAGTTCCAAAATCCAAAATCTATAGCTCACGGACACCTGTCTTCTGCGACGGTTCCAAAAATCCAACATCCATCATGGACGGCTGTCTATGGCGACAGTTCCAAAACGTGAGTGGCGTAGAATATCCTTATTTCGACACAATCCTGAATCCCCCGCAGTACCCTGTGGTCACTGGTGGTCAGCTAAAGCTCAAGGTTCGAACCCACGTAGAGTAATAAGGACAAGCTATTAGGCTGCCACGATGAATTGAGTGTGACAAAACACACGTCTAACTCTATACTCTACGTGGAGAATATTCAGTTCTTTCCTCCCAGGTCATGACGAAGATGGAAAGATTGTCCAGACTCAGTGTAGGCACTAATACAAGGCCATTACACCTCTCTGTAGTCCAGACGAGACTGGTTTAAAATAGTTCTCATCGGTCCTTTTATACATAAACAGTTCTCACAAGCAAGATTCATGCGTGGATTCCTACACTACAAATGCTAAGAAGGTGCATTACTCTAAGAGGTGCAAAACTCTCTAAAATATAGTCCCTAATGAAGTTTGTAAATATAATTATCAAACAAGTTTGTAATAGAAATACTAATAAAAACTAAACACATTTTCCATATTTTGTAAACATAGTTATCAAACCTCTAACTAATAATTTATCAAATATATTTTTATAAAAATGTTAAAAATATAAACTTAGCCAACTTGCTGGCAGTGTATCTAAACAAAACAAACAAGCGCCCTGACATTAATTGGAAAACGAACAGCTTTCAATAACCTTATTTAACCCCTCACCCTGTTCGCAGATGAACCCGCGAACGTCCTGTTTGGGTCGTGCATGGGCAAGTGGAGACAATCAAGGGAGAAAAATAAATTTTCTGATTACCCCCTCCTTTTTTTTCGTGACAGTCTGAAATTTGTATATTGTTGCTTGTCATGGTGGTTTTCCAGTTTTACATTGATTCTTGAATTAAGTTCTGTACTGCCTGTGCTATTTTGTACAGTTTTATTGTTTCGTGAATATGAAACTGAATCATAGGCTTTTGGTAGTTAATCCATGGAATTGTAAGATTTGTTATTCGTTTTCTGACATCAGCAATTATGATCTTATCAATTGGTAGTTAATCCATGGAGTTGTAAGATTTGTTATTCGTTTTCTGACGTCAGCAATTATGGTCTCATCAACTGGCAATTGGTCCTTTTGTACCTCGGCTACCTGGTCTAGCTCCCGTTTATTAACTGGTTAGGAGTTTGTTTCAGGATGAGTCATGATTTTGTCATATATGATTCCTGACATTAATTTTCAGGTAGTTGATAGGCTTGCGATTTGACAATATTTCTTTGTTGTTGTGCCTTTCTCTGATTCTTTCATAATCTAAATTTTTCCTTTTATTATCATTATTATTATTGATATTGTTGATATTTTTAGTAGTAGTAGTAGGAGTAGTAGATGTAGTAGAGGTAGTAGAAGCAGAAGTAGTAGTAATCTTGTTACTAGTAGTAGAAGTAGAGTTTGTAGTATTACTATTATAGGGCCTCTGACATTAAAGCCACCTAGTTAATAGCTATTGTTATTATTAATAATTAATCATCCATAACTGATTACAAGCGACGAGAATCTTAATTTATGTTAGTAATAATTTTCCAGAAGACATCACTCGTCTCTCTCACTAGGCGGATATGCGGATGCTGTCAACATTTTCTCTCCTTCATAACATTAAAGACATTTACCGTCACACAATATTTCCATAGTTGGAAAACTTCTTACTAAAGGAGAAGACAAATCCGTCTTTTAATCTTCTTTTAGCGAGTCCCCACCCCAACTGTCTTTCCAACACAAGGTAATCAATATGTGTAAGAAGGTCAATAAATTTAGCAATAAATTTATTAATCAACAATCAAATATTTAACATATGAATATAATCAAAAGAGCCATTTACATCTCTTCACAACAAAGTCCAATCAACACTGGACAATCACTCAGTTTATCCTAGCATAGATATAAGCAGTCAATGAACATAAATATATAATCATGTTCATGGATATCATCACGGAAATTAGAGTTCAGTTTCATAGAAATAATTAAAGTCATTGCACATAACCTTTTGAAAGATGGCAGCTGTTGCTAGCACGTGTTCACAATCACACAGTTTGCAACCAGTCACTGTCTTTCTTATTCAGACAAGGCCCCATGTGTCCCTTCTAGAGGCACGTGACACAACTGTTCCAGAATCTTCGACGAGCTCACCAAGCACACCGTAGTGAATCGTCCTGAATTCCTCATGTGCTGTCAAGCACACCGTAGTGAATCGTCCTGAATTCCTCATGTGCTGTCAAGCACACCGTAGTGAATCGTCCTGAATTCCTCATGTGCTGTCAAGCACACCGTAGTGAATCGTCCTGAATTCCTCATGTGCTGTCAAGCACACCGTAGCGAACCGTCCTGAATTCCTCATGTGCTGTCAAGCACATCGGGAGGAAAGTTCTGAAATTTTCATGTGCATTTACTCAACACATCACAAGGAACATTCAAAATAATCTTCATGAATTCCCGAGACCAAACTCAAGCCACTTTTTTTGGTGCTGTATTGGCTCTCAAACAGAATTCACTGGAATCAATTTATAGCAGTCTGTTCTACTGATACATTGACGACAATGTTGGATTCACACAAAAACAAGACCAAGCAGAGTACATTAGCCACAATAACATGACATGACAAACGAAAGGATGCTTTCTCTGCAAAAGTCAAATTAAGGCAGCTCTAAATTTGAGACATATTTCATTTCTAAACTCCTTTCCCTCTTACAAACATTCTCAACTTGCAAAAACTCCAACAATTATGTTAACCCAATACACATACAGAATAATAAATAGATAATTTGTAGAACGTTGTCAAATTAATGAACGAGAAATAATGGTTCAGTTGCATAAACATTCTCTAATTCAAATCATAGATCAATAGCATACATTGTAAGAAATATTCTAATGGTTCAATTACATTATAAAAATAAATCAATAGCATACATGTATGAAATATTCTAATGGTTCAATTACATTCTCTAATTATAAAAATAAATCAATAGCGTACATGTATGAAATATTCTAATGGTTCAATTACATAAGCATTCTCTAATTCAAATCACAGACAAATAACATACATGTATGAAATATTCTAATGGTGAAATTACATAAGCATTTAGTCTAATTTAAATCATAGATCAATAGCATGCATGAATGAAATATTCTAAGTCCATTCTTTCTTTGTCAGTCAGTTCACTTACCATAAACAAATGATCGCCTTTATGACCAGACCTTAATCCTTAACCCTAACCCTATCCCCTAACCTTTATGACCAGACTCAAGTTACGTTCAGATTCAAAATGATAGAATAGCGTATGATTGTTGCTTTTGTGCTAAACTTATTTTGAACTACAATGTCCGGACCTTGTACAAGATCTGCTCTTATCTTGATGTGCCACAGACGTTGACTTTTTCTTTCTCAGTGACTGCTTCTAGTTGGTTCATCTATGATATTTCTTGATTTTTTACTGTATAGTTATATTCTAAGTATGAGATTTTCCACTTCGTTGTGAATATTGGGGTAAGTCAGAAACAGACACCCAGACAGTTGTGAGTAGTTTCCTTGTTTTTTTCTGCCTAGTTCATTTATTTTATATGTTGTCCAATCTATGATACATCCAGTGTAGCTAATTACGGGTACTGGGTATGCATTAAGGACCTTTAATTTGTTAGTCCCATTTAGCTTGGACTTCATCACTTGTCTAATCGTTTCTCATACTCTCTCTTAACTGTGGACTAAACTTCACTCTGCATATTTTCTTGCAAATATCCCCAGGTATTTATGTCCCTTTTCCTTTAAAACATCGTTGATTTTTCCGATGTCGGATTGTAGACCTTCTGTTGTTTTGATCCTACCTTTCTGAACGATACTTCTACATTTCTCAAGTCCGAACTTTGTGCTAATGTTGAGTATATTGATCTGCAAATTGACGTCATGTTAATTTATGGCTTTAGATCTTCCATATACAGTAAATAGCTGATAACCTTTCCTGATTTAATTTTGTATCCTAATCCTGTTTTCTGGATGACTTGATTTAAGGCAATGCGGAACAATTTCTGCAATTTCTTCAATTGTTGCATCTGATGGTGGCTTTCCAGCTTATCCATGGCGCTTGAAGTTAGGGTTAGAACTAATTGTTCTATCCTGTGCATTTTATTTTGTCCAATATTCACGAATGTGTAACTGAGTCATATGTCTTTTGATAGTCAGTCCATGCAATTGTGAAATTTGTTCTTCGTTTATTTGCAGCTATGTTCTTATGAATTTCCAATTGGTCTTTTGTTTCTCTGCTTCCCGGTCTAGCACATTTATTTTGTTCATTGATTAGATGTTTGTTTGTTTGTAGGCGAGACATGATTTTATCAAACTTAATTCCTGATAGTAATTTACAGGTATTTGATAATATGATTTTTTCAGATACAGCTGAGGACAGTAATTTCCAGGTAGATAATAATATGATTTTATCATATATAATAAGATAGTACCTTCACAATAGATGATGATGAATTTTCAGATATAATTCAGGATAGTAATTTCCAGGTAGCTGATAACATATTATCAGACATAATTCCTGATAGTTGATTTGCGGTAGTTGATAACATGATTGTTCGGTGTCGTACCTTTCTCTGTACATTTCAGAATCAGACTTTTATCACCTAGGCTGGCAAGGTTTATGGTTTGTTTAATATGTCATGTAGTTGTTCAGTACGTCGTGTAGTTGTTCAGTACGTCGTGTAGTTGTTCAGTAAGTCGGCTGTGCAATGAATTTTGAAGTTTCATCATGTCTATTTGTACTTGAGAGTTCTGGGGCTTTCCAGTGTGCCATCTTTCTTACCTTCTTGAAATCTTTCTCAGCGGGTGTGACGTTGTATTGTTGAGGCGTGATTTTATGCTCTTCTTTTACTGCCTTAATCCATATGGCTGAGGTACTATGAATATTTGGATTGCTCCAATTATTTTCCCAGAAGGCCTTGGTGTCCTGAATGTTTGGCATCTGCTGTTCTGTTCAAAAATTGCTTTGGAAGTCTTGGTATAGCGTTCCAGGATCACTTTTGAATATTTTATTCTGTTAGATTTGCTGACCTCTCGCAGTGTATCTATTCAGACGGTGACTGATTTCTAGTAGCCTTTTTCATCTCTTATTGCAGTCTTAATATTTCTGCAAGGATATATTTGTTTATTAATGATGCTTTCAGTTTTCCTTCATTTTGTTTTGCTGCTGCCATATGGCTTATTTATTTTCTAGTGCACTCTACTTCCTTCTCTAGTGTCTCTTCCATGGTGGTACTGATGGTTGCTTTGTACTTTGGCTGGCATTGTGTGTTTTACAATTACCCTTGCTGTGGCGCACATTAGACTGTTGCTTTGTGCTTTGGCTGGCATTGTGTGTTTTACAATTACCCTTGCTGTGGCGCACATTAGACTGTTGCTTTGTGCTTTGGCTGGCATTGTGTGCTTTACAATTACTTTTGCTGTGGCGCACATTAGACTGTTGCTTTGGCTGGCATTGTGTGTTTTACAATTACTTTTGCTGTGGCGCACATTAGACTGTTGCTTTGACTGGCATTGTGTGTTTTACAATTACTTTTGCTGTGGCGCACATTAGACTGTTGCTTTGTGCTTTGGCTGGCATTGTGTGTTTTACAATTACTTTTGCTGTAGCGCACACATTAGACTGTTGCTTTCTGTGATATCTTTTGTGTGGATATGCCTTACTAATTTATTTGCATTATAAATTGTTATTCTCAAAGCTTTGCTGTTTTGCAACCGTCTCGTTGGGGTTCTGCCTACGTGAGATTTATTGTTGTCCATGCAACCTTGTATGTCTTCTAACAAGCATTGTTGTTCTTCCATTAGATCATTGGTTATTTCTAGAGCGATCGTCATCTGCGTTCAGCCGTTTTGAGGTTGTGTCCGTTTCATTTTCTTCTATTACATTGCATAAGGTTATGACATTTATTTACTGCTGTTCTATTTCATTGCACAAGTTTGTGATATTTATTTACTGCTGTTCTATTTCATTGCACAAGTTTGTGATATTTATTTACTGCTGTTCTATTTCATTGCACAAGTTTGTGATATTTATTTACTGCTGTTCTATTTCATTGCACAAGTTTATGATATTTATTCACTGCTGTTCTATTTCATTGCATAAAAGAGTGATATTTGTTTATTGCTGTTCTATTTCATTGCATAAAAGAGTGATATTTGTTTATTGCTGTTCTATTTCATTGCATAAAAGAGTGATATTTGTTTATTGCTGTTCTATTTCATTGCATAAAAGAGTGATATTTGTTTATTGCTGTTCTATTTCATTGCATAAAAGAGTGATATTTGTTTATTGCTGTTCTATTTCATTGCATAAAAGAGTGATATTTGTTTATTGCTGTTCTATTTCATTGCATAAAAGAGTGATATTTGTTTATTGCTGTTCTATTTCATTGCATAAAAGAGTGATATTTGTTTATTGCTGTTCTATTTCATTGCATAAAAGAGTGATATTTGTTTATTGCTGTTCTATTTCATTGCACAAGTTTACGATATTTATTTACTGCTGTCCTATTTCATTGCATAAAAGAGTGATATTTGTTTATTGCTGTTCTATTTCATTGCATAAAAGAGTGATATTTGTTTATTGCTGTTCTATTTCATTGCATAAAAGAGTGATATTTGTTTATTGCTGTTCTATTTCATTGCATAAGGTTGTGAAGAAGCCTATTTTCATGATCGTTCCCTTCTGGTCCAAGAGCCGTTGCTCACTGATAATATCTTGTGGATGGTGTTTGAGCCATATTTCATGCATCCTTTTTCTATATCCTCTAACAGTGGTTGGGTTTTGTTAGTAAGAGGCCATTAAGTTTACTTTTCCTCTCTGGACCATCTTCTCCGAGTTTTCGCTAGAACATAAATATCAGTGTTTAGCTCAGACCTTGGTGACCGGGCAAAATCGTATCCGGTGTATAGAATAAGACTTTGCTTTCTCCACAAGAAATGTGGTGGGTGTGGGTTAATTTGCAGAGAGACATTTTGCCCTTTCTCCAAAGTCCAGAGACGGGATTTGACGCTGTTACCCAACAATGTTGTGGACACTATTAGTTCTTTTCAGCCTTTCGAATCAATAGTGGCTGACACCCATTCATACTAACTAATATGACATTCCTACCAAGTGCTAATGCTATTCATACGAACTACTAAGGCATTCATACCGACTACCAAAGAAATTCACACCAATTACTAAAAACATTCACACAAACCACTACTAAATGTCACGAACTACTATTAGGATACAAACGACTTAGTAACGATACATATACGAACATGACATACATAAGAACTACTAATGGCATTTTATCTAACCACTAGTGGACGTCACACAAACTACTAATGACATTTTATCTAACCACTAGTGGACGTCACACGAACTACTAATGACATTTTATCTAACCACTAGTGGACGTCACACGAACTACTAATGGCATTTTATCTAACCACTAGTGGACGTCACACGAACTACTAATGGCTTTTTATCTAACCACTAGTGGACGTCACACGAACTACTAATGACATTTTATCTAACCACTAGTGGACGTCACACGAACTACTAATGGCTTTTTATCTAACCACTAGTGGACGTCACACGAACTACTAATGGCTTTTTATCTAACCACTAGTGGACGTCACACGAACTACTAATGACATTTTATCTAACCACTAGTGGACGTCACACGAACTACTAATGACATTTTATCTAACCACTAGTGGACGTCACACGAACTACTAATGGCATTTTATCTAACCACTAGTGGACGTCACACGAACTACTAATGGCATTTTATCTAACCACTAGTGGACGTCACACGAACTACTAATGACATTTTATCTAACCACTAGTGGACGTCACACGAACTACTAATGGCATTTTATCTAACCACTCGTGGACGTCACACAAACTACTAATGACATTTTATCTAACCACTAGTGGACGTCACACAAACTACTAATGACATTTTATCTAACCACTAGTGGACGTCACACAAACTACTAATGACATTTTATCTAACCACTCGTGGACGTCACACAAACTATTAATGACATTTTATCTAACCACTAGTGGACGTCACACGAACTACTAATGGCATTTTATCTAACCACTATTGGACGAACTACTAATGACATTCACTCGAACTACTAATGACATTCACTCGAACTACAAATGGATACCACTCGAACTACAACTGGACACCACTCGAACTACTAATGTTATGCACGACCACTATTGGATGTCACACAAAGTACTAATGGCAACCACACGAAATTCTACTGCTACTACTACTGAAAGTCTCCCGAACTACCAATGGCTTACACGGACCACTACTGGACGCCATTCGAACTACTAATGGTGTTCACACGAGCAATTACTGGACGTCACACGAACTACCAATGACATTCACATGAACCGCTACTGGACGTCACAAGAATTACTAATGGCATTCACACGAACCACTACTGGACGTCACAAGAATTACTAATGGCATTCACACGAACCACTACTGGACGTCACAAGAATTACTAATGGCATTCACACGAACCACTACTGGACGTCACAAGAATTACTAATGGCATTCACACGAACCACTACTGGACGTCACAAGAATTACTAATGGCATTCACACGAACCACTACTGGACGTCACAAGAATTACTAATGGCATTCACACGAACCACTACTGGACGTCACAAGAAGCATTACTAACTTAATTAGTTGATGGCATTTCTCTCGCAAGCAAACTTTCTTCTCTTTGACTACACCTTCCAGCTTTGCTCGTCCATCGTCCTTTCTCTTCATTTCACCTTGTCTTTTGTTTATACTTCGAGTCTATTCATTCACCATCTTTTTCTTTATACTTCACTTTCTAGTCTATTCATTCACTCTTTTTCTTTATACTTCACTTTCTAGTTTATTCATTCACTGTCTTCTTCTTTATACTTCACTTTCTAGTCTATTCATTCACTGTCTTCTTCTTTATACTTCACTTTCTAGTCTATTCATTCACTGTCTTCTCACTTTATTTCTGTTTCTGCTGTATTCATGCACTATCCTTTCTTTATATTTCACTTTCCAATGCATTAAAACATCATCCTTTCTCTTTGTTTCACTTTATACTTATTTATTAAACATTTTTTTATATTTCACTTTCTAGTCTATATATTCACTGTCTTTTTCTTTATACTTCACTTTCTAGTCTATTCATTCACTGTTCTTCTTCTTTATACTTCACTTTCTAGTCTATTTATTCACTGTTCTTCTTCTTTATACTTCACTTTCTATTCATTTAGTATTTATTCACCATATTTACTCTTTATTTCACTTTCTACTTATTTATTCACTATTTCTTTATATTTCACTTTCTACTTATTTATTCACTATTTCTTTATATTTCACTTTCTACTTATTTATTCACTATTTCTTTATATTTCACTTTCTACTTATTTATTCACTATTTCTTTATATTTCACTTTCTACTTATTTATTCACTATTTCTTTATATTTCACTTTCCACTATATTCGTTTGCCATCTTTTTACTTTATTGCACTTTCCACCGTATTTATTTCCATCTTTTATCTTTATTGCACTTTCCACTGTACTTAATCACAATCTTCTCTCTTTATTTCACTATTTACTTTATTCGTTTAATGTGCCTTTTATTTTATTTCTGTTTTTATTTATCAATACCAAACTCTTTAACATTTATTTCATTCTTTTTCACTCCTCCCTATCAAACTCAAACAATTGTTGCCATAGTTATCGTTTCTCCCTATCAAACTCAAACAATTGTTGCCATAGTTATCGTTTCTCTCTATCAAACTCAAACAATTGTTGCCATAGTTATCGTTTCTCCCTATCAAACTCAAACAATTGTTGCCATGGTTATCGTTTCTCCCTATCAAACTCAAACAATTGTTGCCATGGTTATCGTTTCTCCCTATCAAACTCAAACAATTGTTGCCATAGTTATCGTTTCTCCCTATCAAACTCAAACAGTATCTACCAGTTTCATTTCTCAAAGCTTAGCGTTTCAGTTGTATCTACCACAGTTTCATTTTTGAAAGCTGGGCGTTTCAGTTGTATCTGACAAAATTTTTTTTCAATTCTAGTCTCTCTGCGTCACTCACTAGACACTCCTCTTTTCTGACGTTCCCGCAACATTACTCACTCACTAGACATACTCCTCTTTTCTGACGTTCCCGCAACATTACTCACTCACTAGACACTCCTCTTTTCTGACGTTCCCGCAACATTACTCACTCACTAGACATACTCCTCTTTTCTGACGTTCCCGCAACATTACTCACTCACTAGACATACTCCTCTTTTCTGACATTTACGCAACATTACTCACTCACTAGACACTCCTCTTTTCTGACATTTACGCAACATTACTCACTCATTAGACACACTCCTCTTTTCTGACATTCACGGAACATTACTCACACATTCATTATATAAATATCACTCACAAACTGTCAACTACATCTGAACGAAAATTAATTTGTATACCAATACTGTATAAAAACAAAAAGGAAAGAAGATATTTTTATAACCCACAGTTTGAAAAATGTTGCCAATATTTAATTTCAGTTAAATAACGTGTACAATATTTTCAAGTACTTGGTCCGATTCAATAATCTTATGTGTGTCTCGCTTCAAACATTTTTTCTAAGTTTTGAAATTATTTTTGTCTATCGATGTTTATCATAGCAAAAGATAACAATACTTGTAATGGTAGATTGGTATCGGTATCTGAAGTACTGAAGTGGTAGTTTTGTCTTAATATACTAAAGTACTGCAATGGTAGTTTTGTCTTAATATACTAAAGTACTGCAATGGTAGTTTTGTCTCAATTTAGTAAAATACTGCAGTGATAATTCTGAATCAATATGTTAAAATACTGCAATGGTAGTTTTGTCTTAATATACTAAAGTACTGCAATGGTAGTTTTGTCTCAATTTAGTAAAATACTGCAGTGATAATTCTGAATCAATATGTTAAAATACTGCAATGGCAGTTTTGTCTTAATATACTAAAGTACTGCAATGGTAGTTTTGTCTCAATTTAGTAAAATACTGCAGTAGTAGTTTTGTCTCAATTTAGTAAAGTGCTGCAGTGGTGTTTTTGTATCAGTAAACTAAAATGTGTAGAGTGGTAGTTTTAGATCAGGGGAGCATAGATAGATAGTAGAGAGAAAACACTCAGTGCTAATGTTGTAGCCATTTAAAAAAATGTTTCAACACCTATACACAAGTGTATTTATCCAAAACTGCTATTTCAAGTACTTTAGAACGGTTGATCAAAAATTATCACTGCTAGGGAGTATTTATTGATCCAGTCCTACATATTTTATTCTATTGATTCAATGTTAGCAAAGCAAATATTTTATTTTATTGATTTAAAGTTAGCAATGCAGATATTTAGTTATCCAAAACTATCATTGCAGATAAATTAGTCTATTGATCAAAATCTAACAATGTAGATAATTCATTGATCCTAAACTACAAATGTTACGTACTTTAGCCAATTAATCCAAAGTTTTATCAATGTGGTCTAATCATCCAGTTTCTAAAGCAGGTACTTTAGTCTATTGATCCAAAGTTACAAATGCTCATACCAATGTCTATTCATTCAAAGTCATCAATGCAGGTACTTTAGTCTATTAGCCTACTCATCCAAAGCTATTACTGTGTGTACTTTAGTCTATTGATCCAAAGCAATCACTGTAGGCACTTGACTGATCCAAAGGTATCACTGAAATACATTAGTTGTTGGTCCATTGATACCATGTGTTTTAAAACACACAGGCTCTTTATTTATTGATCTAAAACACACAGGTTCTTTATTTATTGATCTAAAACACACAGGTTCTTTATTTATTGATCTAAAACACACAGGTTCTTTATTTATTGATCTAAAACACACAGGTTCTTTATTGATCTAGATACCCGTGCGACCACTTAGGCTGTTGATCTAAAATCATCAGTGCATGTATTTAGGCTGTTGATCTAAAATCATCAGTGCATGTATTTAGGCTGTTGATCTAAGGTCATCAATGCAGGTATTTAGGCTGTTGATCTAAAGTCATCAGTGCATGTATTTAGGCTGTTGATCTAAAGTCATCAGTGCATGTATTTAGGCTGTTGATCTAAGGTCATCAATGCAGGTATTTAGGCTGTTGATTTAAAGTCATCAATGCAGGTATTTAGGTTGTTGATCTACAGTCATCAATGCAGGTATTTAGGCTGTTGATTTAAAGTCATCAATGCAGGTATTTAGGTTGTTGATCTACAGTCATCAATGCAGATATTTAGGCTGTTGATCTAAAGTAATCAATGCAGGGTATTTAGGCTGTTGATCTACAGTCATCATTGCAGATGTTTAGGCTGTTGATCTAAAGTCATCAATGCAGGGTATTTAGGCTGTTGATCTACAGTCATCAATGCAGGTATTTAGGCATGTGTCCGAGGAAATTTGCCTATCATTTTTTAAAAATTTAATTGTTATATAAATTGTTGAATTGTCAGAGTGATTCGACCTTGGGCACTACCTTACGATGATATTTTTGTAAGTGTCTGATTTGGAATAAACACTCGAGTTAAGAATATGCTAGAAATTCTTAATGTAATGCAAACTAATTCCAAGTGGGTGAGTAGTTTTTTTTTTTTAATCCAATGGTTATGATTTATGAGAATGAGACCAACCCAGCCAATGGGCTGAGATCTAAACGTTTACCTGCTGTAGAAAAAAAATCTATTGCCCAATCACTTAAATTTGGTGTAGCAAAAAAGTTCGGTCTTTAAAGGCAGCCATTAGCTTAATGGTAAGTTAAATGACTTGGTTGAGAGAGAATGGACTTAAAAATATATAATGCATTTTTGCTGTTGATGTGTTATATTTGTTTTTTATGTAGACATGTATTATATGAGTAGACTGTTATTTCTACAAATGTTTGAATTATGATGCTTATATGTGTAGCGTGCTAACATTTGACATTGTTTTGATATGCTGTTTTTATTATACTGTGTAACTGAAAGTTGAGACTGGAATGTAA
This sequence comes from Sinotaia quadrata, assembly GCA_028829895.1. Taxonomy (NCBI): domain Eukaryota; kingdom Metazoa; phylum Mollusca; class Gastropoda; order Architaenioglossa; family Viviparidae; genus Sinotaia; species Sinotaia quadrata. The sequence continues at coordinate 97,833,057 of CM054183.1, read as the reverse complement.
GAAAGAATGGAGTTATAAAACAATATATTGGAAAGCTAACATTTGTTCTAGGGACAATCTTTCTTTCTTCTTTGTGGTATTTGAATCTCCTGATTTGATCCTGTCTTTGAGCAAATAAATATTATTTCTGTGAATGTATATGCAACCCTACTTTCATATTCTGATCAGTGACTGAAAGTTGTTTATTCTTTCTACAGCTAGTACCAATATAGTAAAAGATCATGTGAGATCTATGCTTTTAAAATAACAAACATTTTAAATAAATGTGAGGTGTTGTGATAACTTATTCAATTTATGTAAACTCATGACAAGATTACTTTGATCTTTTGAAGGTATTTTAACTCGATTGTTCAATTTATGTAAACTCATAGCAAAACTATTTTAATCATTTGAAAACATTCTAACTAGATTGTTTTTATAACAGTTATTGTTCTATATGGAGATAATTTCGGTAATTTAGCACAACTGTTTTAATTATGCTGCATATTATATATATATTTCAATACGACCATTTTAAGTTCGAGTAGCAGCTTATATTCGAGAATTTCTCCAATTTAACACGTCTATCTCACTTACAGGAGACACCTTATATGCAAGCAATTTTGATAATTTCATCACGGCCGATTTAAAATTGCATGTAAAATATGCATACTTCATTAATTTAATGCAAACATTTTAATTATAAGGAATATATTAAATGGAGAAAATTTTGTTAATTCAACAAGACCACTTTAATTATAAGTAAAAAAGGAAAGAGAATTTGACTAATTTACAATGGCCATTTTAAATAATGAAACTAAATTATATCTTATACACAGAAAAAATATTTACTAATTCAACATGCTAGTTTAATTACATACTTTTAAATGATATTATGCGCATAGAAAATTACGCTAATTTAATATAAATGCTATATTAAACAGACAGAATTTCGCTAATTTAATATAAATGATATATTAAACAGACAAAATTCCGCTAATTTAATATAAATTAAATATATATTAAACAGACAGAATTTCGCTACGTTAACGACCTTTTTAATTTCATATATGTGCAGATAGTATTTCGTTAATTTAACACGCTGCTTTAATTACATATATGTGCAGATAGTATTTCGTTAATTTAACACGCTGCTTTAATTACATATATGTGCAGATAGTATTTCGTTAATTTAACACGCTGCTTTAATTACATATATGTGCAGATAGCATTTCGTTAATTTAACACGCTGCTTTAATTACATATATGTGCAGATAGCATTTCGTTAATTTAACACGCTGCTTTAATTACATATATGTGCAGATAGCATTTCGTTAATTTAACACGCTGCTTTAATTACATATATGAGCAGATAGCATTTCGTTAATTTAACACGCTGCTTTAATTTCATATATGTGCAGATAGCATTTCGTTAATTTAACACGCTGCTTTAATTACATATATGTGCAGATAGCATTTCGTTAATTTAACACGCTGCTTTAATTACATATATGTGCAGATAGCATTTCGTTAATTTAACACGCTGCTTTAATTTCATATATGTGCAGATAGCATTTCGTTAATTTTACACGCTGCTTTAATTATATATATATGCAGATAGTATTTCGTTAATTTTACACGCTGCTTTAATTACATATATATGCAGATAGCATTTCGTTAATTTAACACGCTGCTTTAATTACATATATGTGCAGATAGTATTTCTTTAATTTAACACCCTGCTTTAATTACATATATGATATCTTAAAGAGATATTTTTTCTAATGCAATGCTACTATAATTTTCATTTACGCCTTTTAAGGAAACATCATTTCCTAATATTAGCAACACGTGGGGAACTATCCAAGCAATCAGTTCTGTAAAAAATTATGTCACTCAGACCTGATAACACGATACAATAAGTCGATTTTTTAAAATTAAGTGACTTTGATCTTGGATAACCTTCGGCTGATGATTTAAATCGAGTGCTATTTAAGAAAATCCTTGACCTTCGGGGAACTTTTGCCCGATGCTGGCGTCACAAAATAAAGCACCGGTTCCGTCTGAGAGCGTCCTGAACGCGGACGGATGTAGGCTTGTGTCCATAGTCGATGTAATCGATACTTTTCATCAGTTCTTTGAACAGCAGCATAATATGCCAGTTAAATTTGGCTGAGCACTCAACGTACCCGCATTTCCACTGCTTCTTCACAAGGTTGGCCACTTCGCGCCTCGGTACTCCCCGTTCTTCAGCCAGATCGTGTTTATTTCCCACCTGAGCAAGGAAAGAGAACTCTGTCAGATCAATTGTGTTACATGGTAAAATAAACTGTGTATCAAACAATGTCACATAGTAATACACCACATGGATGCAGCTTAATTCAAACATTTGTAGTAATAAAATCACCTCACAAAGTACATCTTTACATAAACACAAGTATATCATATCATAGTAAAATACATTAAATGTTTCAAAGTCCTTTCTCTCTCAATCATTCAGTTAAACTCACCACTTAAGCTAATGACTGCCTTCAAACCTTACTTCTCTCTTTATCACTCGAATTCAAAGTGATTAGGGGGTAAAATTCTCAAAAGCAAGTGAAAAGCAAACTCAGCCCATTGGCTTGTCCTGTTCTCATAAATGATTATCATTCGATAATAGGAAACTGCTCATTCAGTTTACATTAGGTCAGCAAATCTAGTATATTCTTGCCTTAGGCTATTTACTTCAAACATAGACACTTTCAAAATAACACTATAAGGAGTTCCCAAGATCGGGTTACTCTGACAATTTAGCAGTTTATATAACAATTAAAATTAAAAATAGGGAGGGTCAAATTTATTCTGTTACAGGAGTCAATCTACATTGGAGTATTTATAGTTCCATATTAAGTAGTCATTTTAAATTGGCGTATTTATAGTTCCATATTAAGTAGTCATTTTACATTGGAGTGTTTATAGTTTCATATTAAGTAGTCATTTTACATTGGAGTGTTTATAGTTTCATATTAAGTAGTCATTTTACATTGGAGTATTTATAGTTCCATATTAAGTAGTCATTTTAAATTGGCGTATTTATAGTTCCATATTAAGTAGTCATTTTACATTGGAGTGTTTATAGTTCCATATTAAGTAGTCATTTTACATTGGAGTGTTTATAGTTCCATATTAAGTAGTCATTTTACATTGGAGTATTTATAGTTCCATTTTCATTGGACTATTTAAAATTTCACATTAAGTAGTCATTTTAAATTGGACTATTTATAGTTCCAAATTAAGTAGTCATTGTACATTTGAGATTTTGATATTCTGGTCAGTATTTGTAAAGATTAGTATTTTGATATTCTGATTAGTATGTCTGAAGATGAATATTTTGATATTCTAATTAGTATTTGTACAGATGAGTATTATTTATGAAGTTAAGTGTTTGTGAAGATGAGTATTATCTATGAAGTTAAGTAGTTTTAAAGATGAGTATTATCTAAGAAGTTAAGTAGGTGTATAGATGAGTATTATCTATGAAGTTAAGTAGTTGTAAAGATGAGTATTATCTATGAAGTTAAGTAGTTTTAAAGATGAGTATTATCTATGAAGTTAAGTAGTTGTAAAGATGAGTATTATCTAAGAAGTTAAGTAGTTTTAAAGATGAGTATTATCTATGAAGTTAAGTAGTTTTAAAGATGAGTATTATCTAAGAAGTTAAGTAGGTGTATAGATGAGTATTATCTATGAAGTTAAGTAGTTGTAAAGATGAGTATTATCTATGAAGTTAAGTAGTTGTAAAGATTAGTATTATCTATGAAGTTAAGTAGTTGTAAAGATTAGTTTTTGTTAAGTTAAGCGTTTTGTAATAGTAGGTATATTTCGTAAATTTAAAAAGGTATTTGCATTTATATGCAATATGAAGAACATTTCGAAAAGTTATAGGTTTCATAAAGCTTAATTAAGTAAAGTTTTGTAAATTAGGGCAGTTATCAAAGTGGAATCCTTTTATAAAGTTTAAATTATTACCTCTAACTTGCATTTATTACTTACATTTATTACCTCTAGCTTACATTTATTACTTACATCTATTACTTCTAACTTACATTTATTATTTAATTTATTATTTATAACTTACGTTTATTACTTCTAACTTACATTTATTACTTACATTTATTACCTCTAACTTACATTTATTACCTCTAACTTACATTTATTACTTACATTTATTACCTCTAACTTACATTTATTACCTCTAACTTACATTTATTACCTTTAACTTACATTTATTACTTCTAACTTATCTCATTTTCGCGGCAAAATGTAAAGTCCATGGAGAATCACGAAAACACACGTTGTTGAATCAGTTCAGTAATAAAATACAAGTTGAATAAGGGAAGTAAACAACGAAAATACACGTAAAATAACGAAAGGGCTCGTAAAATACGAAAGTATACGAAGTGTCACAAAGAAATCGAAGGAACATGACAGTTATTTGTGCACTAACAGGTAATGGACCAAACAATGCCTTCGGCTAAATAATACTCACAACAAACAAAGGAACATCATGCATATCACGTGACTCCAAAATCTGTTCCCGGATGTTCTTGATGTATTGGAAGCTGTCTTCACTCGTAATGTCGTACACCAAGATGTAGGCAGTGGCGTTCCGTAAACCGTAACCACGAAAGTCTGTCCACTCATACAGCGAGCTGACCGGAAAGTATGGAATGTACGGACAGTCTATGATGCGAACTTCGTACAGATGGTCATTGATGATTACCGCTGGACAAAACACCTGAAGTAGGTTCAAGTTATAAAACTACATTTGTGTTGAGAATATTAAAATTTACAGAAGTTTCTAAAGCCTGTCATTTATTTTCTTTAATCAAAATTCCTACAGGTTTACACACACATACGCACACAAAACACGTATACACACAATACACATACACACATATAACATGTATACACCACACACAAAACACGTACACACGACTAAAAAGGTAATCAGCTAAATGGCTTATCAAGCCGCTAATCATATAGAAAAAATATTGCTTTGCATGACAATGATAAAAATACGGTTTGTAACACAAGAAAAGTGGAACAGAACAACAGGTTTTGTAACGCTTATGAAAGAGTCAACTTTGAAGAAAACTTGCGAACTTAAAGACACTTTTTGAACTCTTCTTGTTCATAACTTTGGAGATAGAATCCACCAGTCAATGAATATAATAATGGGAATTAAGGTTATAGTTTGGAGTTAAGAGTCCTTCAACTAACGAACTATAATACTGGGAATTAAGGTTATAGTTTGGGGCTAGAGTCCTTCAACTAATTAAGTATAACTACTTGGAATTAAGGTTATAGTTTGGAGTTAGAGTCTGTGGGACAGAAATTGCAAACAGACACACTGAATAATTTTTCAAGGATGAAGTTGAATCATTGGCTAAATTCTTTGATACTTTAACTTTAATTGTAAGCCACTGCAAAAAGCCATTCATAATTTTGCCATGTAGAAAATCGTGTTCAAAACCTCGGACAGTGAACTTTGATCTCGACGTAGGATTAGAGATTCAAAGTGGGTGAGGTGACAGAAGCAGTTGCATAATCAGGTGCTCTAGAGTGGACACACTGCGGAAAATGCATAGATTACATAATAATGCGTACATCAAGGGGACACGACAGTACCTGACACTGAGAGTCGAGCACCTTCTAAAGGCACCAGACTTGTGCTAACAGGGCAGTCATGAGTATGGTCACCCAACGGAAACTATTGCACAGAGGGTGAGACAAGAGAGAGATTATATCCAGAGGGGAAGATTAGCAGGTAAAACCCAACTTGTGCATAAATACCCCACCAGCAAGAATTAATTTCACTCGATATTTTTCGTAGGCCTGTATCATCCCTCTAGGGTGAGAGAAGCAGGAAAGAGCAAAGACTAGAAATTGTCTGTGATGGTAAAACATTATTTTTGTAGAGACTGAATTTTTTATACTTATTACAAATTGTATTCTTTTTCTTTTTGTTAATATTGTATTTTAAAATGATTTTGGAAACTGTAATGTTATTCTTGGTACTAAGAAAGAAATTAAACAAATAATGTAAAAGGAAATTCAAATGAGAACCAAGAATGAAATTACAGGTTTTAGTTGTATTGAAACATGAGGCTGATGCACAAAAATCCTTATGTATTTCACAGCTTCGAGGGATAAACGAGACATCCATCTAACAGACTGCCTTCTAACAGAGACCCATCTAGAGGACACGGAACACAAGACAATGCAACAACAATAATGGGAATTCATCTTGACTTAGAGATTGGCCCTGATGTCACCTTAATCTAAAAGTCTACAGTTGCTGTGGTACGATAAGCCAGCACTAAATAGGTAGAAAACCAGAGAGGGTTGCATGGACCACAATTGGAAATTGTGTCAGGAGACTGATTCGTATGGAGCGAGTTATGCTGTGTTAGTATGCTATGGGAATGTCACGTATGACTAGGTATACTATGAAGTGAGAAGGCTATGAGCGGAAGTACCAACTGGGAAGTGAAGTGACTGAATGGTTGAATTGTAGTATTCCAACTGTGGTTTACTAGTTATGTTGTGAAATCGGAACTTACACCAGACTGTGTTAATTCAGGAAGTGTTTGTGTTAGTTAAGAACAAACTGTAAACTTTATGGAACTGAACATTTCTTCATAAGAACCATTTCCAGAATGATGCTAATAACAAGAGGCTGATGTAACAGGCAGGGAACAATGCATGCAAATCATCAGGTGAACCATAACCAATATTTATTCATGTGTAAACCTGTATTTGTTCTGTGATTAATATAATTTCTTATGTCTATTCTTTTCTCATTCTAACTGTTTATAGCTTAGAAATATTAATGCTTGATTTGTGAAACCTAGTAATTGTTCTAGGAAAAGTGTTAATATTAATTTGTGTGTACTTTCCTAATAATTGTTTTAGGGGATAATTTAAATGACTATTTTTCTTATTCTTTCTAATTGATTGAAAGTATGAGAGAAGTATTGTGAATTATGAAATCTATATTATCACCTTGGTGTGGCTATAATTTCATCAAATTATGAACGAGTTAATTTTATTATTCTATTTTTTAATAAAATTTGTTGAATTTTAAACTATCCACTCTTTTTATTGAGTAGGAGGGGAGTATATGTAGATGACAGGTGGGGGGCATAGCCAGATGACGTAATGACGTACTGAAAGTCGGTTACACATATGCTTGGGGTAGTTCCTGTCATCAGAACGAGAGATTGTGGAGGGCTAGAAGACAGATTGACGGACAAGATAGTGCTGTAAAATCTGTTATTCTAAGACAAGTAATGCTTGTGAGAGGGATAACCAGTGGGTAGACCTTTGAAGGTCTGACTTAGTCACTCTCAACAGCAAGACCAAGACTCTGTCGGTGAATGATTAATTGAGCGAGTGGAAGAATCTTATCTGTGTATAATTTAAGGATAATTATTCAGACAGAGATTGACGATTAATTAATCAGGAACTTGGAACGTGCCACATAAATGGAAGAATCTTATCTGTGTATAATTTAAGGATAATTATTCAGATAGGGATTGACGATTAATTAATCAGGAACTTGGAACGTACCTTAGAGTCCTTCAACTAATGAAGTATAATACTTGGAATTAAGGTTATAGTTTGGGGTTAGAGTCCTTCAACTAATGAACTATAACACTGGGAGTTAAGGTTATAGTTTGGGGTTAGAGTCCTTCAACTAATGAAATATAATATTTGGAATTAAGGTTTAGTTTGGGGTGTGAGTCCTTCAACTAACGAACTATAACATTGGGAGTTAAGGTTATAGTTCAGGGTTAGAGACCTTCAACTTACGAACTATAACACTGAGAACTAAATGATGTGATTTCTCAGTGTATTGAATATATAATTACACATTCCAAAGTCATACCTCTAGGGTGTTAAACCCTTCAACTATAAATATATTACTGAGAACAAAATGGCTATATCCACTCAATCTGCTGAATACACCGCATCTTTATCAAATGTCATAGCTAGTAATTATGTCATCTATTTGCCCTGCCGTAACCTTTATCAAATGTCATAGCTAGTAATTATGTCATCTCTTTGCCCTGTCTTAACCTTTATCAAATGTCATAGCTAGTAATTATGTCATCTCTTTGCCCTGCCTTAACCTTTATCAAATGTCATAGCTAGTAAGTATGCCAGCTCTTTGCCCTGCCTTAACCTTTATCAAATGTCATAGCTAGTAAGTATGCCAGCTCTTTTGCCCTGCCGTAACCTTCCTTTCGCATAAGATGAAATTTGTATGTGTCCTCTGTATGATAATTCAGCTTTTTATTCTTGAATGTTTTGTGTACTAGATTATCTTGTATGTGTCCTCTGTATGATAATTCAGCTTTTTATTCTTGAGTGTTTTGTGTACTAGATTATCTTGTATATGTCCTCTGTATGATAATTCAGCTTTTTATTCTTGAGTGTTTTGTGTACTAGATTATCTTGTATATGTCCTCTGTATGATAATTCAGCTTTTTATTCTTGAGTGTTTTGTGTACTAGATTATCTTGTATATGTCCTCTGTAGGCCTATGTTAAATTCAGCTTTTTATTCTTGAGTGTTTTGTGTACTAGATTATCTTGTATATGTCCTCTGTATGTTAAATTCAGCTTTTTATTCTTGAGTGTTTTGTATACTAGATTTTGTATATGTCCTCTGTATGTTAAATTCAGCTTTTTATTCTTGAGTGTTTTGTGTACTAGATTAAATTTGTATGTGTTCTCTGTACGCTAAATTCAGCTTTTTATTCTTGAGTGTTGTGTGTACTAGATTAAATTTGTATGTGTTCTCTGTACGCTAAATTCAGCTTTTTATTCTTGAGTGTTTTGTGTACTAGATTAAATTTGTATGTGTTCTCTGTACGCCAAACTCAGCTTTTTATTCTTGAGTGTTTTGTGTACTAGATTAAATTTGTATGTGTTCTCTGTACGCCAAACTCAGCTTTTTATTCTTGAGTGTTTTGTGTACTAGATGAAATTTGTGTCTTCCTTGTGCTAATTTAAGCTTTTTATTTATGTGTTTTGTGTAGTAGATTAAATTTGTGTGTGTGTTCTCTGTATGATAAATTAAGCTGTTTATTTAAATTTGTAGGTCCTCTATATGCTAAATTAAGCTATTTATGACTGTTATGTGCGCATTCAAAGCCAAAGTAAATTACTAAATATAATATATAGGAATATATGAACTAAATTAAATTTTGTTCTGTATGCACTAAATTAAAATATATTCTGTGTGCGCTAAATTAAATTTTTAATTTTGTTCTGTATGCACTAAATTAAAATATGTTCTGTGTGCGCTAAATTAAATTCTAAATTTTGTTCTGTATGCCCTACATTAAAATATGTTCTGTGTGCACTAAATTAAATTATGTTCTGTATGAACTAAACTAAATTATGTTCTGTATGCACTAATTTAAATTATGTTCTTTATGAACTAAATTAAATTATGTTCTGTATGAACTAAATTAAATTATGTTCTGTGTACACTAAATTAAATTATGTTCTGTGTGCACTAAATTAAATTATGTTCTGTATGCACTAAATTAAATTATGTTCTGTGTGCACTAAATTAAATTATGTTTTCTGTGCACTAAATTAAATTATGTTCTCTGTGCATTTAAACAGTGATCAGTCTGTATTAAGTTAAGTATATGTTTAATTAAAATTTATTCTTCTAAATATAGCAGGAGCATTATCGAACTTGAAATAAATTGTCTAAATGAATTACAGTATGTTTTCTTTTGAACTAAATTACGTTGCGTTTGGAATGCACTTAGTTCAACTTTTATATTATTTATTTTAGCACAAAGTTCAACTTTTACATTATATAGTACAAAGTTCAAATTTTATATTATATAGTACAAAGTTCAAATTTTATATTATATAGCACAAAGTTCAACTTTTACATTATATAGTACAAAGTTCAAATTTTATACTATATAGCACAAAGTTCAACTTTTATATTATATAGCACAAAGTTCAACTTTTATATTATATAGCACAAAGTTCAACTTTTATATTATATAACACAAAGTTAAACTTTTACCTACATATTATATTATCACTAAATTAAATTTTACCCATATAGATTATGTACTCACTAAATTAAACTTTTATTTTCTATGATCGGTAAGAAAAATATTAAATAAAATTTATCAATGTATTTTCAGTAGCAATAAATTAAACAGTTACTATGTTATGTATACAATAAATTAAACATTTACTGTCTATGTTATGTGTAAATAAATTAAACATTTACTCTCTATGTTATGTATACAATAAATTAAACATTTACTGTCTATGTTATGTGTAAATAAATTAAACATTTACTGTCTATGTTATGTCTTCATTAAATTAAACGGTTAGCTGTTTATATCCTGTTTGCGCTAAATTAAACCTTTTATAGGAATTTGGATAGCATTAAATTAAATGTTTGCATGTCTATGTTTGGCTTGCATTAAATTAAACTTGTACTTGTCTATGACCTGTTGTTACTAAATTAAACTTTAACTTTTATCTGTCTATGTTTGGTTTGCACTAAATTAAACTTTTACGTTTACCGGTCGTTTGGTACTAACGTTAACTGTCAATGTTGGTTGGCACTAAATTTACCTGTCTATGTTTGGTTGGCACTAAATTAAACTTTTACTTGTCTATAATCTGTTGGTACTAAATTAAACTTTTACTTTTACCAGTCTATGTTTGGCTTGCAATAAATTAAACTTTTACTTTTACCTGTGTATGTTTGGCTTGCAATAAATTAAACTTTTACTTTTACCTGGGTATGTTTGGCTTGCAATAAATTAAACTTTTACGTTAACTGGTTTATGTTTGGTACTAATGTTAACTGTCAATGTTGGTTGGCACTAAATTAAACTTTTACTTGTCTATGTAATTTTGGTACTAAATTTAACTTTTACTTTTACCTTTCTATGTTTAACTCGCACTAAATTAAACTTTTACTTGCCTAATATCGATTGACACTAAAATAAACTTTTTGTATTTACCTGTGTACGTTTGGCTTGCACTAAATAAGATTTTTTGTTTACCTTCTATGTTGGGCTTGCACTAAATTAAACATTTTCGTTTACCTTCTATGTTGGGCTTGCACTAAATTAAACATTTTCGTTTACCTTCTATGTTGGGCTTGCACTAAATTAAACATTTTCGTTTACCTTCTATGTTGGGCTTGCACTAAATTAAACATTTACGTTTACCTATCTATGTTTGTATGTCTATGGCACTAACGTTACCTGTCTATATTCGGCTGGCACTAAATTACCTATGTTTGGTTGGCACTAAATTTACCTGTCTATGCTCCGTAGGAACATACTCCTCAGGAAACTGTTGCATGACAAACTGTTTGACAATGGCCGATTTGCCCACCCCGGGTGCGCCAAGAATCGCGAGGCGCACACTTTGATAGTCTGAATCTATTGTCAGGTGGCTTGTAGCCATCCCCCCACCCAGTCGTCTTCGATGTGGTTTTCCTTTCTGGTGGTGTTGGTTGTCCTGTTTGTGCTGTTGGGGAAGCTGGTGGTTGGGCGCGTGCTGACTGGCCTCGTTTTGACAAGACTCTGACGACATGGGTAAGGGTAGAATGTCATCGTCGTGCACCTGGTGATGGTGACTAAGCTGTAGAGGTCGCTGTTGGGTATTTGCAGCCACGTTGTCATCGTCGAGGACTTTGTAGGAAGGACCTGCCGCCGGACTGGCATGGCGTGACGTAGGCTTGGCGGTAGCCGTGGCAACGCTGCGACACATTTACGAAAGGAATTATTGGTGACGTACCAGGCATACACAACTTTATCTTATCTGTCGAATAAACAGCTATACATATCACACCTACACCTACACACGCAGGCACACTAGTGTCAAAGAGACATTCATAAAGAAATAATTTTACAACAGACATATGAAATAAAATAATGATACAACAGACATATGAGATAAAATAATGATACAACAGACATATGAGATAAAATAATGATACAACAGACATATGAGATAAAATAATGATATAACAGACATATGAGATAAAATAATGATACAATAGACATATGAGATAAAATAATGATATAACAGACATATGAGATAAAATAATGATATAACAGACATATGAGATAAAATAATGATACAACAGACATATGAGATGAAATAATGATATAACAGACATATGAGATAAAATAATGATACAACAGACATATGAGATAAAATAATGATACAACAGATAGTTTCGATACAGATAACGTTACAATAAATAGATTCGATAAAGATAATATTACAGCAGACAGATGAGATAAAGATAACATTGCAGCAGACAGATGAGATAAAGATAATATTACAAGAGAAAGATTAGATAAAGATAATGTTACAACAAATAGATTCGATAAAGATAACATTGCAACAGACAGATTAGATGAAGATTACGTTAAAACAGACAGATTAAATAAAGTGCAAACGTCAATGAAATTTGATATTAAATAAGGTGAAAATGTAAATGAAATTTAATATTAAATAAGGTGAAAACGTCAACGAAATTTAATATTAAATAAGGTGAAAACTTCAACGAAATTTGATAGTTGAACAGCACTATGGACGGATTTTATTACAACAGATAAAGTTAGATAATTTTAGAACAGCTCAAACAAACGCTTAGATTGAGACAATAAAACAGACATTACACTATAAAGAGAACATTATTTAAAGACTAGAAGATATCAGGAGTAACCAGAAGTAAACATTTAAACAAAAACTTATTGAATGGGAAACAGTAGTCTGTTATAAATTACCGCAATTTGCTGTATCATATCATAGCAGATTTAACTCCCTTACCTAATTAAAAGTAATCCCGGTATATAACACTGCGACGTAAGTGCTAGGAAAAAAATTAAGGGAAATAAATTAAGGGAAAAAAATTAAAGGAAAAAAATTAAGGGAAATAAATTCTTAGCAATAGAGCTCGACATTAAACAAGAGCAAATGTGTACTTCAGTTGTAAATGTGTACTTCAGTTGTAAGTTTTGACAACGAACTATTCCAGGTCACAAGGCTCGATTCTTATAACTGATACAGTCTAAGGGAAAGATAATTTTGCTTACGAAATATTCTAATAATTCTTATAACTGACAAACTGGAAAGGAGGAATTAATTTGCTTACGAAATATGGGAGGTCATCAAACTCGACCCTCATAACTGGCACAGTCGAAAGGAAAGATTATTTTGCTAATGAAATATTAGAAGCCATCGCATTCGACCCTGGCACAATCGAAGGAAAGGATAACTCTGATAACAAAAAGTATTTGAAGCCTTTATACTCTGGCCTTATAAGTGACAATATTAAAGGATGTTAAATGTTAATGTTAAATTAGCTCGGCCCTATTAAAAGACACATTTAAATGGTAATGTTATATCGCTAACGAAATATTACAGGCTATCATACTGACAAAATTAAATGGGAATTACTGAATTATAAATTAATTGCGGTATTCATGGGCGCCACTTGGAGGAAAACGGAAAACGGGAAGACGACGCAAAACTTGCGCCAAATATGTAAGTGTTTGACGTCAAAAGGAAAGAGATTCAATCTACAAGTGTTTGACGTCAAAAGGGAAGAGATTCAATCTACAAGTGTTTGACGTCAAAAGGGAAGAGATTCAATCTACAAGTGTTTGACGTCAAAAGGGAAGAGATTCAATCTACAAGTGTTTGACGTCGAAAGGGAAGAGATTCAATCTACCATGCCAACAGGACCTGTAAGTGTTTGACATCAAAAGGGAAGAGATTCAATCTACCATGCCAACAGGTCCTGTAAGTGTTTGACATCAAAAGGGAAGAGATTCAATCTACCATGCCAACAGGACCTGTAAGTGTTTGACGTCAAAAGGGAAGAGATTCAATCTGCCATTTCAACAGGACAAGTTGAAGAAAACATGTTCCCCGATGTGTCCAGATACACAGGAAGACCTAAGTATAATTAAATCTAAGTCAGTCTAAATCTAAAATGAATTGACTTGTAAATATGGAAGATAACTCTTGTTGAAAAATAACTACCTCTAAGTAGATCAAAGTCAGAAAGCAAGCTTATTACATAATTTTTTTTAAAAAATTTAGATACAAAAATGTTATATTACATGAGATAGGTCCGTAACTCCAATTAAGTACTCGAAATTTCACGGAAAATATCTACTCAGTCCATCTTATTAAAACGTTGAATAGCCACACACAAGACTGGAACTATTGGAAACATAAGAGAGCCACATACAAGAATATGGCTATAGGAAATATAAGAGAGCCACAAACAAGACTCGGGCTATAGGAAACATAAGAGAGCCACATACAAGACTGGGGCTATAGGAAACATAGGAGAGCCACATACAAGACTGGGGCTATAGGAAACATAAGAGAGCCATATAACTGGGGCTATAAGAAACATAAGAGCCACATACAAGACTGGGGCTTTAGGAAACATAATAGAGCCACATACATGTCTAGGGCTATATGAAACTTATGAGCCACACACAAGACTGGAACTATAGGAAACATAAGAGAGCCACTTACAAGACTGAAACTATAGGAAACATACGAGAGCCACATACAAGACAGGGGCTATAGGAAACATAAGAGAGCCACATACAAGACTGGGGCTATAGGAACCTTAAGAGAGTCACATACAAGACTAGGGCTATGTATAGCCAGGTACAAAATTAGGATTCTTAAAAATGTTGTATAGCCAGATAAATGACTAGGATTCTAGAAAACGTATAGCCAGATACTAAACTAGGATTGTAAAACACGTTGTATAGCCACACACAAAACTAGGATTCTAGAAAACGTTGTATAGCCAGACACATATTAGGATTCGAGAAAATGTATAGCCAGACACTAACCTAGAATTCCCAAAAACGTTATATAGCCAGACACAAAAGTTGGATTCTAGAAATTGTTGTGTAGCCAGATACAAAACTAGGATTCTTGAAAACATTGTTAGCCAGATTCAAAACCAGGATTCAAGAAACCGTTGTATAGCCAGATACAAAACTAGGATTCGTGAAAAAGTTGTATGGACAGATACAAAACTAGGATTCTAGAAAACATTGTATGGACAGGTACAAAAGTAGGATTATAGAAAACGTTGTATAGACAGGTGCAAAACTAGGATTCTATACAATGTTGGACGGTCAATCTTTTCTTGTGGCTGATTTTAAAACATATTTATATTTTATTTGTTATGTTTAGAATAGGTTAATCTTTAATTCCTGCATTTAAGACTTTTTAAATGTGTTTTAATATCTTGAAATTAAATTTTAATATATTTAACAGAAGAAGTGTCAGACATATTTAAACTGCCATGAGCATATAATAAGTATAACAATAAACAAAAAAGTGCTAAAAATAACTTATCTCTCTTTGTGATTTTCCACTCTAATGTTCCATTGTTTCTTTTAATTATGGCTTAGTACCTACGCTCTATGTTTGACTGTTTATTTACAAAACATTTTATCTTTTTATTCATAAAATATTTTGTTTTTTCATTCATAAAATATTTTACCTTTTTATTCATAAAATATTTTGTCTTTTCATTCATAAAACAAGTTTTCTTTTTATTCATAAAATATTTTATCTTTTCATTCATAAAATATTTTATCTTTTCATTCAAAGCGTATCTCACTTTGCAGGCTGGCGGGGAATCGTTGAAAAAGTAAAAATGGAATCTTTCCGGTTATCAACAGGTTTGACGTCATCAGTGTTGAGCTAAAAGGCTACCTTCCGATATGTCAGTTAGGAATAACCTCTTTGATAAGATGTTTCTAGGGTACAGTTCTGTTTTACTTATTTTTGTTGTTGTAGACTTAATCCAACTGTGCAAATATAATAGTAACTTTTATCATTTTCAATATTTAATAGAATACACTTACGGCATGGCTACAGCAAGAGTATTCAATCATTCCAGTACTGTACTGAATAGAATACACTTATGTTATGGCTATATTAATGGTATTCAATCATTACCATAGTGAATAGAATACACTTACGTTATGGCTACAGCAATAGTATTCAATCATTACAGTACTGAATAGAATACACTTATGTTATGGCTATAGTAATAGTATTCAGTCATTACAGTACTGAATAGAATACACTTATGTTATGGCTATAGTAATAGTATTCAGTCATTACAGTACTGAATAGAATACACTTATGTTATGGCTATAGTAATAGTATTCAGTCATTACAGTACTGAATAGAATACACTTATGTTATGGCTATAGTAATAGTATTCAGTCATTACAGTACTGAATAGAATACACTTATGTTATGGCTATAGTAATAGTATTCAGTCATTACAGTACTGAATAGAATACACTTATGTTATGGCTATAGTAATAGTATTCAGTCATTACAATACTAAATGGAATATTCCTATGACATTACAATATTTAAAGAGTTACATATTAAAATACAACATTATTACACATGATACTTCTGTGGTTATTTATTACGCATTACAGCGCGATATTATAATATCGTACGGTATAATGGCTGTAACTTCGCGTTTCTGTTCAGCACGAATTGCAAAATAACGGATACACTAGTAGTGCCTTTAGAATACCTCATTATATAATAAAATTGCTTTTAAATATAATGATTTAGCAAAGAATACATCTATAATATAAAAAAATAAAATTACCTTCAAATATTACAGTGAACGAGCAATGTATAAACACTCTACAGAGTAACCGGAGTCTATAATGTTTAGTGATACGAATATTATCATTGTTACAATACTGAACGGGCTACATCGCTAGCTTGAGGTAATACTAGTAGCATTAAATCTTTCAAAGTGAACGGGCTACATCGCTATCTTAAAGTAATACTAGTAGCATTAAATCTTTCAAATGTCAACGGCTACATCGCTAGCTTGGGATAATATCAGTAGCATTAAATCTTTCAAATGTCAACGGTTACATCTCTAGCTTGCTATAAATCTTTCACATGTCAACGGTTACATCTGTAGCTTGCTATAAATCTTTCAAATGTCAACGGTTACATCTCTAGCTTGCTATAAATCTTTCAAATGTCAACGGTTACAGCTGTAGCTTGCTATAATACCAGTAGCATTAAATCTTTCAAATGTCAACGGTTACAGCTGTAGCTTGCTATAAATCTTTCAAATGTCAACGGTTACAGCTGTAGCTTGCTATAATACCAGTAGCATTAAATCTTTCAAATGTCAACGGTTACAGCTGTAGCTTGCTATAAATCTTTCAAATGTCAAATGCTAATATGTAGCTTGCTATACATCTTTCAAATGTCAAATGCTATATCTGTAGCTTGCTATACATCTTTCAAATGTCAAATGCTTTATCTGTAGCTTGCTATAAATCTTTCAAATGTCAAATGCTTTATCTGTAGCTTGCTATAAATCTTTCAAATGTCAAATGCTTTATCTGTAGCTTGCTATAAATCTTTCAAATGTCAAATGCTTTATCTGTAGCTTGCTATAAATCTTTCAAATGTCAAATGCTATATCTGTAGCTTGCTATAAATCTTTCAAATGCTATATTTGTAATATGGTTTTAACCCTAGCACCTTCCAACGCTTCATTTATGTGCTGGATACACAACTACATCTCGACTAATCTAAAATAAACACATATTTAAATTACTAGAGCTGGATACACATGTCAAGTAAATAAGTACACTTCTGTATTACATTAAAGTACGACTACATCTCGACTGATCTAAAATAAACACATATTTAAATTAACTGAGCTGGATAATACATATTGAGTGTAAATTTGAAATAAATACGCATTTAAATTACTGGGGCTGGATGCATTCATATTGGTTTTAAACGAAATATTTACACATTTATATAATCAGAACTAGATGGATATAGGCTATACATCTAAAATAACTATACTCATCAAATTGTAAAGCTAGACATGTAAATATGGGCTATACATACACATTTAATTATCTAGTCCTTAATACATATACTGGCTATAAATATGAAGTACATCCTTACATTACTAAAACTATAAATGACGAGTTAGTTTTTTTACATATGGGCTAAAAACAAAACAACAACAAATTAAATATACATTGAAATTAGGTGATAAAACTAAAATAACTACAGTTCAAACGCTAGAAACACATTCAGGTTATAAATCTAATTAATTAAATAACTACAACTAAACACATAAGTGTTATAAATTTTAAGTAACTATGTACTTCAATTACTAGAACTAAATACATTATGGTTATAAATTTTAAATAATTATATATTATTAGAACTAAACATATAAGGCTATAAATTTTAAGAAGCTATATACTTATATTACTAGAACTAAACATAAACAGGCTATAAATTTGAAGAAACTATTCACTTAAATTATTAAAACTAAACACATATGGGTTATAAATCTGAATTATTTATATACTTAAGTTATTAGAACTAAACACATACAGGTTATAAATCTGAAGTATTTAAATACTTAAATTATTAGAACTAAACATGTGGTTATACTTGTGAAGTTATTATATACTTGAATTATTAGAATTAAGCACTTACAGCTTATAAATCTGAAGTAATTCAGTTACTTGAACTAAACATATACAGTTTATAAATTTGAAGCAACTCTATACTTAAATTTTTATTAAAACTAAATACATATGGGTTATAAATCTGAAGTATTTCTATACTTAAGTTATTAGAACTAAACACATGTGGGTTATAAATATGAAGTATTTCTATACTTAAGTTATTAGAACTAAACACTTGTGGGTTATACATATAAAGTATTTACATATGTCCTACTTTAGAGCTTGGCATATCATGCAGGAAAGCTGGATATAAACTTAAATATAAATCTGAGCTAACTACTTATTTTTTAAAGTAGACATATGCTTAGTGTAGCTAAAACATTTTAGGAGATACTTATTTCACATATAGAGCTAAACATAATTATTGTGAATATAAATTTGTAGTAGATACATATTTCACATACTATAGCTAGACAAACTTTCTGTGAATATAAATTTGTAGTAGATACATATTTCACATACTAATACTAGACAAACTTTGTGTGAATATAAATTTGTAGTAGATACATGTTCCACCTACTATAGCTAGACAAACTTTGTGTATGCTAGACAAACTTTCTGTGAATATAAATTTGTAGTAGACATATATTTCACATACTAGAGCTAGACATACCTTGTGTGAATATAAATTTGTAGTAGATAATATTTCATATACTAGAGCTATAATCAATGTGGCTATAAATTTGAAGTGACTAAATATGAAGTAACTACATTGCATTACTTGAGTCTAGATAGTATGTAAATTACTATAGTTAGAATTGAGCATTTGAGACTAAAAAAGGCGAATACATCTTATGTACATCTTATAAGCTACTTTAGCTAGACATCTGGCAATATAATTCAGTATCATTGGTTAACACTAAATGATAATGTTTAAATGACTATTAGTTGTAACAAGTGACATTGTAAGTTATAGAATGTAAAATTACTAACCCTAACCATCAATAGACATACCTCAATGATGGACCAGCTAGACCCCAATTTTATCTTTCCTTAACAATCAGACGGAAACCACTGCTGTGAGTAAGGTGCCCGCACTCAATGACGGCAGTTACAGATGGATTTCAAAAGACGACAGCAAGCATCAACAGACGGGCGGCGACGGTTCGTCTCACAGCTACAGCGCAGAGCCAGCAGCAGAGTAAACATCGCCAAAACTTGCGACGACGATGATGACGACGATGATGACGGCGATGATGGCGGCGCTAAGAGCAAAGTGGATTTGGCGGTGAATAAAAGATACGCGATTTTCTGGCTTTGGTCCTGATCGCACGTTAAACAGCAAGCGACCTAACTCCAGCGAGTATGCTTGCATGCGTTGTCGTCCCTGGGTCCAAGTCACTCTCCCACAACGACGCCAGCTAACGGTTGCTGATCTTCGCGAACACTGATCGATGCACAGACGCGCGCACACGTTGTACGGACGATCAAGCACACGTACACACGCACGCACGGACAGGAGAAAGCATGAGCTGTTCGTGCACAAGTGACGTAGCACGAGACGAGTGGGACGCTAGGTCGATATGCGAAGACCGCTAACTGTGGCCGCCTCGCGCTGGCAATATTCTCCAAGGAACGTAACTATTTTGGCACCTTTGTCAGGCAATGCATCTCCATCATCGTTGTACAAACATTATGGATGCCGCCTTTCAAGATCAAGTGAATCACGAATCTATGTTTATATGATCACACACAAAATAACAACAATCAAATATATCAGTAATGATATTTTTCTACATACGTCTTGGCAAAGTAGCAGTGGCCGCTAACAAACTTTTATAAATGTTATTTAATTATTTAGTGTTGAAAGTAATATAATCATTAAAGTTTTTGATAATGTTTGAGATCGACACATATCGGCATAACCCGGTCAAGGTTTGTTTTTTTGTTCATGTGCATTTATACAGAGACGTTTTGTGTTTGACAAGTGCAATTACGTCCAAAGTTTGAAAAGCGTTTTGTGTTTGTCAAATGCAATTACGTCCAAAGTATGAAAAGCGTTTTGTGTTTGTTAAATGCAATTATGTCCAAAGTATGAAAAGCGTTTTGTGTTTGTCAAATGCAATTACGTACAATTATAAAAAGCTGTTTTGAGTTTGTCAAATACAATTATGTAAAATTATAAAAATCTATTTTGTGCTTGTCAAATACAATTATGTACAATTATAAAAAGCTGTTTCTCAAGTATAATTACATACAAATATACAAGACGTTCTGTGTTTGTCAAATGCAATTACGTACAATTATGAAAGATATTTTGTTTGTCAAGCACAATTACGTCCACGTATGCAGGAGTTTAGTGTTTGTCAAGTGCAATTACGTCCAAGTATGAAAAACGTTTTGTGTTTGTCAATTACATTTACATAGACATATACAACCGTCCTGTGTTTGTCAAGTATAATTACATATAAGTATACAAGACGTTCTGTGATTGTCAAATACAGTTACAAGTATGAAAAACGTTTTGTTTTTATCAAATACAATTATGTACAATTATAAAAAGCTGTCTTGTGTTTGTCAAGTACAATTATGTACAGTTTTAAAAAGCTATTTTGTGTTTGTCAAGTACAATTATGTACAATTGTAAAAAGCTGTTTTGTGTTTCTCAGCTATAATTACATACAAGTATACATGACCTTCTGTGTTTGTCAAATGCAATTACATATAAGTATGAAATAAGTTTTTTTGCTGTCAAGTACGACCAAATATGAAAGATGCTTTGTGTTTGTCAAGTACAATTATGTCCTAGTATGAAAGACGTTGTGTGTCTGTCAAGTACGATTACGCCAAGTATGAAATATAGTGTGTGTTTGTCAAGTACAATTACGTCCAAGTATGTAAGTCGTTTAGTGTTTGTCAAGTACAATTACGTCCAAGTATGTAAGTCGTTTAGTGTTTGTCAAGTGCAATTACGTTCAAGTATGAAAAACGTTCTGTGTTTGTCAAATACAATTATGTACAATTATAAAACGCTGTTTTGTGTTTGTCAAATACAATTAGAACTAAACACATATGGGTTACACATATGAAGTAATTATATACTTAAATTAATAGAATTAAACACTTACAGGTTATAAATCTGAAGTAATAATATACTTCAATTACTAGCACTAAACATATACAGTTTATAAATTCTGTTCTATGTCTTTTTAACTTGATTTAACTTATATTGCAATATTCACTGGGACAATGACTCTTTAACATAATTTTTATTACAATACCCATTGGGATTATGGATCTTTAATTTACTTTATATTGCAATATCCATTGGGACCATAGCTATTTAACTTGCTTTATTTTACAATATCATTTGGGATTATGGATCTTTAATTTACTTTATATTACAATATCCATTGGGACTATATCTTTTAACTTGTTTTATATTACAATATCCAATGGGACTATATCTTTTTAACTTGTTTTATATTACAATATCCATTGGGACTATATCTTTTTAACTTGTTTTATATTACAATATCCATTGGGACTATATCTTTTTAACTTGCTTTATATTACAATATCCATTGGGACTATACCTTTTTAACTAGCTTTATATTACAATATCCATTGGGACTATATCTTTTTAACTTGCTTTATATTACAATATCCATTAGGACTATATCTTTTTAACTTGTTTTATATTACAATATCCATTGGGACTATATCTTTTTAACTAGCTTTATGTTACAATCTCCACTGGGGCTATGACTCTTCACCTTGCTTTTTTATATTACAATATCTATCGGGACTATGGCTTGGAAACTGATTTGTTCTATATAAACTGAACACCTTTAACTTTTGTTTGTTTTGGTTACTGGTGACTCTTCTTGGTCTGTAAGATTAGGGTTAGGGACTTTATCTAGCTATGTGGAGGTTTCTTTTTTATTTTTGTTTGTTTTGGTTACTGATGACCTAGATTTTTCTCCCCTTGGTCTGTAAGATTAGGGTTAGGGACTTTAACATAGCTGACTCGGATTAGAGTTTAGATTTGAAGATCGATCTAGCTTTAACTAAATGGCAGTTTAAGCCAGGATTAGAAAACCTAATTCATGTTACTATTTGGTATTAAGTAGAAAATCTCATTCCTTTTACTGTTTGGTGTTAAGTTTAATAAAGGGGTAGAGAAACGAATTCCGTGTACGATTTAGTATTAAATTTAGGCTAGGTTTAGAAAAAAAATAATTCCTTTTACTATTTGGTGTTAAGTTTAATAAAGGGGTAGAGAAATGAATTCCACTTACGATTTAGTATTAAATTTAGGCTAGGTTTAGAAACAAAATTTCTTTTTACTATTTGGTGCTAAGTTTAATAAAAGATTATACAAACGAATTGCTCTTACGCTTTAGTGTTAAATTTAAGGTAGGGTTAGAAAAAACAATTCCTTTTACTATTTGGTTTTAACTTTAAGCTGGGGTCAGAAAACCTAATTCTTTTCACTATTTTGGTATTAAGTTTAAATCAGAGTAGGGAAATGTAATCCCTTTCACTAAATAATATTAAATTTATGCTAGTGTTAGGAAACCTAATTATGTCTAATGTTTTGCATTTACTTCTAATATTTGGTACTGATTTTAAACTTTGATTGGAAAACCTAATTACTTCTAATATTTGGTATTGATTTTAAACTTTGATTGGAAAACCTAATTACTTCTAATATTTGGTACTGATTTTAAACTTTGATTGGAAAACCTAATTACTTCTAATATTTGGTACTGATTTTAAACTTTGATTGGAAAACCTAATTACTTCTAATATTTGGTACTGAATTTAAACTTTGATTGGAAAACCTAATTACTTCTAATATTTGGTACTGAATTTAAACTTTGATTGGAAAACCTAATTACTTCTAATATTTGGTACTGAATTTAAACTTTGATTGGAAAACCTAATTACTTCTAATATTTGGTACTGAATTTAAACTATGATTGGAAAACTTAATTACTTCTAATATTTGGTACTGAATTTAAACTTTGATTGGAAAACCTAATTACTTCTAATATTTGGTACTGAATTTAAACTATGATTGGAAAACCTAATTACTTCTAATATTTGGTACTGAATTTAAACTATGATTGGAAAACCTAATTACTTCTAATATTTGGTACTGATTTTAAACTTTGATTGGAAAAAAGACTAACTCTAACACTAACCCTATCTATTTTCACTATTTTTGAATTATCACAAACTAATCCAGAAAACTGTTTACATTATATTTTAAAGGTTACTTTACATGTAGTTGTATAAAACTTATTGTTACCTGTAATATGTATAAAATATATTTTAAAACATGAAAACCAAATAGGCTACTTTACAAGTAATTTGTATAACAGATATTTTAAAACACACAAATAAAATGTATACTGAATATAACTTGTTTTACAGACTTACTGTAAAAACACATATCTCAAGTAACTTCTTTTACAGACTTATTGTAAACACACAAACCTAAATTCTATTGAAAATAATTTGTTTTACAGACATTATAAAAACACATATCTCAAGTAACTTCTTTTACAGACTTGTTTTACAGACTTACTGTAAACACGCATACATAAAGAATACTGAATGCAACTTGTATTACAGACTTACTGTAAACACACGCACACACATCCTAAAATAACTTGTTTTACAGACTTACCGTAAACATGTATACCTAAAGTAACTTGTTTTACAGACTTACTGTAAACACGCATACATAAAGAATACTGAATGCAACTTGTATTACAGACTTACTGTAAACACACGCACACACATCCTAAAATAACTTGTTTTACAGACTTACCGTAAACATGTATACCTAAAGTAACTTGTTTTACAGACTTACTGTAAAAACACTTAATCATTTATCTAGAGACCCGTCTTCAGCAGACTTAAACATTTATCTATTGACCCGTGTTCAGCGGACTTATTTATCGTGTAACCCGTCTTCAGTAGATTTAATCATTTATATAGTGACCCGTCCAGATGACTTAATCATTTACCTAGTGACCCGTCCAGAGGACTTAATCATTTACCTAGTGACCCGTCCAGAGGACTTAATCATTTACCTAGTGACCCGTCCAGAGGACTTAATCATTTACCTAGTGACCCGTCCAGAGGACTTAATCATTTATCTAGTGACACATCCAGAGGACTTAATCATTTATCTAGTGACACGTCCAGAGAACTTAATCATTTATCTAGTGACACATCCAGAGGACTTAATTATTTATCTAGTCACACGTCCAGAGGTATTAATTAATTATTTGTCTAGTGATACGTCCATAGCAGACTTAATCATTTATCTAGTGCAGGGTCTCCGCACTAACTATCAAAAAGCAGTTCGGGGGCCGACTACACACTCGAGGTACAAATTAAAAAAATCAAAACATGGATGTTGTTTTTAATTATTTATTTAATATTATTTTATTCAGTTATTATTTAATAACACAATGATACACTACACATGAACACCTGTATTAGTGGGAATGGTGAAATTGTTTGCTGGGTGCCAAAATAGCAGACATTTCCGGCTTTAGATTTGATGTCCCTCACATCAACAGTGACCTGAGATTATCTTTGTTCTCAAATTGTTGTTCACGTATTTCATCTTGAAAATGTTTGTTCACACAGGTATGTTGTTCCAAAGATTGAAAGGTACCTTGATGCAAATGTTTTGACATTAAGAAAGTCTTCCTTGGGCAAAAACTGGTAAAAATCCACCAGTCCTTCTTTGAACTTGTCCCTAAGGAGGCCATTTGCTTGCAACTCAATGACCTCCAGCTGCAGTTCATCTGGGCAACTGGCCACATCTGCTTCAAATGGGTTTTGAAACAGTCTCACTTCTGCCTTTGAATCCAAGTCAGAAAACCGCTCCTGAAACTGCAGCTGGAGGTCTTTGATGATCTCGCAGGCAAATGACTGAGTTGTTTTCCTGGCCGCATGCGGCCCGCGGGCCGTAGTTTGGAGACCCTAATCTAGTGACACGTCCAAAACAGACTTACTCATCCATTATGTGACACGTCCAAAGCAGACTTAATCATCCATTATGTGACATGTCTTCAGTAGACATAATCATTTATCTAGTCACGTCTATATTAGACTTAATCTCCGTCTATAGCAGCGTCTACAGCTACAGCATTCATCTAGTGGCACGTCTAGAGCTGACTTATTCATCTAGTGATACGTCTTCAGTAGACTTAATCATTTATAAAGTGACACCTCTACAGCTGACTTAATCATTTGTCTAGTCACGTCTATAGCAGATTTAATCATTCATCTAGTCACATCTGTTACAGACTTAATCATTCTTGTAATGACTTGTGTACATATGATTTAATCATTGATCTAGTCACGTCTATAGCAGATTTAATCATTAATCTAGTTACGCCTATAGTAGACTTAATCATTTGTCTAGTCACGCCTATAGCAGACTTTTTTAGTCATTCATCTACTTACGTCTATAGCAGACTTAGTCATTTAGTCACACCTATAGCAGATAGTCATCTAGTCACACCTATAGCAGACTTAGTCACTTAGTCACGTCTATAGCAGACTTCGTCTTTCATCTAGTGGCATGTCTACTGCAGACTTAGTCTTTCATCTACCCAGGCTGACCGTAGTAAAAGGACAATTCCATCAAATTATCTGGGTGTTTTAACCTTCTCTCTAAGTTGTTTTTCTAAAGTTATCAGCTCTTAATAAAACAAGTGTTAGTGTTTTATTTGTTTTCATCCTTACAATCTTACTCTGTCAAAGAAGAGACAGTTCGCCAAATCTCTTTCTCTCTGTCTGATCAAATGCTTTTTTTCCTTTGATCTCCGGTGTCGCGCGGTTTTTGTCGTCGTCATTTCCTCTCTCTACAGCAGCACGAGCCGTTTGTCTGGACAGCTTCCGCGCGCTAATGTGATTCGGGTCTCAAAAAGGATTTTTGTGTTCAGTTAAATTGAAATTGAAAAAGGTTTAGACAATATTATACTCATTTAGGAAATGACTCTAACTGTTATGTAAACACTGTATCGTGTTCACATACAAAATGACTACACACAATAGATCTAATTGTGAAACAAGATCGTGTTCACATAGAAAATGACTACACACCATAGATGATCTAACTGTAAAACAATAACGTGTTTACATAAAAAATGACTGACTACACACAACGTGTTTACATAGAAAATGACTGACTACACACAATAGATGATCTAACTGTAAAACAATAAAGTGTTTACATAGAAAATGACTGACTGCACACGCCCTTCAAAATGTAGCTGCACAAACGGCTAATTACACATCTCCCAATTATATATAAATAAGTTTCGGTTACATGGCCCCCAATTACACTAAAATAAGTTGAAATGTCTTTTGATACAGTTGTCTATGGTGTTGGTTACATGGCTCCCAATTACAAAATTCAAGTTGAAATCTCTTATGATACAGTTGTCTCCGTGCTGGTTACACTCAGGTGAAATGAAAGCTATTACATCAGTGATAATGACGTAGTTTTCCATATGTAACAATGACATTATTGTTTATACATGTATAACAATTAATCAGTTGTCTATATGTATAACAACAGCTGTCTAAGCAAGAGTACTTGATATACTGATATAATTGTCTAAATATAACTGACAGACATAGTTGCCTATATACGAATAACAAGGAAAAAATTGTCTCCTCATTTGTGTAACAATAATAAAGTTGTCTACATATAAGTAACAAAAATAAAGTTGTCTAAGTATAAGTAACAATAATAAAGTTGTCTAAGAGTAAGTACCAATAATAATGTTTTCTATTAAGTAACAATAATAAAGTTGTCTAAGTATAAGTAACAATAATAAAGTTGTACAAGGTGATTACATATTTATAATCATATAAGTATCATTACACCATTAAACTATTATGTAACAATGACACAAGATTGTTCATATGGACTCACCTCTCTAGAAACTGGTTGACACTGACACAATTGTCTACAGATTAATTAACATAACATAGTTGTTTACAGATTAATTAACATTGATATAGTTGTTACAGATTAATTAACATTGACATAATTGTCAACAGATTAAATTACACTTACACAGTTTGTCTATAGATTAATTAACATTGACAACGTTGTGTACAGATTAAAGAACTGACACCTTTTTGTCAACAGATTAAATAACACTTACACAGTTTGTCTATAGATTAATTAGCATTGACAAAGTTGTGTACAGATAAAGAACTGACACCTTTTTGTCAACAGATTAAATAACACTTGCACAGTTTGTCTATAGATTAATTAACATTGACAAAGTTGTGTACAGATTAAAGAACTGACACTTTTGTGTCATAAGTTTAAATAGCACTGACACAGTTGACTATAGATTAATTAACATTGACATGGTTGTCTAAAGATTACCCGATATTTACTAAACCATTCAATTATTTCCTATTTGGCAACTGATTATGATAGTGTAAATTCTGCACTACTTTAATTTTCTTTTGTCTGCACATAGAAGTAACAATGGCTTCATCAGTCAGCATGGTTAAAACAATGTGTTTACAAATTGAAATTGATTTCAAGCCTATTTAAGGTCCGATATTAACAATGTGTTTACAAATTGAAATTGATTTAACGTCTTTTTAAGGTCCGATATTAACAAAGTGTTAACAGATTGAAATTGATTTCAAGCCTATTTAAGGTCCGATATTAACAAAGTGTTAACAGATTGAAATTGATTTCAAGCCTATTTAAGGTCCGATATTAACAAAGTGTTTCAAAATTGAAATTGATTTCAAGTTTTTATAAGGCCCGATATTAACAAAATGTTAACAGATTGAAATTGATTTCAAGTCCTTTTCAAGGCCTGATATTAACGTGTTTACGAATTGAAATTGATTTAACGTCTTTTTAAGGTCCGATCTTTAACAATGTGTTTACAGATTGAAATTGATTTCAACTCTTTTTAAGGTCCGATCTTAACAATGCTTTGCTTTCTGTGTGCTTTCTTAACATAAAATCTTTTATTTGAGTTAATAAACAACAACGTGTTTTAAAGACACACCGTACGATGTTGACAGCCACCGTTATTCAATGACACGTTCTAACAGTAATGCACTGTGTAACAGCTTGTACAGCAAGGTAAACAGCTTGGGATGAATAGAAAAATGCTGATATATCTTGTCAGAATTAATAAAAATATTAACAAAACACTCGGAATGGTCAGAATAGCTGTACGTGTACATGTGTGAACACGTGTGTAAAGGACGTGAACATATGAGAAACTTGAAATAAGTATACATTATAGAGTCTGAATATTCACTACAAATCAGTGTACTAAGCTGAATATACACGAAAACATTTGTACTAAACTGAATATACACTACAAATCAGTGTACTAAGCTGAAAATACACGACAGCATTTGTAGTAAGCTGAATATACACTACAAATCAGTGAAGTAAGCTGAATATTCACTACAAATCAGTGAAATAAGCTGAATATTCACTACAAATCAGTGAAATAAGCTGAATATTCAAATCAGTGTAGTAAGCTGAATATACACTACAAATCACTACAAATCAGTGTAGTAAGCTGAATATACACTACAAATCAGTGTAGTAAGCTGAATATGCACTACAAATCAGTGTACTAAGCTGAATATACACTACAAATTAGTGTACTAAGCTGAATATACACTACAATTCAGTGTAGTATTCTGAATATACACTACAAATCAGTGTAGTAAGCTGAATATACATTACAAATCAGTGTACTAAGCTGAATATACACTACAAATCAGTGTAGTAAGCTGAATATACACTACAAATCAGAGTACTAAAACAAGCTTAAAAACGGCAATCTTAAAATAAGACATGAGTGCAATAAAATGTTAATAAATTTAAGTATACATTCCCCCCCTCTCTCTCTCTCTCTCTCTCTCTCTCTCTCTCTCTCTCTTTTTCTTTCTACGAAGCATACGTCACCTAGTTAATTTAGCTTGTAATGGTAAGATGTTAATTTAGCTTGTAATGGTAAGATCTTAATTTAGCTTGTAATGGTAAGATCTTTAATTTAGCTTGTAATGGTAAAGTCTTAATTTATCTTGTAATGGTAAGATCTTAATTTATCTTGTAATGGTAAGATCTTTAATTTAGCTTGTAATGGTAAAATCTTAATTTAGCTTGTAATGGTAAGATCTTAATTTAGATTGTAATGGGAAGATCTTTAATTTAGCTTGTAATGGTAAGATCTTAATTTAGATTGTAATGATAAGATCTTAATTTAGATTGTAATGGTAAGATCTTAATTTAGATTGTAATGATAAGATCTTAATTTAGATTGTAATGGTAAGATCGTTAATTTAGCTTGTAATGGTAAGATCTTAATTTAGCTTGTAAAGGTAAGATTTTTTAATTTAGCTTGTAATGGTAAGATGTTAATTTAGCTTGTAATGGTAAGATCTTTAATTTAGCTTGTAATGTTAAGATCTTAATTTAGCTTGTAATGGTAAGATGTTTGATTTAACTTGTAATGGTAAGATCTTAATTTAGCTTGTAATGGTAAGATGTTTAATTTAACTTGTAATGGTAAGATCTTAAGATCTTTAATTTAGCTTGTCATGGTAAGATCTTTACTTTAGCTTGTCATGATAAGAAGTTTAATTTAGCTTGTAATGGTAAGATGTTTAATTTAACTTGTAATGGTAAGATCTTTAATTTAGCTTGTAATGTTAAGATCTTAATTTAGCTTGTAATGGTAAGATGTTTGATTTAACTTGTAATGGTAAGATCTTAATTTAGCTTGTAATGGTAAGATGTTTAATTTAACTTGTAATGGTAAGATCTTAAGATCTTTAATTTAGCTTGTCATGGTAAGATCTTTACTTTAGCTTGTCATGATAAGAAGTTTAATTTAGCTTGTAATGGTAAGATGTTTAATTTAACTTGTAATTGTAAGATCTTTAATTTAGTTTGTAAAGGTAAGATGTTAATTTAGCTTGTAATGGTACGATCTTTAATTTAACTTGTAATGGTAAGATGTAAATTTAGCTTGTAATGGTAAGATCTTTAATTTAACTTGTAATGGTAAGATCTTAATTTAGCTTGTAATCATAAGGTCTTTTATTTAGCTTGTAATGGTAAGATCTTAATTTAGCTTGTAATGGTAAGATCTCTAATTTAGCTTGTAATGGTAAGATCTTAATTTAGCTTGTAATGGTAAGATCTTAATTTAACTTGTAATGGTAAGATGTTTAATTTAACTTGTAATGGTAAGATGTTTAATTTAACTTGTCATGGTAAGATCTTTACTTTAGCTTCTAATAGAACAGATGTTTATATTAGCTAGTAATGGCAAGATCTTTATTTTAACTAGTAATGGCAAGATCTTTAATTTAAATTGTAATGTCCAGATTTTTAATTTTGTTTGTAATGGCCAGATCTTTATTTTAACTAGTAATTGGCAGATCTTTAATTTAGTTTGTAATGGCCAGATCTATAATTTGACTTGTAATTGTCAGATCTTTCATTTAGCTTGTAATGGTAAGATCTTTATTTTAATTTGTAATTGACAGATTTATAATCTAATATTATTTGTAGTTCCAGAGTTTTATTTTAACTCAGTAGTTGTAATAGCAAGAGCTTATATATAACTTGTTACTTGCTACTAGTAAACGCCATACATTTATTTAATTTTGTATTGACTAGAGCTTTATTTTTAATTATTACTTGTAATGGCTAGTGGTTTAATTCATCTTGTAATA
Organism: Sinotaia quadrata; assembly: GCA_028829895.1. Classification (NCBI taxonomy): domain Eukaryota; kingdom Metazoa; phylum Mollusca; class Gastropoda; order Architaenioglossa; family Viviparidae; genus Sinotaia; species Sinotaia quadrata. Next base: position 97,801,682 of record CM054183.1, on the reverse strand, counting down.
GCCAGAACATTCATTTAATGTGTTACTTGTAATGGCTAGTGGTTTAAATCATCTTGTAATGACCAGAACTTTCATTTAATGTGTTACTTGAAATAGAGGTTTAATTCAATATGTTGCTTGTGTTGGCCTGAGCTTTACTACTCGTAATGGCGAGACTTTCACTTAACCCGCTACTTGTAATGGCCACTTTTAATTCAACTTTCCACATGTAATGACCAGAACTTTTATTTAATTTGTTACTTGTAATGGCCAGAACTCTAATTTTACCTCAGAACAGACTTTAGGCAGACCTGTACTTGAAATACTTTTTTTCCCCTTTCTTTTTCTAACTTCGCCTTTTGACACAGTAATCTGATTAAAAATGTCTGACATAAATTCTGCCGCTACTGCCTGAAGAGATTCATGGCAACGAAACGCTTCATTTCGTTTTGACCTTTTTACCCACGCTCACACGGAAAGGCTCTTTCACTTTTCTCCGGACATTTTCGGCAAACTGGAAAACTCGCGAACGTTAAAGATGATTCAAGTGTCCTTTCCCTTCAGGGTCAATTACAACACGTCACCAGTTTTCTGAACTCTGGGGCGTGGAGTGGCTACAGCTTCTGTACGTTTTGTAGCTTTGTTTCAGTATGTTTCCCGTGAGACAGAAAGGTTTGTCAGATCTCTTAGACCGTTATGCAAACTGACAAATAGACAAACAAATCGCATATATATATATTTAGCCTGTAGACCAGCAGATTGCCAATATTAATTTGAGATGGTCACAAGGCTAGTTATTAATCACTTGGCAAAATTTGGGCTTTGGATTTGAATCACATGTTATTTACAAATACACATTCACACATCACACTCCCAAAATGAGTACAAGTTAAATTGTTGTGTACTAATCTTCTCTCTTCTTCAAATCTATTTTTACGCACTTTCTCTCTTGCTCATATTATCGTTTTTGGAGCGTCCTTGACCTTATAATACGCCTTAGAACTTTGCAAAAAGAGAAATCCAGGGTCAGGGTTAAGGTTAGGGTCAGATTTAGCTACTACAAAACACCTACTGTAACATTGAAGTCAGGTGTCAATGTTGTAATTTGCTTTAGCACTTCTGGACGTCTCTTAATACATGCAATTATTTAGTATTTACTCATAGTGACAGACGTTATTACTCAACAGCTTTAAAACTGGTGAACGTACCTAATTGTTGACGTCACCTATTATTTTTTTTTAAATCTTCTGGACGCCAGTTTACATATATAATTACTGAATATCTTAGTTTTTGGACGCCACTTTATAAATCAACATTTGTCTAGGAATCAATTAAAAATATAATAACTTCGCATTGGGATGTGAGGATATATTTATAGTAACTCAACGTTTTCAGTTCAGGGAGTAAATTGTCAAGAAATTGTTGTAATTACTCAACGTCTTTAATATTGATGGCCATCCCCTAACTGTTGTAATTATTGGACGTCACCTAACTGTTGTAAATACTCTCCGTCTTTACACTTCTGGACGTCACCTAATTGTTGTAAATACTCTCCCTTTACACTTCTGGACGTCACCTAATTGTTGTAATTACTCTCCGCCTTTACACTTCTTCACGTCACTTAATTGTTGTAATTACGTCTTTACACTTCTTCACGTCACCTAATTGTTGTAATTACTCTCCGTCTTTACACTTCTTCACGTCACTTAATTGTTGTAATTACGTCTTTACACTTCTTCACGTCACCTAATTGTTGTAATTACTCTCCGTCTTTACACTTCTTCACGTCACTTAATTGTTATAATTGCTCTCCGTCTTTACACTTCTTCACGTCACTTAATTGTTGTAATTGCTCTCCGTCTTTACACTTCTTTACGTCACTTAATTGTTGTAATTGCTCTCCGTCTTTACACTTCTTCACGTCACTTAATTGTTGTAATTACTCTACGTCTTTACACGTCTGAATGTCACACAATTGCTGTAATTACTAAGCATTTTTTGTACTTCAGGGCGTCATCTAATTGTTGTAATTGCTCTCCGTCTTTACACTTCTTCACGTCCCCTAATTGTTGTAATTGCTCAACGTCTGCTCTTATATTGTTATAGTAAACGTGATTCATTCTTTTAGCATTCTTGTGAAATTCTTGGGGTATTTTATTAGTATTCCTGTAATGTTTTTAGAGCACTGTTTCAGTGTTTGTATAATATTTCCATCATTACAATAAACAGTTAGGGGTGTTTGAGCGTCAGTGTTGATACATAAATTTTGAAATTGTGTTTGTAATTTTAATTGAATGTGTTTAAATTTGAAATCGTCCCGTGAATGTTAACCCATTAAGTTTTAAAATTGTCTTTGTTTATTTAAAAGAATGTGCTAACATAATAAATTTTGATGACTAATTTATGACCTTCCGTCTGCTTAAATTTTCATTGGTATTGCAGACGGACTAAAAGAACTTATGACCTTTTTGTAAAATATTTCATAAATTGGAATAGTACATAATACAAAGCATAGAATGAACGAAAGAATGCATTGGTTAGATTTTAATCTTGTGTTTAATGTCAGGATAGAGTGAAGGAAGGAATGCATTTGTTAGGTTTTTATCTTGTGTTTAGTGTCATGGATAGAGTGAAGGAAAATATGAATTGCTTAGATTTTAATCTGTGTCTAGTGTCACGGATAGAGTGAGGGAAAGAATGCATTGGTTTTATTTTAATCTGCTTGCTTAGTTCCATTATTTTAGCTTGTGCATTTAGTCCTATTGTTTTAATTTGTGCATTTAGTGCCATTGTTTTAATTTTTGCATTTAAAAACAGTGTTTTAACCTGTGCATTTAGTGCCAGTGTTTTAATCTGTACATTTTGTGCCATTGTTTTAATCTGTGCATTTAGTGCCATTGTTTTAACCTGTGCATTTAGTGCCATTGTTTTAACCTGTGCATTTAGTGCCATTGTTTTAACCTGTGCATTTAGTGCCATTGTTTTAACCTGTGCATTTAGTGCCATTGTTTTAACCTGTGCATTTAGTGCCATTGTTTTAACCTGTGCATTTAGTGCCAGTGTTTTAACCTGTGCATTTAGTGCCATTGTTTTAACCTGTGCATTTAGTGCCAGTGTTTTAATCTGTACATTTAGTGCTATTGTTTTAACCTGTGCATTTAGTGCCATTGTTTTAACCTGTGCATTTAGTGCCATGAAGAGAGAGAAAGACGAGTGGATTGGTTAGAGTTTTAATATATACATTCGTTGTTTGGATAGCGATCAACGGTTTTCAGCTGTCGATGGCTCGAATGTGTTCAAGCTAAGGCTCTACGACTATTCATAACGACCCCTCACTCTAACCCCTAACCTAACCCTAACCCCTCAGAAGAGCACATCACACACACACACATAATGGCCATTAGTCGTAGTGAAACTCTAAACCCACACGCTTTATTTAGGAAAGTCATTACACTGCTTCTTAATTGTGACCTGGACCCTTTGTGCCACCATGGCTACAAACAGAGACGTCTGAGGCTCTCAAACTGTAGAAGCCATTTAGATGATGAGATGTGGCGAAGAGACGCTGAACCCAAGGGCGTCGTGCATTCTGACCGCTGTCACACTTATTCCCGTGAGGTGGCAGTTGTGTCGATTTCCGGAAGTTCACACGGGATATAAATCGTCATTGGACAATAAATGTTATTATTATTAATAATAAAGTGCGATTATTAGATGCCGTATCATTCAAATAAATTGCATTTTTAACAAACGTATTAGTGTATTAATTTCTCTGTACCAAGCGTATTAGTGTATTAATTTCTCTGTACCAAGCGTATTAGTGTATTAATTTCTCTGTACCAAGCGTATTAGTGTATTAATTTCTCTGTACCAAATTTTTCTGGAAAAATCAGACATATATACAATATTCATTTGCTTTATTTCACAAGGTTTGCTTAATATTCATTTTTTATTTTAAATTTAAAAAATCATATTAATGAGGAACTCTCGCTTAAAGACTCATTTTATTCATTACACTACTGTAATATCGGTGATGGTTTCTAATGATTACTATAAGGGTTAACTTTAGCAATAGTTTACTAATGATTATTGTAAGGTTTAACGTTAGTAATCGTTTGCTAATGATTATTGAAAGGGTTAACTTTAGTAATAGTTTACTAATGACTATTGCAAGGGTTAATGTTAGTAATCGTTTACTAATGATTATTGTAAGGATTAACATTATTAATCGTTAACTTATTAATTATAAGGATTAGAATGAACACTAATTATTATTGTAATGATTAGCATAAGGGATCATTCGCTAATTATTGAACAGAATATATTATATGGGATAATCATTTGTAAATTAATATTATATCGTCTACCAATCGCTACTTTAAGGATTAACATAAGTAATCGTATAACAATTTGGATTAACATGACTAATCTACCAATTGGGATTAACATAAGTAATCGTCCACCAATTGGGATTAACATAATTAATCGTCCACCAATCGTTATGTGACAGCTACGCCACCTTAGTTTTTGGTTATGAAGATTATTATTATTTAATCACCCATAACTAATTACATATGATGAGAACATAACTTTAATTTATGTTGTTAATAATTCTCTCCAGAAACCACTCGTCTCTCTCACCTAGTGAATATACGGGCGCTATAAACGTTTTCTCTCTTCCTCAACATTAAAAACAACCATTTACCATTACACAGTATTGGAAAGCTTCTTACTAAAAGAGAACACAAATCCGTCTTTCAATCTATATTTAGCAAGCCCCCAATAACACAGTGCCTCTTCAACATATGGCTATCAATATTTGTAAGGTCAATAAATTTAACAATAAATTTATTAAATCAACAATCAAATATACAACATATGAAGCTAATCAAAAGAGCATTGACATTTACATCACTTCACCACAATGTTCAGTTAATATTAGACAATCGTTCATTTTAACCTAGCACAGACATAAGAAGTGAATTTACATGAATACAAAAATCAAGTTCATGGATATTATCACACAAATGAGAGTAGAGTTACAGAGAAATAATTAAAGCCAATGCACATAACCTTTTCAAAGATTGTGGCTGTTGCCAGCACATGTTCACAATCACGTGGTTTGCAACAAGTTACTGTCTTTCTTACTTAAGCCATGGCTCCATGTTTCACTTCTAGACACGTTATACAACCGTTCCAGAATATTTTAGCTAGGTCACCAGAGAATTGTCCTGAATTTCACGTGTCACTTCTAGGCATGTTACACAACCGTTCCAGAATATTTTAGCTAGGTCACCAGAGAATTGTCCTGAATTTCACATGTGTCACGTCTAGGCATGTTACACAACCGTTCCAGAATATTTTAGCTAGGTCACCAGAGAATTGTCCTGAATTTCACATGTGTCACGTCTAGGCATGTTACACAACCGTTCCAGAATATTTTATCTAGGTCACCAGAGAATTGTCCTGAATTTCACATGTGTCACTTCTAGGCATGTTACACAATCGTTCCAGAATATTTTATCTAGGTCACCAGAGAATTGTCCTGAATTTCACATGCACTATCAAGCACGTCAGGGGGAATGTTCTCGAATTTTCTTGAGAATTTACTCAACACACTATGTGAATACTTGAGACCAAACTCAAGCAACAATTACAGGAATCAACTTACAGAAACATGCTCTACTGATAAGTTGAGGACAACGCTGGGTACACACACCAAAGTGACCAAGTAGAGTACAGTAGCAGCTGTAGCATGAAGTGACAAAAGAAAAGGGTGTACTCTTCTCTGCAAAAGTTAAACTAAATTTAGTCATATTTCTTCTATAAACTCCTTTCTCTCTTACAAACATTCTCAATTACCAAATCTTACAACAATTTCGTTAGCCTGATACGCACACATCATACGAAATATAGCATCAATCAAAATTCACAAATTAATGTAAAAAAATAGTCAAATTGGTGAGCATTGAAATAATGGTTCAAATACATAAAGCATTCTCTAATGCAAATTATAGATCTATAGCAAATAAGTATGAAATATTCTCATTCTTTCTTTATCATTCAGTGAATTTAAATAAGCTAAAGATCGCCTATATGACCGGACTCGAGTTATGTTCAAATTCACAGTGATTAGAATAGAGTACTTCTTTCAGAAAATCTACTCATCCAGTTGGAACCAGTTTGGATTTCATCAGCAATTTCTAGCCAATTCTCCATCTGAGATGTTTACTTCCAACTCTGACACTTAAAAATATTAGCATAAGCAGTGCCCAAGGTAGGGTCACTTTCTATAACAATTAAGTTTTAAAATATGGATAAACAAATTTACTCTGGCACACGTTACTTTAAGGATTAACAGAAGTAATTGTCTATCGATTATTATTTTATGGAATGTCTAAAGTAATCGTCTATCGATTATTATTTTATGGAATGTCTAAAGTAATCGTCTATCAATTATTGTTTTAACGAATGACATAAGAATCGTCCACCAATCGTTATTTTAACAAATGGCATAACTAATCGTCTACCAATCGTTATTTTAACAAATGGCATAACTAATCGTCTACTAATCGTTATTTTAACAAATGGCATAACTAATCGTCTACCAATCGTTATTTTAACAAATGGCATAACTAATCGTCTACCAATCGTTATTTTAAGGAATGGCATAACTAATCGTCTACCAATCGTTATTTTAAGGAATGGCATAACTAATCGTCTACCAATCGTTATTTTAACAAATGGCATAACTAATCGTCTACCAATCGTTATTTTAACAAATGGCATAACTAATCGTCTACCAATCGTTATTTTAACTAATTGCTTATGTAATCGTCTACTAATCGTTATTTTAAGGAATGACAGAATTAATCGTCTACTAATCATTATTTTAAGGAATGACAGAATATCAATTATAATTATTATTTTAAGGAATAACAGAAGTAATCGTCTTCCAATTATTACTTTAATGACTAACAAAATGAAGAGGTTACTAAGTATTTTAAACTGGAATATAACGGAAGGGGGGAATAATTGTTGTCGAATAAATATTATTGAATGATAATAACATAGGTAATCTTGCAATAATTATTATTGCTCGATACCAGCATTGGTAATTCTTGTCATATACTTTTATACGAGAAAGTTTCATTTAATAATAATAGTCTAGATATATTTGTCTTGGTATACATATTTAATAATCATAATCGTTGTTATGCTTGTCATGGTATACATATTTAATAGTCATAATCTAGTTATGTTTGTCATGGTATACATATTTCATAATCATAATCTAGTTATGTTTGTCATTTAATATGTTTTTTTCTGGTATAATTATGGAATAAACATAAACCAATTATTGTTTTCCTAGAATATATCATACAAAAATCATAATCTTTCACGCAACTTCCGAGTAGCGCTGCTTTTGGTAGCGAGGTAAGTCTGTGGTTTCCAGGTAGTTTATTCAGATAGCCTTCCAACTCAGATGTTATGTTTACCATAGGTACTATCACTACAGGTGTAACTTCTGCTTTTACATTCCACAATCTCTGGATTTCTAATCTGAGCTCCTGGTACTTTTATATTTTTTGATTTTATGTTTCTATCACTTGGAACAGTGACATTAATGATTGTTCCTGTTCTGTTGGACTTATTGAGAACTACAATGTCTGGTATTCGTGCAGGAATCACCCGATCTGTTCTTATCTCTATGTCACACTGCAATTTGACTTCTTTTGTGTCGGTGACTGCTTCAGGTTGGTGCATCCAAGCTCTTTCTGGAGTTTTCACTCCATAGAGTTTACATAGATTTCTATATATGAGTTTTGCCACATTGTTATGTCTTTTGAGGTACGTTTTCACAATTCTTTACTTATCTGTACACTGTCTTCACTACCCATTACTTATGTGAGGTAATTTTTTCACAATTATATACTGATGTGACGTATACTTTCTTCACAATCCATTACTTATGTGACGTACACTCTCTTCACTACCCATTACTTATGTGACGCACACTTTCACATTTACTTACTTATGTGACGCACGCTGTTGTTATAATTCTTTACTTATGGGACTTGATTATAAACAGAGTGGTATGCTTAAAAATGAATATTTAGATCTAACAAGCAGACTGTCTGTAGAACACCGAGTTGCTGACGCCACATTTTGGCGGGATGGACTGCTTTTAGGTTTCACACTTGTGTTGACTCTCAATCGAATTAGTTCCCAGAAATATCCGGACTTCTGAATGGAACCCTCACTTCCTCGTGATTTCTCTAAGTCTGTCTGTCTCTCTGTCAGTGATCTCATTTCCGGTGTCGAATTACTTCCTTTCTCTCTCTTTGCTTTCTCTCTCCCTCTTTCTCCCTCTAACCCCTCTCTTTCTCGCCCCCCCCCCTTTATATCTTCCATTCTCCCCTCTCTCTATCTTTTCTCCTCCTCTCTTTCTTCCCCTCTCTTTCTCCCCCTCCCTTTCTCTCCCTCCCTTTCTCCTTCTCTTATTCTCTTCCCTACTTTCTCCTTTTCCCTCTCTGTTTTACTGTTTGCCTGACTGGCCTTCCTTCATTTAGTGAGAATCGGTCAAGATATGTCTGCAAACAGCATTTACGAAATATAATACACTCAAAATTAACAAAATATAATGCAAACAAAATTTACAAAATGCATTGTAGTAAGAATTAATACATCATAATGTAATCAGAATTCAAAACTATAATGCAGTCAGAATTTACAAAATGAAATGCAGTCGGAATTTACAAAAATATAATGCAATCAGAATTTAGAGAATCTAATGCAATCAGAATTTACAAAAATATAATGCAATCAGAATTTACAAAATATAATGCAACCAGAATTTACAAAATATAATGCAATCAGAATTTACAAAATATAATGCAATCAGAATTTACAAAATATAATGCAATCAAAATTCACAAAATGTATTGCTATTAACTTTTGCAAAATCCTGCTTATAAAATGTTACTTTACACCCCTAAATCGTGTAGGCATTCATAATTACTTTGTACCTCTCAGTCTTGTAGATATACCTAATTACTTTGTAGATATACCTAATTACTTTGTAGATATACCTAACTACTTTGTATATATACCTAATTACTTTGTAGATATACCTAATTACTTTGTAGATATACCTAATTACTTTGTAGATATACCTAATTACTTTGTAGATATACCTAATTACTTTGTACCCTCAGTCTTGTAGATATACCTAATTACTTTGTACCCCTCAGTCTTGTAGATTTACCAAATTACTTTGTACCCCTCAGTCTTGTAGATATACCAAATTACTTTGTACCCCTAAATCTTGTAGATATACGTAAATATTTTGTACCCCTCAGTCTTGTAGATATGTCTAATTACTTTGCACCCCTAAATGTTGTAGATATTACCTAATTATTTTGCATCACTAATTTTCTGATATGTTGTATAAATAATGGATGTTAGAGTTCTCGGCATCTATTCATCTTCTGTAATTTTTACATTTTTAGATATTACTCTTTGGATTTGATAGTTCAGTACATGGCCTTCAAAATGTACATACTTAGATATTACTCTTTGGATTTGATAGTTCAGTACATGGACTTTAAAATGTACATACTTAGATATTACTCTTTGGATTTGATAGTTCAGTACATGGACTTCAAAATGTACATACTTAGATATTACTCTTTGGATTTGATAGTTCAGTACATGGATTTCAAAATGTACATACTTAGATATTACTCTTTGGATTTGATAGTTCAGTCTTCAAAATGTACAATCTTAGATATTAGTCTTTAGATTTAATAGTTCAGTCTTCAAAATGTACAATCTTAGATATTAGTCTTTAGATTTAATAGTTCAGTCTTCAAAATGTACATACTTAGATAGTATTCTTTAGATTTAATAGTTCAGTCTTCAAAATGTACATACTTAGATATTACTCTTTGGATTTGATAGTTCAGTCTTCCATAATGTACATACTTAGATAGTACTCTTTAGATTTAATAGTTCAGTCTTCAAAATGTACATACTTAGTACTCTTTAGATTTAATAGTTCAGTACATGGACTTCAAAATGTACATACATAGATAGTACTCTTTAGATTTAATAGTTCAGTACATGGACTTCAAAATGTAAATACTTAGATAGTACTCTTTAGATTTAATAGTTCAGTACATGGACTTCAAAATGTACATACTTAGATATTATTCTTTAGATTTAATAGTTCAGTACATGGACTTCAAAATGTACATACTTAGATATTAGTCTTTAGATTAATAAGCATTCGTCAAGTTTACACTTACACTAATTAATGTTGATGTTAATTAATTAACATGTTATATTTAATAGTATATATATATATGTGATTCTAGGGGTCGTCTGGAAGATTCTAGAATTTATCAGCCTTTGGGCTTGAACAGAGTTGTTCCTAAAGCTTTGTCCAAATAGATACGGTTGACTGCACAAACACTAAAGGTAGGGTGAACTTGTTTGCTAAAATTAATCTGAGTTATGTAGGAATCAGTGACCTTTAACAATAACTCCCCTTTATTCTGGATGTAGGTCAGAGTTGTTTGTTTCAAAACTCATCGCGCTGAGATTTGAATGGTGCAAATTTAAATTTAAAATTACAAAATGAAGAATTAATTTAATTAATTAATTAAGTGCGTTAATTTGCATTTTTCTGCCACAGTGTGTATATGTGCTTCATGTGTATGTGCCTCTATGTGAATGTGTGTATGTGCTTGCATGTGAATGTGTGTATGTGCCTGCATGTGTATGTGTGCATGTGTTTGTATGTGCCTGCATGTGAATGTGTATATGCATGCATGTGAATGTGTGTATGTGCCTGCATGTGAATGTGTGCATATGCCTAGAACTTAGTTTGATCCCAAGTTCAGAATTTGCTCAATAAGATCATTACCAAGGTTATTGTCTAACTAGAGTTATCTTTCCATGTAATATTTATAGTGCCTAACTATAGAAGTCTTTGCCAGTATTCTATGTAACATCTTGTAAAGCTGAAAATTAAGATTAATACATTAACCTAAATTAAATATAAATTCTAAATATTTTTAATTTTATTTCTTCAATTATGACAAAATTTAATCCTAAATTTTGCCATATAATCCTCGTAAGCCATTTTGGACAGCTGACTTTGGTCCAGTCTGGAAAAGAATAACAAAGAGCATAAATTGAATAGCTGTGGTCTGTGTAGCTAGTGTGTTGAATCGACGCTCATGGTAAGAGCACTCTGATGATGTAACCACTCACACATCACAGAAGAGAGTGATACCTGGTGCTCTCGCGGTCATTTTCCAAGAGACTAGACTGCGCTAGAAATGCTGATCCTTAGAACACAGTCAGCCAACTGTGACTATTCAACTAGAGACGAAGATAAAATGATAAATTACGTTCGAGGGTAAGAAGGTACTCATAACCAATGAAAAACCCAAACTGCTTAAATATGCCACAGATCGAAAATAATTTCACTATGAAATGTTCAGTCCCATAATGACTTCCTGCAGAAAAAGGGGCAAAGTAGGAATGTCTGAAATGGTAAATATATTTTGTAAATAATGATTTGCAAAATCTACCTATTACAAATTTCGAGTTGTATTTTTTCTTGCAAAGGTTTGTATTTTAAAATGACTTGAAACTGTAATTTTATTCTTGGTAGTAAACACAAGTAAAAGGATATTCGAATGAGAGCCAAGAATAAAATTACACACTTAACACTTAGTAAAACATGAGCTGATGTATGCAAACACTTGTATATTTCACAGCTTTGGAAGTCAAAATTTCCACCAGTCGAAGTTCCATCTCCATTCATACAGTCCATCTACACTGAAAGATTCAGCTTTATCTTCAACTTAGCCCTTAACCTTGGTTTAAAGGCATTTTCACTTGAGTACTGTCAGGCTGTGAGAAATCCCAGTTGGTCAAGAAGACAATGGAAAGGGAGGCATGCAGTAAATTTCGCCCAAGCCAGAACTACTTGGAAAGAGAGAGAGATACAGAAAAGCCACGTTGGTGTTATGTGTGACGAAGTTTGTGATGGAAGGTGTTTCAGGACCTGAGAATACCATCTGGGAGATGAGTATTGTTATGCAAAACTCACGAGTAACAAAGTGTTTCTGCCAAGTGGGGAAGCAGACGAAACGGGCATACTAACAGAGTTAATGAGTTAACTCATTAACTCATACAAACACATGCACACATACATGAGTTAATGAGTGAATTATGCTTTAAGTGCAACGAACTTAACAGCTGTTTTTGTGTAAGAATTCTTGAATTTGAACTGTAAACCAGGACACTTAGTTAGCAAAGTGAAATACAATAACTGTGTATGGGTTAACAAGTTCCTGACAGAAAAGAACTTTTCGAACATTCCAGCAAAGAGTGAAGTGAAAGACTTTTCCAGTTGTGCTAATCTGTAGCCAGCATTGTTCACCAGTCAACAGAGCCAGGCCGTAGACAGAGGACAGCGATCACAAATACATCAGGTGAATGCGTCTTTATGCTTGTGTCACATGTCTGTAATGTTCCTTGAGTTATTGTAATTTCTGATTCTGATTCTTTTCTCTATATATTTTATAGTGACAACCTAGGTATATTCTTTTTGAATTATTTGAAGTCCTAGTAATCGTTCTAGGCATGTACTGAAATTATTCATTTGCTAATTGTATAATCTACTAGTAATTGTTCTAGGGAATTAACACATGATTAATGTTCCTAATTTAAAGTTTAGGGTGATAAGCTTTTGAGAGATCTATGAATCTCTAACATCACGCCTTGAGTGTAATTTAATTGTTATTCTATCTGTAAAATGATTTATTATTGTTTTCTTTTCTTTTAATAAATTGTTATTAATTTCCTATCCACTCTCGTTATTTCTGAAGAGGGGTAAATGTGTAGATGACTGTGGGGGCTCAGCCAATGACGTAATAACGACGACAAAGACGATCTAAAACACATTTACCCTGTTCCCCAGGGTAAAAATACAATTGTCGATGATGAGGTGTCAGTGCATCCTTGATAGCTGACAGTTCCGTGCAATGACACACTAGAAGATGATAGAAAGGAAAAATGTTACTAAACTCTCTTTGGCCATTTTCCGCAGTACAATCCTTTCTGATCCTTAAAGAAATCTATGAATGCACTCTTCCATAGTACAATCCTTTCTGTTCTTCAAAGAATCTAAGAATGAGTGCAGCCAAAGTATGAGAAATAATAATACTATGTGCGTACGCGTGCGTGTTTGAAATGTGTGTATGTGCGTTCGTGTGCAAAACAGCTAAATACAATAATGACTCAGAAACAGTGAAATACAGAGATGAAACTGTGAAATATAGTCATGATTATGAAATACAATAATGACTAACAAAATATGGTTAAATACAGTGATGAGTCTGTGAAATATAGTCATGATAGTGAAAAATACAATAATGACTCATAAAATGGTGAAATACAGCGATGGCTCTCTGAAATGAGTGGTGACTGTTAAATACAATAATGACTCAATAAACGGTGAAATACAGCGATGAGTCTGTGAAATATAGAGGTGACTGTTAAATACAATACCGACTCAATAAAGGGTGAAATACAGCGATGAGTCTGTGAAATATAGTGGTGAATGAGAAGTATAATAATGACTCGGTGAAAAGCTACCATTTTCGCACAGAAAAAGTCTTTGTAAATAATTCATTACAACTCAATTACGTTAATTTTTTCTATGCCTTTCTTCTTTCAAACTGCGAAGTCTATTCTATTGCACTGTTCTATGATCCTTTGGGAAGTAATCAGGGTGTTTATATATTTTAATTTCTGTCATCGAGAGAGCGCCTTAACATTTTATCAAAATAAAAAGAGATTTTAATTGATAAAATTAAAATTGATAAATTCCATTTCTACTACCATCCTCCAGTAGATGATCCTTTTGAATGCTGTATTTTCCCCCAAACTATTTCATGTTGTGACACGTTCCAAACTATTTCATGTTGTGACACGAGCTACACTATTTCATGCTGTACCACGTTCCAAACTATTTCATGTTGTGCCACGTTCCAAACTATTTCATATTGTGACACGAGCTACACTATTTCATGTTGTGCCACGTTCCAAACTATTTCATGTTGTGACACGTTCCAAACTATTTCATGTTGTGACACGTTCTACACTATTTCATGTTGTGACACGTTCTATACTATTTCATGCCGTGACACGTTCCACGCTATTTCATGTTGTGACACGTTCCACGCTATTTCATGTTATGACACGTTCCACGCTATTTCATGTTATGACACGCTCCACACTATTTTATTCTGTGTAATGAAAATTATAGCGTAATGAAAATTACCGCATAATAAAAAATATAGCCTAATGAAAATTATTGGATAATGAGAATTATAGCGTACTGAATATTGTGACACAACATCACACTAGTTATTGGTTACTATTATTATTATGGCCTTTTCTCAAGACTTCTGGTTTTTTTTGACTGTCGGTTGTGATCCTAGGTCTCTGAATCTTACCAAGATTCAGGGAGATCCAAGGTTTTACGGAGGATGTGTGCACTTTTTGAGGAGCGCTGCTTTTGAGGAGCGCTGCTTGGGGCGAGTCTGTGATTTCCAGGGAGTTTATTCAGATAGCCTTCCAATTCACTTGTTATGTTCTCCAAGGCTCCTATCACTACATGTATCACTTCTGCTTTTACATTTCACAGACTCTGAGTTTCTAATCTGAGGTCTTGGTATTTTTCTATTTTATTATAATAATATTATTATTAAACATCCACAATTAATTACAAGTGATGAGAATAGTAATTTTAATAATTTTCCAGAAAATACTACTCGTCTCTCTCACTTGGTGGATATGCAGGCGTTGTAAACGTTTTCCCTTTTCCACAACATTAAAGACAAACATTTACACTCAAACAATATTTCCATAGGCGGAAACGTTCTTACCAAGGGAGAAGATAAATCCGTCTTTAATCTATATTTAGTGAGCCTCTCACTCTCTCTCCAACATATGGTTATCAATATGTTAAGAATGTCAATGAACTTAGCAATAAATTTATTAAATCAGCAATCAAATATACATATAACAAATAGAACAAAAGGTTTATTCCACATTAATATTTCCATGAAACCACGTTCGAATAATTTTAATGCTTATGCAGTCTTATCCTAGCACATAATTCAGCAGATTAGTGTCAATATCAGTCACAGGATCATTCTTATCAGAAAACAGAAATAGAGTTATAGAGAGAGACAAGCAATAATAGTTTGCACAGAATCTTGTCAAGACAATGCCACAAGTGTCTTTCACAAGCTTTCATAACAATGTCACACGTTTACTGTTCACAATAGAATTGTCAATTCTTTATGTGTTTCTCTAGCGCACTGTACATTGTTCCATGAGCCCCTGTTCTTTCAAGACTAATCTGGGTGTCCTTCACCATATTAATTCCCTCAAGCAGAAAAACAATGTAGCAATTTCCATTAACTTCCTTATACTAGAAATTCTATGATATAGTCGTGCATTCCTTGCCATCGTACATCAACAGAGTGCAGTATATCATTTCACTTATACACTGGGGTACAGACTTCCCGAATCTACCACAGTTGTAGCGGTTTATAATCAATGAACCAGGAAATTCTAGAAAAATAAGCTGCTTCTTCCCATTAAGCTAACAGCCACCTTTCATGACTGGACTTCTACTACACCAAATTAAAAGTGATTAGAATATAAAATTATTTCAGCAAGTAAACTTTTATCTCAACCCATTAGCTGGTCTCGTTTTTATAAATCTTAACCATTGGATAATACAAACTATTCATCCACATAAGACCAGTTTAGATTGCATCAGCAAGTTCTAGCACACACTTCACCTGAGTGTTTACTCCACAAATATCATCATAAGCAGTGTCCAAGATCAGGTAATATTAACTGTTACATTCCAGCATTTATTTTAAGACCCTGCTTCAGAATTATCCCACCCTATTCTGACAACAGACTGGATGCCTTCCAATTTACCCTTCAGTCTCAATAAAATTTAAATGCTCTTAGTTAAAGCTGACAAATTTTACAGACAGGCAAACTGGTGTACAAAGCACGAACTGGGAAACGTTTAATCAATTATAACTAATTATGCATTCAATCTTTCTTTCACGACTCTATTGCCCCCCCCCTCTTTTGGTCTGTCTTGCATAAATAGTCAACTAAGATAATTGATAAACAAATAAAAAGAATTTAATATAAGTATAACAAATAACAAAGTATTTAGAGATTCACAGTGATACTAGGTCTCATATACTATGCTAATTATTCGATACACGAGATTGCAAATGTTCAAGTTTACCAGACTCTGGTACTTAGCTGGTCATCCTTAGTGCGATGATCTGTCAGTTTCTGTTCAACACTTCACACATCATTACCCCTTGTCTGAGTTGTCCAAAACTCACTCACGACCAAGTCAACAGGTTGAGCAAAATGGGCACAAAGTTGTGTAGAACACTTGCTAAGTGACAAGCAGTCAGCATTGATGTAATGCATAAACATAAGACGCAAGTCATAGAAGTGTCGACATTGACATAGGAAACCGCGACATGAATGAAAACTCGTCGACAAAGACATAGACCTGGTCTTACTCAATAAACGACTTTACTGAATCAACAGCAGACCTGGTGATTCATGGCAATATCGCAGATGACTAGACGCTTGCAATTGGTCCATCGGTTCCCTTGTGAATAATTCATTGGCTGAGGCATGCAGTATATAAGGAGTCATGTGAATCTAAGGCGCAAACCTATTAATCACGTGATGTTTATGGGTATGACCTACAATCAGCTATTGTCCTGAATATTACATAACCGGTTGAGTTCTCTCTCCCTTCAGAGTATGACGATTACATCACTCTTATGTAAGAATTGTGGCCACGAAACAAAAATAACAAATTTTAAATGAATGCAGGTTAGGAGGTCAAGTATAACTTGACTCCTGTTACATTAACATTGGCAACAAGGACATAATTATTAAGTATAGAAATAGGGATATTCAAATTTATTTCACCACAAATATTATAGCATAAGGAAAATTATCGGATAATGAAAATGACTGAATAATGAAAATTATTATATAATGAAAACTATTGTGTACATGAAATTATATTGCAATGAAAATTATAAATGATGAAAATTGTTGCATAATGAATATTATTTCGTAGTGAAAATTATTGCGTAAAACATATTATAGTGTAATGAAAATTATTAGATAATTATAATTTCAGATTATTGAAATTATTGAAGAAAATTAAAGCATAATGACATTATTGTGCAAAGAAAATTATAGCATAATGACAATTATTGTGCAAAGAAAATTATTGTGCAATGAAAATTATACATAATAAAAGTCATTGTGCAATGAAAATTATAGCATAATGAAAATTATTGTGCAAAGAAAATTATAGCATAATGACAATTATTGTGCAAAGAAAATTATTGTGCAATGAGAATTATACATAATAAAAATCATTGTGCAATGAAAATGATAGCATAATGAAAATTATTGTGCAAAGAAAATTATAGCATAATGAAAATTATTGTGCAATGAAAATTATAACATAATGAAAATTATTGAGCAATGAAAATTATAGCATAAGGAAAATTATTGTGCAATGAAAATTATATAATTGAAAATATTTGTCAGTGAGAGCAGGACGAGCATAGTGTATACGAACTAGACTGAGCATATCACCCTACTGTGTCTCATTGCTCTGAATAGACTGTCAAAGCTACAAAGTGTTCAGTAATATCATATATTGTGCTAAGAATAGACTGCTGAAAAAGCTACAAAGTGTTCAGTAATATCACCCTACTGTGTCTCATTGCCAAGAATAGCCTGACAAAACTACAAAGTGTTCAGTAATATCACCATACTGTGCTAAGAATAGACTGCTGTCATAGCTACAAAGTGTTCAGTAATATCACCATACTGTGCTAAGAATCGACTGCTGTCAAAGCTATAAAATGTTCAGTAAATTAAACAATTCATACCAGAATATGTCATATTGCTAAGAATAGACTGCTGCCAAAACTACAGTGTTCAATAAGCTAAACAAATAAATAATACTGTGCCTTATTGCTAAGAATAGATTGCAGTCATAGCTACAAAGTGTGTCACAAACAGCAAGGCAATATGACACTAATACACTGATACTACAAATTTGGCCCGACAAAAAAAAATGTGCGATTGTAAGCAGGTACGCAAATGAGTTTACATCCATAGCGTTTAACTTTATTCTTATCAAATGAGTTTACATCCATAGCGTTTAACTTTATTCTTATCAAATGAGTTTACATCCATAGCGTTTAACTTTATTCTTATCAAATGAGTTTACATCCATAGCGTTTAACTTTATTCTTATCAAATGAGTTTACATCCATAGCGTTTAACTTTATTCTTATCAAATGAGTTTACATCCATAGCGTTTAACTTTATTCTTATCAAACAATGAATCGAAGTAAACATAAAATATGTATTCATCAGTTTTGCATGTATGAACATTTAAACTGTTTAATGAAATTAATATAAATCATTAAAATATCTAGTCTTGTGGCCTCGAACCACAATAAACGCACACAACGTCTACGAATCGCACAATGAACACATACACACTGTTCACGAAACACAAAATGAACACATACACACTGTTCACGAAGCATACAATGAACACATACACACTGTTCACGAAACACAAAATGAACACATACACACTGTTCACGAAGCATACAATGAACACATACACACTGTTCACGAAACACAAAATGAACACATACACATGTTCACGAAGCATACAATGAACACATACACACTGTTCACGAAACACAAAATGAACACATACACACTGTTCACGAAGCATACAATGAACACATACACACTGTCCACGAAACAAACAATGAACACATACACCATCTTCACGAAACACAAAATGAACACATACACACTGTTCACGAAGCATACAATGAACACATACACACTGTTCACGAAACACAAAATGAACACATACACACTGTTCACGAAGCATACAATGAACACATACACACTGTCCACGAAACAAACAATGAACACATACACCCTGTTCAAGAAACACAAAATGAACACATACACACTGTTCACGAAGCATACAATGAACACATACACACTGTCCCCGAAACACACAATGAACACATACACCCTGTTCAAGAAACACACAATGAACACATACACACTGTCCACGAAACAAACAATGAACACATACACACTGTTCACGAAATACAAATTGAGCACATTTCAATGTTCACGAAGCATGCAATAAACACATACACACTGTTCACGAAACACACAATGAACACATTCCAGCGTCCATGAAACACACAATGAACACATACAGTGTCCAAGAAACACACAATGAACACATTATATTGTCTACGAAAAGCATTTCTGGCTTGTTGACGTAGAGTTGGAGCCCTTGTCAGCAGCCCGGCAATCCTCACAAGCAGAACATTTCCACTTTTCTTTCGATTTATTTTTTTTTTAAATTTGACAGTTTCTGAAATTAAAGGCCTGTGAATCTACCTCTGCAAGCATGCAGCCCACACTAACCATTATGACCTGCCATTATCTGCTTATTAGACTAACATGAGGAAGCCGTGCGTAAACAACAATGATGAACAGAGCCGCAGGCGGATTAAGCGTCATTCACTTCGTGTGCTGACGTTAAGAATCATTCACCTACAATGAACTTTATTTGAGAACACGTGATTTACTCATCAATAGGACCTGTTTATGTTTCTTGATTATCTGGGGATTGTTGTTGTTTGTTTGGGTATTTGTTTGCTTGTTTGTTTGAAGTTTATTATTTGGTGAACTATTTTGAAGAAAGATAGAGCTATTTTGATTGCATAGAGAATTTGATTAATCTAATTCATATATAGTTCGAGAGTTCAAACTACTAAGAATCACAAATGTAAAGGGTATATAAATAATTCCTTCGTGTGTAAATCTCATAAATTGCACATTGTAAATGTCATTAATTGCACAGTGTAAATGTCATTAATTGCACAGTGTAAATGCCATCAATTGTACATTGTAAATGTCATCAATTGCACAGTGTAACTATCATCAATAGAACAGTGTAAATCTTTCAGTCACTCTAGATCTACAAATAAATCTTTAGACAACTAGTGGCGTATAATTTTGGATTATTTCGTATTACATAATCTGTACAATATAAATCTTTGAAAACATCAGAAAGCTCTTTGGATATGTTGTACACAATTAACCTTTGAATAAATAGTTCAATATAAATCTTATAATAACTCTACTCTTGTTTTTCTCAATAATTTGTTTTAATAATGACAATAATTAATAATGCATAAATTATTTTAAATGGTTTGTCACACAACATAGATGACACAAAGTTTTACATATTTATATATCTTGCACCATATCAACGTTTGAGTATTTTGCATCAAATTTATCTCTTTAATAACTCATACCATATATTTTATTTTTCAATAACTCATTTTACATTTATTTCTAAATAAATCGTAAAATAGGTTTTATCTTTCAATAACTCATGATACATGTATTTTTTAATAGTATTATTTTTATCTAAATAGATCATACCATAGTCTGTAATATAATCTGAAACGTTATCTGCCAGGGTGACAACTATTTCAGTCATATCTTTTTGCCTTCAAGCACCCATTTATATTTTTCTTCAAGTGTAATTTCCATTTTAAATCACAAAATAACTCTACCACCGTCACTCAACTAGCTGACTGATGAGCTATGTGAATGATTTTACAAAAGTATTTCACACACATTCAAGTAATTGATAACCTTTAAATCTAATTACTAAAATTGCACAATCAATGTAAACAATATAATCTCCACTGTCACAGGAAATGAGGGACAGAAATTATATTTTATTTCATTTTAATAAACCGCTAACAAAACTAGTTGAAGTAACCCGAGTTTTGTTATTTTTCATATGTAGCATGTAACTTCCAGTAACGGTCACCTAAGATCTCTTTAGTAGACAGACGTTCGTGACACAGTGTGTGTTATTATATCATATTGAATATATATATTAGTTTGTGAAAGATATGTATATTAAAAAAATGGGACAACTGCGCACTACAGTCACATGTTGTTTACGAGAGGAAAGGCCAGTGCGCATTAGAATTGACCACAGAAAAGCGTGCAACACGCTCATCACTAAATATCCAAGGGAAAATTGAGTCACACGGCATAGCTCCTGGAGAGTTCTGGAAATCTTCAGTGAGCTATATAAGAGGCAAAAGGAAGATTTTACTCTCAATGTTGAAAACGTCGATTCGTCTGAAGCCAGTCTAACTTCACGTATGAATTATCTCCTGTACAGAGATTTCATAAAGGAAAGCTGCAAAAATCTCTTTCCATCCGTTTTCCATCCGTCTGATGCCATATATTGAGTAACGAGGCAAAATTACTCAGTATAATTTTTGGCAAAGTGGAAAGTTCACTGTCAAGAAAAACCGATGTATGCGACGCTGGTTGTATGCAGTTAATGACACGAGGGACCAACTTGTTCTCCCCCCTGTCTGAGAGTTTGGTTTGACAGATCTATCCCGCTATTGGGAGGCTAGCACCGAATAATCTTACAGATATCCGGATTTCTACACTCAATGTAATGCGACGACACATCCCACTGGACGACTCCACCCGATAATGCTAAACGTCGTTGAGGTGTCCGTTTCCATGACAACCAAGAAACAGCGACAATTATCGAGGCCGACAACAGTCAGCTAAATTTCAGATTTCTCCCCAGTGATAATCTGGTGAAAGTGGTGCCTAGATTCTGCAGAATATTCACCTGTAATGCGACGCCACAATTGCGTCCTGTCTTCACTTTGAAGTGCCGCTTATAAGTGACGTGTGAGATTACGTCATCTCCTTGGAACTCTGACATTAATAGTGAGTAATAATTAGCACGGCTAACGCGCACATACTTAACTCTAGGACTCTAAGAAAATGAACACTATTATATCGTTTGCAAAATAAGAACTTTAATGTTAAAAGTAATGCTTATTTTACATGTGAACTATTGTTAAAGCGGCCCCATTTGCTGCATAAGAATTGTGTAATTAATCTTTATTTTATATTTTGAATTTCATCATTTTCATCTCCCCTTATTTCCCACAGAGTGTATGACATTGGAAAGTTGAATGAATGATTAATCACTGTGCGAAAGAGTAGTGCCCCTTTTAAATCGGGAAATAAATAACCTGATTTAAACATCTTTCAACTCTCTTGTTATTCATAGTTTTTGAGAGGGACGAAAGAATTTGTACTATTGTTTTGCACCGTTCGTCTGTTCGTCCATTTATTCACATTTATGATACACACTCACAACACACACCGCCAATAAAACGTTCCTTGGCATGACATTAATAAACTGGGCCCCACCCAAACATCAATGGTGTATGTCATGTGTGTCTATGTAACAACTTGACGCGACGTAGTACTGGCATACGTCACACGGGCTTTTCTTGGAGGTGCACCGGAGCAGGCCAAAAATAGACTTCACCCCTTGCATCTCTAACTCCAGCTCGGGGTCGGCTTGTAACGAGCCTCCCGTTTTGTGACATCCACACACACTCAAGCAATTAGTAAACTTTAAAATGCACAATCAATGTAAACAATATCATCTCCACACACACTCAAGCAATTAGTAAACTTTAAATCTAGTTACTTAAAATGCACAATCAATGTAAACAATATAATCTCTAAACATCAATAATGGAAACTATTGCAATACATGTATCAATGCAATATGCAATCAATATTATAAATCAAAAGGTTAATAAAAAATTCAAAACAGATAAAAGGATAGACAAAGGAAGACAGCTTAAGATAGTGTTATTAAAGTAATGAGTGAGATAAGACTGCTTTCTAAATGTCTATTCCTCTAGTCAAATGTTTCTCTTTCTAGATCTGTCTTAGCTAAGATTTCCGTGAAGTACTAAGTCAACACATTTTTCAACAAATGTTTTCCACATACTAATTTCAACACAATGACAATTAGTTTAACAATTTTGAACACATTTGAACTCATCCCAGACAAGCCCCCAATTTATGTGACGCCAATGCCACTTAGTTAATGATTATGATTAAGAGTATTAATTAATCTTTATGACTAATTACAAGTGATAATAATCATAATTTATGTTATTAATAATTCTCCAGCAGACATCACTCATCTCTCACTTGGTGGATATGTGGACGTTCTAAACGTTTTCTCTCTTCCACAACATTAATGACAACAATTACTATCGTATACAATATTTCCACAACATTAATGACAACAATTACCATCATATACAATATTTCCACAACATTAATGACAACAATTACCATCATATACAATATTTCCACAACATTAATGACAACAATTACCATTGTATACAATATTTCCACAACATTAATGACAACAATTACCATCATATACAATATTTCCACAACATTAATGACAACAATTACCATCATATACAATATTTCCACAACATTAATGACAACAATTACCATCATATACAATATTTCCACAACATTAATGACAACAATTACCATCGTATACAATATTTCCATAGTGGAAAACTTCTTACTAAAGGAGAAGACAAATCCGTCTTTAATCTATATTTAGTGACACCCCCCCCCCATCTACCCACTTTCTACCCCAAAATAAGGTTATCAATATGTGTAAGAAGGTCAATAAATTTACCTTAAATTTATTAGGTCAATAATCAAATATACATATGACAAATACAATGAAAAATAATCAATATTTCCATGAAACCATGTTTGAATAATTTTATTTCTATACAGTTTTATATCCTAAAATACAATTCATCTATAGTGTCAATACACATCACAAGATAGTTCTTATCAGAGTACAGAAATGGTTTTATTAGAGATAAGCAATAATAGTTTCTATGTAACCTCAATTAGGCACTGTCTTGATAGTCTTTTGTCCACTTTTGCAACAATATCACAAGTTATAGTTCAATTTCCATGTGTTACTCTTCTCACAATGAAAACAGATTTGCCACTTGTTCTCTTGAAGCTAATCCGGGCTAACCCTAACCCTAACCCAACTTTTTTCACCATACCAGTTCCTTCAAGCAGAAAAACAATTGTAGTGATTTCTAGTATCTTCCATGTACCAGAAATTACTCATGTAGTCAGCATATATTGCTGACATACATCAATGGAGTGTAGTTTATTCTTACACTTACACACTGCAGTAGAGGCTTCCCACGTCTACCACAGTCACAGACGTTTATAACCAGTAAACAGGAGGTTCAAACCATACACAGAAAGAAAGGCTGCTTATTCCCTGTAAAATATAATCAGGGAACAAATGTTAAGTTTCCAGTTTATACATCTTTAACTCCATTCTCTCTTACACTCAAGTATCAACTTACAATTTCCTGCAGCAGTGTTTTTTTTTTTAAGTCCAGCACATGCGCAGATCATAATAAATAATGCATACTAGTTTAAGAAAAAATTGACTAGACCAATGTCAAGTGTTGCGAGCATCTTAGTTCAAACATTTGTAGAAATACTAGTCTACTCAAATACATCTCTATGTAAAACACAAGTATACCAAATCAATAGCAAAAATGCATGAAATATTTCTTTGTACATTCTCTCCCAACCAGTCAGTTATCTCACCATTAAGCTAATGGCTGCCTTTTAAGACCACAATTCTTGCCACACCAAATTCAAGGGTTCATACAATAGAATTATCTAAAGCAAGTAAACTTTTTAATCATCCCATTGACTGATCTCATTCTCGTAAGTCATAATCATTGGATAATAAAACTACTCACCCAGTTGCGATTAGTTTGCATTCCATCAGCTATTTCTAGCATATTCTCATCTCGAGTGTTTACTCTAACTCAGACACTTAGAAAAAAAATATCATCATAAGGAGTGCCCAAGGTTGGGTCACTTCAACAATTTAATAATTGATATTTTAGTTTTAAATTTACTCCGCCATTCATGCCATAAATATCTGTGAACATTTAGAACCATATTTGTATTTGCGACATACAATAAAATAGATCGGAACAGTGAAATACTTTAGTTTTAAAATAGATCTGAACAGTGAAATACTTCCTCTATAAAACAGATCTGAACAGTGAAATACTTTATAAACTTCTACCATGATTTACATATGACTATCTATCTATTTATCTATCTATCTATCCCTTAGTCTTGTCGACCGTTGGGGCACAACTTATGACCTGACAACCAGTTTCCTCCTATCCATTCTCTGCTAATCTTACCGTATTGCTCGGTTTCAGTTCTGTCCACTGAGAGTTATCCTCCCATCTTTTCATCTGTCTTCCTCTCCTTCGCCCTCCTTGCACAATACCTTGCATGATTATCTTGGCAAGCTCTTGATCATGTGACATGCCTATACCATTTCATTTTGCGCTTTTTCACAATGGCCAATTACTCTTTATAGGGTCCAATGGCTTGTCTAATTGTGTTTCTCATTTCCTCATTCGTGATGAACTCTATATAAAATGCCAAGCAACCTTCGAAAGCACCTAATTTCAGTAGCTTGTTTCGAGATCCACTGTGAGGGTATCTATGACTAGTACCACCTTATCTCTAAACAACTCTCTCTACATCTGTGTCCAAATGTCTAGTACCATCTTCATCTTGGCACACTGTCTATTTTGAAATAACATACAATTTTCATCTCTAAACAACTCGCTTATCAGATGTATGTCCAATTTGTATTTTCAAACAACATATCATATTCATCTCTAAGCAACTCGCTTATCGCATGTATGTCCAAATTAGTATTTTCAAACAACATATCATTTTCATCTTTAAAAAACTCGTATGTCATATATATCTCCAATAATTTTTACAATAACATCCATTACAATTTGTGCAAATAACATGCATTCAAAATTAAAAATAACTCTATATCATATTTCACGCTAAATAATTTGTGACAATTTGATTTATAAAAATGTTAAATAATTTGTATCTATAAGTAGTTTAATTCAGTTTTATCTATAAACAATTCAAATAATTTTTTATTATCAAACAGTTCAAATAATTATATCTATAAACAATTAAAATCAATTTTGTATATAAACATTTCAAATAATATTTACCTATATATAAGTACCTTGCATCACTTTATATAATTACATACTAATGTTAGCTAGCATACCAAATATTGCTGTTAAGGTGATAACAGGCAGTATTAGCTAGCATACCAAATATTGCGGTTAAGAGAGTGTATGCTAGAAAGTCAAATATGGTGTTAAGGTGATAACAGACAGTGTTAGCTAGCATACCAAATATTGCTGTTAAGGTGATAACAGGCAGTGTTAGCTAGCATACCAAATATTGCGGTTAAGAGAGTGTATGCTAGAAAGTCAAATATGGTGTTAAGGTGATAACAGACAGTGTTAGCTAGCATACCAAATATTGCTGTTAAGGTGATAATAAACAGTGTATGCTAGAAAGTCAAATATTGGTATTCAGGTGATAACAGACAGTGTATACTAGAAATTCAAATATTGGTGTTATGGTGATGACAGACAGGGTATGCTAGAAAGTTAAATATTGGTATTAATGTGATAATAGACAGTGTACAATACGTCACGTTTTCTTGCAAGATTTGAATAGTGCCAGATACAAAATGTCACGATCTCTTGTAATATATTACACAGTGCCAGCTAAAACACGTCACGATATCTTGAAATATTACACGGTGCCAGCTAAAACACGTCACGATATCTTGAAATATTACACAGTGCCAGCTAAAACACGTCACGATATCTTGAAATATTACACGGTAACAGCTACAATACGTCATAATCTCGTGCAATATTAAACGGTGCCAGCCACAGTCCACAACGATCTCTTGCAATTTTGAACGGTGCCAACTACAATCCACAACGATCTATTGCAATTTTGAACGGTACCAGCAATAATACGTCATGATCTCTTGCAATATTAAACGGTGCCAGCAACATTACTTCATGATCTCTTGCAATATTAAACGGTGCCAGCAACATTATTTCATGATCTCTTGCAATATTAAACGGTGCCAGCAACATTATTTCATGATCTCTTGCAATATTAAACGGTGCCAGCAACATTACTTCATGATCTCTTGTAATATTAAACGGTGCAAGCAACATTACTTCATGATCTCTTGCAATATTAAACGGTGCCAGCAACATTATTTCATGATCTCTTGCAATATTAAATGGTGCCAGCAACATTACTTCATGATCTCTTGCAATATTAAACGGTGCCAGCAACATTATTTCATGATCTCTTGCAATATTAAACGGTGCCAACTACAATCCACAACGATCTATTGCAATATTGAACGGTGCCAACTACAATCCACAACGATCTATTGCAATATTGAACGGTGCCAGCTATTATACGTCACAGTCTCATGCAATATTACACAGCGCCATCTGCTACATGTCATGATTACTTGAAATATTTCAAGGTGCCAGCTACAACAAGTCACGATCTCTTGCAAAACTGAACGGTGCCAGTTACAATACGTCACATCTCTTGCAGCAGCACACGGTTCTAGCTACAATACGTCACATCTCTTGCAGCAGCACACGGTTCCAGCTACAATACGTCACATCTCTTGCAGCAGTACACGGTTCCAGCTACAATACGTCATATCTCTTGCAACAGCACACGGTTCCAGCGACAATACGTCACATCTCTTGCAACAGCTCACGGTTCCAGCGATAATAGGTCACGATCACAAGTAGAATTTTAAAGAAAGGCTTACATTTTGTAATGATCTATTAAATTAATGAAAACGTCACAATGCTTGAAGACATACACACATACACACACATCAACGATTTTAAACTAAAACAGATACATGAAGTATTGTTAAGAACGATAACATTGCCGAAATTGCATGTTTAATTATTAAGGCAGACGTGTAGATGATAAAACAGAATAAAATTAGAATATCAATGCAAATTATAAGGAAAGCTGTGTATATTATAAACATGACATGATATTTATAAAGATATCTAAATTATTTTTTAGAACTTATACAATATATAGAACGGCGTGCAAATTATATAGAAAGACATGTATAATTTAAAGGCGTGCTTTGAATAAAGGAAGATGTTTATTTTAAAGAGATGCAATTTTAAAGGAAGTCATGGAAAATTATAATATACACTATAAACGAAGACGTAAACTTTGCAATGAATCCATATCAACAGTGTATGACGTAAAAATAGTAATGTGGATTATTGGCTCTGTGACGTAACGCCCTGCGGTTATTATATTCTAATTAATAATTCATAGCTAAATACAATTTACTGGAATCTTAATTCATAACTAAATACAATTTACTGGAATCTTAATTCATAACTAAATACAATTTACTGGAATCTAAATTCATAACTAAATACAATTTACTGGAATCTTAATTCATAACTAAATACAATTTATTGGAATCTTTAATAGATCCCAATACGACACTCACCTGGCACTGCAGAAACTCTACCCTCAACTCACAACATTTAGATAGACTTCTACCCTTAACTCACAACATTTAGATAGACGTTCTACCCTTAACTCACAACATTTAGATAGACGTTCTACCCTTAACTCACAACATTTAGATAGAAGTTCTACCCTTAACTCACAACATTTAGATAGAAGTTCTACCCTTAACTCACAACATTTAGATAGACGTTCTACCCTTAACTCACAACATTTAGATAGAAGTTCTACCCTTAACTCACAACATTTAGTTCTACTGACATAATTTCTTCCAGAGGTGGAACTTCTTACTTAAGGAGTAATCAGATCCATCTCTAAGTTATGTTAACGAGCCCCCATCCACCCACCATTACTACGAACATACAATGGAGACAATATGTGTAAGAAGGATAAATAAGAAACAATAATAACTTTATCATATCAACAATCAAAACATTCAAACGAATATAGATGAAAAAGAATACAGCACTCTTATACTTCTACTGAGGATAAATGTTCACATAACGTCCACCACTTATTCAGTTTCATGGAATAGTCAATGAAATAGTCAAGTTAGTAATCAATAATCAATTATGATTCTTTATCCTAACAAACAAAACATACAAACAACAATAACTTTATTAAACCAACAATCAAAACATTCAATCGAATACATGTGAAAAAGAATACAGACTCTCATACTTCTAAAGAAAAATGTTCTCATAACGTCCACCACTTATTCAGTCTCTATCCTAACAATGAAATAGTCAAGTTAGTAATCACTAATCAATTATGAGTCTATTTCTCATCACAGAAATCAGAGTGGGAGTGAACAATGTTCTCAATTCTTAAATATTAAGAGCATAAATAAAATAATTGCAGCATAAATATAAATATTATTTCATAAATGTGTGCAGGCAACGTTTGCTTTGTCGCATATCTAAAGTGTTATGGTTAGTGTTAGCTAACCCTAACCCTAACCCTAACCATATCTAAAGTGTTATGATAAAAATTTGGTATAAGTCAGCTGAGCAATGTGAATAGAAGTATGGTTTGTAGGCTCCATAACAAATGTGCATTTTCCAGCAAGTATTAAATGTATTAAAGTTTGCTTAAGAACTAACGAGCCCCATTAAAAAAACAACCTAAGACAATTGCACTTTGGCTGCTAAACCTGATGTAAAAACATTCCTGCTTAGGGACTGTGAAGTACTGAACAAGCCAGATAAAGGGCGGCCAACGGCCATCACACTTATTCTGCGAAACGTGAAGTATAAAAATTATTGCTAAGGGCACGTGAAATACTGAACTAGCCCCAATGGAGAGCGGCCAAAAGTCATCGCGCTTTGGTTGCCAAACATTATGTATAAAATTTCTATGCTCCTGGCACATGGAGTACTGAACGAGCCCCAATGGAAGAGCGGCCAAAGGCCATCACGCTGTGGCAGCTCACGCACCCCATATCGATCTGTTTGTTCAGGTCCGCTAACTCCTTGCTGCGAAAGCCAAAGTTATCTGCTCCTGTAAGCAGCACGTAGCCGTCCCTCAAAACGCGGCCATGGTGCACGCACGTGCGGCTTGTCAATACAATTAGTCAGCGGAAGGATGAGAATGGTGATATTCTTGTCTAAGGTTGCCTGGTTTTAATTGCTGCCGCAGGCATGGACAGATAAAAGTAGTGTAAGAAGGAAGGAGGGAGAAGTAAAAGATGGGTGGGGAAACATAGATGACATTTTTATTCTTTTCCTTCTTTTCAGTAGTTACATTTCTGTTTCTATGACTAAATGGAAATTTTATCTGATATTGTTACTTTTTCATTTCGTTCCAGATGAACCTGGCGCACGAAATGGATCACAAATATTCTATCTATCTATCTATCTATCTATCTATCTATCTATCTATCTATCTATCTATCTATCTATCTATCTATCTATCTAAACTATATGTATATTTATAAGATCTAGACTAGCTTGACATTATATATTTATAAGATCTAGCAATGAAAATGTGCATTATGGGTATACTTTATGTGTAAGATCTAGCTAATGAAAATTTGCATAATGGGTATACTATGTGTAAGATCTAGCTATGAAAATTTGCATTATGGGTATACTTTATCTATGTGTAAGATCTAGCAATGAAAATTTGCATTATGGGTATACTTTATCTATGTGTAAGATCTAGCTACTGAAGATGTAGATAGTGGCAGATTTTTTAAGATAAACTATATAAGATTTAGATTATGGGTATACTTACCTCTTTTAAGGTAAACTAAATGAGATTTAGATTATGGGTATACTTACCTGTTTTAAGATAAACTAAATGAGATTTAGATTATGGGTATACTTACCTGTTTTAAGATAAACTAAATGAGGTTTAGATTGGTACGTGTATGTGTTTTAAGGAAAATTAATGAGGTTTAGACTTGTAAGTGTATGTGTTTTAAGGCAAACTAAATAAGATTTAGATTAAGGGTATATACTTTAACTACTTTAAGGAAAGCTAAATAATATTTAGAATATGGATATACTTTACCTATTTTAAGTTAAACTAAATGAGGTTTAGATTATAGGTATACTCTAGTCTAGGTGTTTTAAGGTAAACTAAATAAGATTTAGATTCGAGTATACTTTAACAGTTTTAAGTTATAATGTGGTTTAGATTATGGGTATAGTTTAGATGTTTTAAGGTAAATTACATCACATTTAGATTCTAGATAAGTGTGGGTGTTTTAAGGTAGACTGAATAAGAAATAGATTATGAGTAAGTATGTGTGTTTTAAGGTAAACTAAATTAGATTTAGATATTGGATAAGTGTATTTGTAACATGCACACGCCACTTACTTAATGAAGAAAATTTTATTATTAATTAATCTTTCATATCTAATTTCAAGTGATGAGAATACGAATTTTATTTTATTAATGATCCTCCTACAGAAACCACTCGTCTCCTACTTGGCAGATATTTTGGTGTTGTAAACGTTTTCGATATTTCACAACATCAACTAACATTTACAGTCACATAGGGTTTCCATGAGTGGAAAACTTCCTAGTAAAGGAGAAGATAAATCCGACTTTTAATCTATTTTTAGCGAGCCCCCATCCACCCACTTTCTTTTCCAACATAAGATTATCAATATCAATATGTGAAGGAAGGTCAATAAATTTATTAAAAGAAAAATCAAGTGTACATATGACAATTATAATGAAATAGATATATTGATATTCCATTAACCCATGTTCAGATAACACTGGGCAACATCAAATTTGTTGTCTTTGTTTTTTTGACGGATTTAGGACAGTTTTATTGTGTTGGATCCAAAAGTGACATCGGTTTTGTTCAATCAGGTCAACTTTTTAAATTTATTTTTAATCAACATTTTCATCTATTGCCACATTATTTTTTTTTTACATGTAAGGGTATTTTCTATTTATATGATGTAAAATTCTTTCTTATTTCTTTAAATAAACAAATTATAATTTGTTTACATAATTATGAAGAGGTTACATAAGCTAAGTTTTGAATAATTGATATAACTGATATTTTTCTTCTTTAGGTAATGAAATGGAATTGGCCAGAAGATATTGCAAAAATAGACCGGATGTATTTTGCTACATCTGTTGCTGTCTTCAAAGAGTTTAATGTGCGCTGTCACTGGGAAACAGTACACTTAACTTCGAAATTTGGTTTAATGTCTGCCTCTGAGAAAAAGAATACTATTGCTAAACTCACAGGCAATATAGAGAAAAGCACTTTGATGTTCATAAGCAAACATCTGTGCATGAAAAAGTGACACGCGCAAGTTACAATACTCCTTACTCAAAGAATGAAGCCATTTTCTGATGGAGACTTTATCAAGGAATGTCTCATGACTGTCGTGAATTATGTCTGTCAAGAGCAACGTTCTGTCTTGGAGAATACGAGTCTGTCATCCCGTACTATTCGTCGTTGCATTGAGATGTCAGACAATGTGCAAGACTCAGTGAAGAGTGATTGCTCAACCTTTGTCGCCTACTCTCTTGCTCTTGATGAGAGCACTGACATGAAAGATACAGTCCAGCTAGCTATTTTCATACGAGGTGTCACTGTTGCCCTCAAAGTGCATGAAGAGTTCCTTCAGATTGCTCCGCTACATGACACCACCACTGAGCAAGTCATCTTCAATGCCTTACTTCAGTGTGTGGAACATCACTCCCTTGATCTATCCCGTCTTGTATGTGTAACGACTTATGGTGCACCGACAATGATTGGAGAGAATAAGGGCGCAGCTTCTTTGCTCGTTCACCACTGTAAGGCCCTTTGACACACAACCAGACTATCCTTAAATTGCACTGCATCATTCACCAAGAATCCTTATGTGCCAAGTCTGCAAACCTAGTTGAGGTCATGTCACTTGTGGTGAAGGTTGTAAATTCCATACTTTCCTAAAGTCTCTAACATCGTCAATTTCAGGCATTGATGGATGAAGTGAATGCGCACTATGGTGACCTGCTCTACTTTTGTGAAGTCCGCTGGCTAAGTCGTGGAGCCATGCTTTCTCGTGTGTAGGACCAGCAACAAGAAATTTTCAACTTTCTTCATGAAAAGAACCTTCCCTATGCTGATAACTTCACTGACCTAAAATGGCTTGCTCGTCTGGCCTTTCTCACGGATATCACCACACACCTCAACATCCTCGATGTCAATTTGCAAGGTAAGGATGTTCTCGTTCCTGAAATGTATTCACACATCACAGCATTTGAAGTCAAACTACACTTGTGGGAATTCCAGTTGTCTAATGGTCAGTTTCAGCATTTTCCATGTCTTGCTGCTTGTTCCATAGCAGATGTCGACTTGGAGACTTGTGGTGCAGTCATTACCTCACTGTGGGAAGAATTTTCCTCACATTTTGGGGGTATCAGACCACTCACTGCAGATTTCAAGTTGTTCAGTGCCCCTTTTGAAATCACAGTGGATGATTTCAAAAGCTTCCTTGCAGATGGAGTTGGTAGATATGCAATGCAGCGATGAGTTAAAAGCAAAGTTCCTCACTTTCCACATTTTGTTAAACATGCTCAGCGCATTGTAGCTAGAAGCACATTTTGCTGTGAAAAACTGTTCTCAAAGATGAAATATACAAAGAGTCACCTTCGCTCTCAACTCTCTAACCGTCATCTAAATGACATTCTTTGCTTGTAAACCTCATCAGTTAAGCTAGACATTGAATCACTGATTCATTGTAAGCAACACCATCTCATTAATCTTTCATTGAAACAGAGTTATTTTTTTAAAATTACTTTTATTCTCATTTTATATTCTGAACTTGCTGGACTTGTGATATTTGGTCGTCTATCCGGCCCGCGAACTGTTCTAACAGTTTTATCTGGCCCGCGGTTTCAAAAGTTTGCCCGCCCCTGCTTTAGATTTTTTCAGTAATTGAAAGTATACTTTAAAAAAATAAAACTTTCTGTAAATCAGGAAATGCTTACAGAATATACTATATTATTTATATATATTTTTAATAAATAGATTTTATAGTCAAATACGTAGGTATGTGAACATAATAAATAATAATGATATTGATAATTTGTCCATATACACGTAGCTCATTATAATCTATAATAAATAATGGTATAGATAATAATGTGTCCATATACACGTAATTCATTATAATCTGTAAACAAAGATTATAACCAATAAAAATAAATTTATTTTACACAGATATATAAAGATATTTAATAAATGTTAAACAGTTGATTATAACGATAACAAATAAAGATATAGACTTAAATACTTATAAAGATTTTAAATACACATAAAATAGTAAACGATAACAAATAAAGATATAGACTTAAATACTTATAAAGATTTTAAATACACATAAAATAGTAAACGATAACAAATAAAGATATAGACTTAAATACTTATAAAGATTTTAAATACACATAAAATAGTAAACGATAACAAATAAAGATACAGACTTAAATACTTATAAAGATTTTAAATACACATAAAATAGTAAACGATAACAAATAAAGATACAGACTTAAATACTTATAAAGATTTTAAATACACATAAAATAGTAAACGATAACAAATAAAGATACAGACTTAAATACTTATAAAGATTTTAAATACACATAAAATAGTAAACGATAACAAATAAAGATATAGACTTAAATACTTATAAAGATTTTAAATACACATAAAATAGTAAACGATAACAAATAAAGATATAGACTTAAATACTTATAAAGATTTTAAATACACATAAAATAGTAAACGATAACAAATAAAGATATAGACTTAAATACTTATAAAGATTTTAAATACACATAAAATAGTAAACGATAACAAATAAAGATACAAATTTAAATACATATAAAGGTTTAATTTATGACGACAGAAAACAGTTTATGATAATGTAGCTGATTATAATATATATTGAAAAGTGATATGACATGTTTGTTGACCTAGTGAATAAATATTCTGACATTTAAGTATTTGTATAAAAGTTAATTATTAGATATAACAAAGATAGAGAAAGAGAGAGTGTGTTTTGTATTCTTGTAAAGGTAAGATATCATGTCACAAATTGTATTCTTGTAAAGGTTAGATATAATCTCTCACAAATTGTATTCTTGTAAAGGTAAGATATCATCTGTCACAAATTGTATTCTTGTAAAGGTAAGATATCATCTGTCACAAATTGTATTCTTGTAAAGGTAAGATATCATCTGTCACAAATAAACTTTCTTGTAAAGGTAAGATATCTGTCACAAATTGTATTCTTGTAAAGGTAAGATATCTGTCACAAATTGTATTCTTGTAAAGGTAAGATATCTGTCACAAATTGTATTCTTGTAAAGGTAAGATATCATCTGTCACAAATAAACTTTCTTGTAAAGGTAAGATATCTGTCACAAATTGTATTCTTGTAAAGGTAAGATATCTGTCACAAATTGTATTCTTGTAAAGGTAAGATATCATCTGTCACAAATTGTATTCTTGTAAAGGTAAGATATCATCTGTCACAAATTGTATTCTTGTAAAGGTAAGATATCATGTCACAAATTGTATTCTTGTAAAGGTAAGATAGCATCTGTCACAAATTGTATTCTTGTAAAGGTTAGATATCATCTGTCACAAATTGTATTCTTGTAAAGGTTAGATATCATCTGTCACAAATTGTATTCTTGTAAAGGTTAGATATCATCTGTCACAAATTGTATTCTTGTAAAGGTAAGATATCATGTCACAAATTGTATTCTTGTAAAGGTAAGATATCATCTGTCACAAATTGTATTCTTGTAAAGGTTAGATATCATCTCTCACAAATTGTATTCTTGTAAAGGTAAGATATCATCTGTCACAAATTGTATTCTTGTAAAGGTAAGATATCATCTGTCACAAATAAACTTTCTTGTAAAGGTAAGATATCTGTCACAAATTGTATTCTTGTAAAGGTAAGATATCTGTCACAAATTGTATTCTTGTAAAGGTAAGATATCATCTGTCACAAATTGTATTCTTGTAAAGGTAAGATATCATCTGTCACAAATTGTATTCTTGTAAAGGTAAGATATCATGTCACAAATTGTATTCTTGTAAAGGTAAGATAGCATCTGTCACAAATTGTATTCTTGTAAAGGTTAGATATCATCTGTCACAAATTGTATTCTTGTAAAGGTTAGATATCATCTGTCACAAATTGTATTCTTGTAAAGGTTAGATATCATCTGTCACAAATTGTATTCTTGTAAAGGTAAGATATCATGTCACAAATTGTATTCTTGTAAAGGTTAGATATCATGTCACAAATTGTATTCTTGTAAAGGTTAGATATCATGTCACAAATTGTATTCTTGTAAAGGTAAGATATCATGTCACAAATTGTATTCTTGTAAAGGTAAGATATCATGTCACAAATTGTATTCTTGTAAAGGTAAGATATCATCTGTCACAAATAAACATAATGTTCGTCGTTACACCTAAGTTCTCTTATCCAATCAAAGATAATGTGTTCATCATCATAACCAAACTAATCTCTTTGTCAAATCAAAGTTAATGCTTTCATCATTACCCACCACTGGCCCCAAGCCCGGATGAGAAAGGATGGATAGGCATAGGGCTAGCAGCCCGATCTCATAAAAAGTCAGCACCACTAGGGAACTAGTTCAACACCAATACGGCAATAACAAGTTGAACACCACTAGGGAACTAAGTCAACACCAATACGGCAATAACAAATTGAACACCACTAGAGAACTAGTTCAACACCAATACGGCAATAACAAGTTGAACACCACTAGAGAACTAGTTCAACACCAATACGGCAATAACAAGTTGAACACCACTAGAGAACTAGTTCAACACCAATACGGCAATAACAAGTTGAACACCACTCAGGAAACAATGAGTTCAATCCAATGGAACCAGCAAACCTTGCACAAGGATATCGACTCATCCCTGATGACAGTGAAAACCACAAGACAGTCCAATGTCTAATGACGGTACAGAGAGACAGCTTCAAGGAAGTCCAATGTCTAATGACGGTACAGAGAGAGAGCTTCAAGACAGTCCAATGTCTAATGACGGTACAGAGAGAGAGCTTCAAGACAGTCCAATGTCCAAGGCTAAGCCCGATTCTACATGCCAAAATCACTACTAGAAGTAGAACTTGGAACTTATGAACATTGTACCAGTACAGAAAGTTGGTGTCATTGTTTCGTGAGTTTGACAATTGTTGAATGAATATTCCGGGCCTTAGTGATATATTATGGATAGGGAGCAACAGTCTAGTGTTTGATGAAAAAAAAAGTCCTGAACTCTGGACATGCAACCGACTAGTGTATGACCACAAGACTGTCTTGTGCTCTGGACATGCAACCGACCAGTGGTTGATCACAAGACTGTCTTGTGCTCTGGACATGCAACTGACTAGTGTCCAATGACATGACTGTCCAGTATTCTGATCAGGAGAATTGGTACATCCACGATATGGGGGTAGGGTGGGATGCTGAACAAAGAAGCACTCATTGGATAGAAAGTGGTCAGTGTAAATATCATCACTCTGAGGTTCCAGTCAACACAAGGAATGAACACCCGTATACAAGCATGCATGCCAATTGAAGGAGCTTAAGAGCACACATTCTATGCAGGGCCATATTAACGGCATTGTAGGCCCATGGGCAAAGCAGTGCACTGGGACCCCTAACTAAGCAACCATTGACATAAATGGTGGATAAAATTAAACAAAATTATTTATTGCTATGCTCGTGTGCACAGGGGCCCCTACCTACAAAACACTCACAAATGTAAGTGGACTAAAAAATTAAGTTTTTGCTATAGTTTTTGCTATTCTCATGAGGCCCCGGGCAACTGCCCAGCTACAAAACACGGTCATGGATGTCTCTAGTCATGATCTCTAATTATTCACC
This sequence comes from Sinotaia quadrata, assembly GCA_028829895.1. Classification (NCBI taxonomy): domain Eukaryota; kingdom Metazoa; phylum Mollusca; class Gastropoda; order Architaenioglossa; family Viviparidae; genus Sinotaia; species Sinotaia quadrata. The sequence continues at coordinate 97,763,675 of CM054183.1, read as the reverse complement.
ATCAATATAAACACACAAATGGATGGTTGGAGACAGGGACTGGAGCATGTTATTGACCTTCACGGTTCTGTGATGCATACAATGATAATGGAGAACACTTGACTCTATTCTGCAGAATGAACAATCTGTGCATTGGAAGCATTGATTTCACGCACATGTATATTCCCCTGATGACGTCACTAACATTGACTATGTGTGCACTAGTAAATACGTAATCAGGGATCCTTGATATGCAGATAATAAAATGGATTGGTGTTATGGTTAGATACTATGGACAACATGGATTAGGATTAGGGTTAGATGTAATGGACATATTGTTGTGAGAGGAATATGCTATTCATGCAGTGAACAAATCTTCAACTGCAATATCACTGCACACTGCATCATGTTCCAATGACTACTAACTGTTGAATTCAGGAAAACATTTAACAGCATATATTTAGATTCACTGTGAAACATCACCAGAAGTTATGACATCCACGGAAGTGTAATTAGCATCAATATTTTCAAAAGCCTTTACCAGAATAACATCTGCTGTGTGAGAACTGACAGTGGCAACACTGATTTCTTTATCTGGCTGACTGTTTGCATGGCAGCACGAATTCATGACAGAACGTCATTTTACTCTAGAAGGGTAAAAAGACACCATGAAAGAATGTCATGTGATTCGGGTGGCAAGACATTGTAACAAAACTTCAGACATGCTCAGTTATAGACTATGGGGTCTGAATTCAGACATGCTCAGTTATAGACTATGGGGTCTGAATTCAGACGTGCTCAGTTATAGACTATGGGGTCTGAATTCAGACATGCTCAGTTATAGACTATGGGGTCTGAATTCAGACATGCTCAGTTATAGACTATGGGGTCTGAATTCAGACATGCTCAGTTATAGACTATGGGGTCTGAATTCAGACGTGCTCAGTTATAGACTATGGGGTCTGAATTCAGACATGTTCAGTTATAGACAGATATAAGGCGTATACGCACACACACAAATGCACACATATAAACGCATACACACAAACGCATACAGACACACACAAATTCACACACAAACACACAAAGAACGCACACACAAACGCATACGTACCTTTGAATGTCTCTGCCGATGTCGGATGTTTTATTTCATTTCCTTCAGTGCGCGACCTGCTTGACATCCTTCCAATAAGGTCAATACATTCAGGGCTCATGAGAGTTTCTCAAAGGGAGGTAATTTTTCTTCTTTCCTTAAGGTCTACAAACACATACACGATCGAAACAGTCGCACAAAACACAGTTTTGATTTTTGTGTTGCAGTGCAGTATTCTGACCCAGCTTCCTCGATCCTTTAGTAGTACAATAAGATAAAGATATATAAATGTTGATAATGGTGAAAATGATTATGTTGAAGATGAGGATTTGACCTTAATAATGATAATATTTTTCGGTTGTTGTTGACGATAACGGCAAAACTAATGACGATCATGAGGCAAATAGGTTGATGATATTCAGAACCCCAAGAGCCTAGTTCACAGTCATTTCATGAGGAGTGTACAATCATTGAACGAACAGTTTACAGTCATTTCGCGAACAGTTTACAGTCATTTCGCGAACAGTTTACAGTCATTTAACGAACAGTTTGTGGTCATTTAACGAACAGTTTGTAATTATTTCACGGGCAGTTTATAGTTATTTCATGGCAGTTTACAGTAATTTCAGTAACAGTTTGTGGTCATTTAACGAACAGTTTGTAATTATTTCACGGGCAGTTTATAGTTATTTCATGGCAGTTTACAGTAATTTCAGTAACAGTTTCAATGAATTCCAGGCAAGTTTATAACAAACAAACAAAAATTAATATTTTCGTTGCTTACGTAATATCCAAGTAAAAATACCCGCAAGCCATACACTTTAAATGTTCACGTAATGCAAGAGAAATATTTAAGTGTTCACATTAGAAACTGCCCAGACTTTCTTGTAAGAAGAAAGAAGAAAGTTTGTCAATGTTTACATAACCCTAACCTATAAGTCTTGCGGCATCCATTACAATACATGTACATGTATTTATAAGTGTCGTCAATAAGCTGTTTATAAGCATCGTTATCATTACGCTATTTATAAGAATAGAGATATCATTAAACAAGGTTAAGGCATCATGAAACTATTAACAAGTATCGTCATCAGTAAATATTTATAGGATTTACATGTGTAGTGAAAGTATTTCTGCGACGTCATTGTGCAACAATTTACGTCATTAAAACACACTTTTAAAAAAAGTACTATTTTGTCACAATTTGCCTACAGTACATTTTTCATTTCAATCACCAAAAGAAAGCGCTGACTAGGGAGAGAAACTGCATTGACATTTGATCAACTGCATTCGCCGGAAACCGAAGACGGCCCATGTCTGAAATCAGACACAATTTGATCCCGACCTTGCTTTCAAATAGCACACATTGCCAAGGATAGGGAGAGGGGTTGACACACACACACACACACACACACACACACACACACACAAGTAACATTGAATTTTATACAGCTAGCAATTACGTTCTTTTTACTTTTACATTGGCATTTAAAATAAATTATTTTTAAATTCATTATTTTTTTTTTATTTTCTGTATTATAGAGCTTTTCTTTAATGCTATATGTTGCATTAATTTATTTGTATTATTTTAATGTAGTATTGTAGAACAATAGTAACATTTTAAAAACAGTATTACTAGTTTAATGTTATATGTTACATTACTTTCTTTGCATTATTTTAATGTTGCTTTGTAAAGGTTCTCCTAGCAGTGTTTCGACAGTTTGTTCTAACTGTTCTTAGAGCGGTTAAAAACAAAAACAAAAAACGCACGTCGTTCTCAAACGGTTTTTGCATCACTTAAAAGATATCGTTGTCATCCTTTTCTTGCATCACTTAAAAGATATCGTTCTCCTCCGGTTCTTGCATCACTTAAAATATATCGTTCTCCTCCGGTTCTTGCATCACTTAAAATATATCGTTCTCCTCCGGTTCTTGCATCACTTAAAATATATCGTTCTGTAACGTTCATTTAAAATATAGATTAAGGAGCACTTTCGTGGAATTTATAAATGCACTGTTTTCAAGTCATTTGCAAAGTAGATGGACGGGTTGTTATCTAGTCTATTACAAAATAGATCTACAGTATAACATCTAAAAGTAATAACTGTATAAATATGATAAATTTGTTATCTAGTCTATTACAAAGTAGATCTACAGTATAAAATCTAAAAGTAATAAATGTATAAATATGATAAATGTGTTATCTAGTCTATTACAAAATAGATCTACAGTATAACATCTAAAAGTAATAACTGTATAATTATGATAAATTTGTTATCTAGTCTATTACAAAATAGATCTACCGTATAACATCTAAAGTAATAACTGTATAAATATGATAACATCTAAAAGTAATAACTGTATAAATATGCAAATATAAATTTGCGTCAAGCAATTTCCCTGGCGAATTATTTCTCTTATTCTTTCTATTATGCTGACTAAGCTGATTTATAGACAATAGCAAAGTCATGCAATGATTGGGCCAGATAAGTATTTCTCTTTATTTATGCTGACTAAGCTGATTTATAGACAATAGCAAAGTTATGCAATGATTGGGCCAGATAAGTATTTCTCTTTATTTATTCTGACTAAGCTGATTTAGCTAGACAATAGCAAAGTCATGCAATGATTGGGCCAGATAAGATGACCATCTCTTGACCTTGCATCTCAGGTCTGTAATGATTGATTGCACGAACTTCACAGGTCTGTTGTAATGATTGGTTGCATGAACTTCACAGGTCTGTAATGATTGGTTGCATGAACTTCACAGGTCTGTAATGATTGGTTGTATGAACTTCACAGGTCTGTAATGATTGGTTGCACGAACTTCACGGGTCTGTAATGATTGGTTGCACGAACTTCACGCTTGTAGGGGATCGGCAAATATTAGTTCTTACCTACTTGCTAACGTGTGAGACAGTCAGATCAACACCATATTCCACATATCGATTTCTACTTTATTAACAAATAACTGGGGCAAAGAAGCAATCAAATATTTAATTAAATAATTAATTAAAGCAAGGGGAAAAAACTATTTCAAGCTGAACACTGAAACCTACTTTGCTGATGACCTAAAAGTAAAATTACAGTGCTATACCTTAAATCAAAATTTAATAGCAACACCCTGTTCTTTGTGAGACGCCAACGCCATTCAGATATTGGTTAGGATTAATGTTATTATTTAATCATCCATAACTAATTACAAATGATGAGAATCTTAATTTATGTTATTAATAATTCTCCAGGATACACATCTCGTCTCTTTTACTTGGCGGATATGTGGGTGCTGTAAACGTTTTCTGTCTTCCACAACACTAAAGACAAACCTTTACCGTCACACGACATTAAAGCCAAACCTTTACCGTCACACAACATTAAAGACAAACCTTTACCGTCACACGACATTAAAGACAAACCTTTACCGTCACACGACATTAAAGACAAACCTTTACCGTCACACAACATTAAAGACAAACCTTTACCGTCACACAACATTAAAGACAAACCTTTACCGTCACACGACATTAAAGACAAACCTTTACCGTCACACAACATTAAAGACAAACCTTTATCGTCACACGACATTAAAGTCAAACCTTTACCGTCACACAACGGTAATCTTGAGTTGTTTACTTGCAACTCTGACACAAAAAAATGAAATTATAAGGAGTGCCTAAGGTCAGGTCACTTTGACAATTTAACAATTTATATAACAATTGAGTCTAGAAATAGGGATAGACAAATTTATATAACAATTAAGTCTAGAAATAGGGATTGACAAATTTATATAACAATTAAGTCTAGAAATAGGGATAGGTAAATGTATATAACAATTAAGTCTAGAAATAGGGATAGACAAATTTATATAACAATTAAATCTGGAAATATGGATAGACAAATTTATATAACAATTAAGTCTAGAAATAGTGGTAGACAAATTTATATAACAATTAAGTCTAGAAATAGTGGTAGACAAATTTACTCCACTACATTTTGTTTAGGGTTAGGGTCAGGGCTAAATTTTAGAAAATCATTTGGGTTAGGTTTAGGGTTATGGCTAAACTTTAGAAAATCATGTGGGTTAGGGTTAAATTTGAAAAATCATTTGGGTTAGGGTTAAATTTGAGAAAATCATTTGGGTTAGGGTTAGGGTTACATTTAAGAAAATCATTTGGGTTAGGGTTAAATTTGAGAAAATCATTTGGGTTAGAGTTAGGGTTAAATTTAAGAAAATCATTTGGGTTAGGGTTAGGGCTAAATTTGAGAAAATCTTTTGGAAACTACCTAAGGAAAATAAGTGCTTAAGATTCATAGCTGATAATTTAACAAATATTCAGATACATAGATCATAGTTTAACAAATATTAAGATACGTAGCTGATAATTTAACAAATATTAAGGAAAGTAAGTTATATTCGCAATTTTTGAAAAATAGAGTAAAAGAATGGAAAAGTTTTATAAAGTATGGTTTATTGATTAATTATTTTTATTCAAAATTAGACTGTTCTTGCTTTTTGATTTTGAAAGTAAGATCATATTTGCACATTTTTCATCGATTCTCGACTTTGTACTAGTTTTGAAATTTAATAAATTGTTGAAACTTTTCCCCATCATTCACTATCTAATTATTTACGTTTCTGGACATAATGACTTCATTAGGGACGTTAGGGTCTGTGATATCCTCCGGATCGTGGTGAACATGAGACTCCGGAGTGTTGACATCTAGTAGCATTCCAGTCTGTGAATTGTTATATCATCCTGGCAAAAATTCATACTGCATTGCAGTCTGTGCATTGTGATATCATCTTGGCAATAATTTATAATGCATTGCAGTTTGTGCTTTAATTAACCCCTCATCCCCAATCAATTAATCAAGCAAATATACATGTATCAGAGATTAGGATCTGATTAACTCCTCACCCAATCAATTTAATCAGATTTCAGAGATTAGGGTTTGATTCACCCTTCATCCCCAATCAGTCTAATCAAACAAATTTACAGATTTAAGAGGTTAGTGTATAATTAACCCTTCACCCCAATCAATTTAATTAAACACTACACCATCTTGTCAAAGAAAAAATCTGAGAAGGATAGAACAAAACTTGACTTTCCGAATGAAGGCCTGGGGGGGGGGGGGAGGGAGAGAAATGCGATGCATGGGGTAGACTCGTATGTGAGACAAATCTAGGTCACATCTAGGTCACACATCTTTAAGATATATGTATCAAAAGATTGGTGTGAGAAATAATAAATGTAATAATAATCTTGGTCACACATCTTTAAGATATATGTATCAAAAGATTGGTGTGAGAAATAATAAATGTAATAAGTATGAAGTCAGAGTTTAAACAAATAAAATAGTTACAATAGTAGATTTTGCACATTGCTTACATATAATGTATAACAGCAAATTTTGCAGATCCATGATAAAGTAATAGAGAGTGTAGATCTCGGGCAAAACATTGCGTAATAGTATTATATAATAGTAGATGTTCATATCACTTTGTAATCTTTACCACTATACTGTACTATAGTAGACTGTGAAGATAATTTTTAAAGTATTGTACAATTTTTAGAATTTGTAAATCATTTGCAAAGTAACGATAATTGTGGGCTTTATTGATCTCTTATAATTAAACTTATAAAATGGAACCTGCAAAAATAATCACGTTCTTTTCATTTAGAATTTCTGACAGCGTCTAATCTTTCACAAGAAAACGCCGGCATGTCTTTGTGTGCGTTTGCTGGACAGAGCGTAACAGCGCGCTGAAATTGATCGTGTGTAGTGCAATTCCTTATAATTAGATCACTTATTCCACATCACACACACACACACACACACACACACACACACACACACACACACACACACACACACACACAATTAAAATAAGACTTTCTTTCTTTTCCTTCCACTTTTTATTGTATTCTGATTCATTAATTTTCAGCTTTGCAACTGATTTACTCTTCCCATCTCTAACGCTAGAGATGGCTTCATGTCCTTTACTACTCGAGTTCCTAACTCGAATCTCTGTGATGTTTTGGCAAATGTATTCTTTACTCTACTTTGATATAAATGTCATTTACTACTCGAATCTCTGTGATGTTTTGGCAAATGTATTCTTTACTCTACTTTGATATAAATGTCATTTACTAATCGAATCTCTGTGATGTTTTGGCAAATGTATTCTTTACTCTACTTTGATATAAATGTCATTTACTACTCGAATCTCTGTGATGTTTTGGCAAAAGTATTCTTTACGGATTTCTAACTCTTACTTTGATTTAAATGTCATTTACTATTCAAAACTCTTAGATGTGGTATAAAAGTTTCTTCTACTATTCTTATTTCCAAATCTTCGTTTGATATATAACATTCTTTCGATTCTGTGGCTCATTATGTGATATAAATGTTTTTTACCTCTTGCAGCTTGCATTAGGTATAACTGTCGTTTCTATATATATCTTTTTAGAGAAATAATTATAGTCAATTTGGGTGATTCTCTAGTAAGATGACCCATAAGTGTGACACGAGGGTAAAAAAAATGAAGGTTAGAATTATTAGTTTCACTTTATACAAAACACAGACCTTTTGGATACACTTTACTGCAATAATTGTTATACCAGCAAAACACAGAACTTTTGGATACACTTTACTGCAATAATTGTTATACCAGCAAAACACAGACCTTTTGGATACACTTTACTGCAAGAATTGTTATACCAACAAAACGCAGACCTTTTGGATACACTTTACTGTAAGAATTGTTATACCAACAAAAGATAGACCTTTTGGATACAATATACTGCAAGAATGTTTATATTTCATCAGTTGGTATTCGCATTTTAACAGATTCTTACCTTAATAGGCACTGACATAATCTTCCATGCACGATCATGACCGGTACTACTTCTGTTTGAAACAAAAAAGGAAATTATTTTTATGACTGTCTACTCACAGGAAACATCGACCGGCACATTTTTAACCTTCTGCCTTGACTTTGTGACATATTTTTATTAAAAATAGTTCGTCTCTCATGGGTTTCTTTTTTAAACAATTTTTTAGTAGTTCACTCATAATAGGAAATTTTTGTAACAAACAAACCTTTTATGGCTAAAACATATTTCTAAATTTTGTTAAAATCACCCAAGAATACTAATGATATTCATCCGCACTAAAAATAAACCGGTCATTGGATGTTAAAGCATGTTGGAATGTCATAGTATTCAGCTTGTTTATAGTATGTATGATGTCAGTAACGAAGCATTGCGATTTTGGCTCACATACTCGTAAATGGATGAATTAGAATTCCTTTATTCTTTATCCTCATTTATGTTATAATGTTGTGACGGTATTCTGTATCATTTTATGTTATAATTATGGGACCTTATTTTGTATAATTTATGTTATAAATTTGTGACGGTATTCTGTATCATTTTATGTTATAATTATGCGACCTTATTTTGTATAATTTATATTATAAATTTGTGACGGTATTCTATGTTATAATTATGTGGATTTATTCTGTATCATTTTATGTTATAATTTTGTGGATTTATTCTGTATAATTTTATGTTATAATTTTGTGTCGTTAGTCTTTATCATCTGTTTATGTTATAATTCTCTAAAGTTATCTTTATCATTATTTTATGTTATAATTTTGTATATCTATTCATATTATTTATTTTTTGTTATACTCTGTGATGTTAGTTTACATCAGCCGTGGTCATGTGGTGGAGCCATTATGTTAGTTTTACATCAGGCGTGGTCATGTGGTACATCCACACTGTGTCTTCCAGTGGCTTAGAAGTGGTAATTGGTCTTAATTCATACCAGTCTTTTATTTTTTCGACTACACCTTCTCACACGTAATCTTTGAATTTGTGCAGGTGTCTGCCAAAATGAATGCAGCTTATTTCTAATGCTTTTCACTTAGTTTTCTTTCAGATGTAGAATAAATTCGTTCCCTTTTTCGGCGATGTAAGTCACTGACTTATGGTCGACATGTTTCTAGTCTGGCGACAATCTCGTTATCTCTTATCTACGATGTAAGTCACTGACTTATGGTCGACATGTTTCTAAGCTGGCGACAATCTCGTCATCTCTTATCTACGATGTACGTCACTGATTTATGGTCGACATGTTTCTAGTCTGGCTACAATCTCGTTATCTCTTGCTTACGATGTACGTCACTGATTTATGGTCGACATGTTTCTAGTCTGGCGACAATCTCGTCATCTCTTGTCTATTTCTTAATCATGGCCAAACCCCATTAATTCCCCAGAAGCTTTTGATTCATTTTCTATATCTTATATTATATTATTTCATTAAAAAACGGACAAAACTGTCTGTAAAATCCAGCTAATTATAAGAAATAAAACTGTTCATTTCTATTTTAATATTTTACACAAGTGTGATATAAATGTCATTTAATATTGTAATTTCTAACCATGTCCGATAATGAAATTTCGTTAACTATAGTAATTTCTATGCAATGTGTGATGTAAATATTGTTTTTATTATATATAAAATATATTCATCTAATTTTGATGTACTTTTAAGATTTCTTACATTCAGAATGTAATAAGATCACAAACTATCTATCTACCTACCATCCTCCCTACCTACCTATCCACCCATCTGTCTGTCTATTTATTCATCTATCTATCTATCTATCTATCTATGTGTGTATGCGTGCGTGTGTTTATATGTGTAATTAGAAATTATTATTGGGGGTTATCTTTATAGGTGTTGTATGATTTTAATTCCTTTGTCGTTATGCGACTTACAGTTGTAATCATTTGCCCGTGGTGTGATTCAAACAAATTAATAAAAGTGAAGAGTACTTTACAACTAAGTGCTATAATGTAAACAGATTAATAAAAGTGAAGAGTACTTTACAATAAGTGCTATAATGGTAGTGCGGAAATCCTAGATTCAAGTCTAACCTTTGCTACTGGCATCACTGGCCTGAAGCGCCCTGTCTTTTCTTGCATTTGTCGGGTTATGTCGGGCGCCCTGTCTTTTCTTGCATTTGTCGGGTTGTGTCGGGCGTCCTGTCTTTTTCTTGCATTTGTCGGGCTGTGTCGGGCGCCCTGTCTTTTCTTGCATTTGTCGGGTTCTGTCGGGCGTCCTGTCTTTTCTTATATTTGTCGGGCTGTGACGGGCGCCCCGTCTTTTCTTGCATTTGTCGGGCTGTACCGAGCTGTGCCGATTTTGGAGGTGGCTGTACAACGCTCATGACTTCCGATTTAATATTAAGCAGTAATGTTTATAAAAATAAATTATATTCGCAATTCTAGTCCGTTACTCTATTAGTGACCTTTTACTTGAGGAATATTTTTGAGGATCTAACTTTATAATATCTAATTTAGATTGAAATGTCTCTACTACTTTGATCTCATAGATGTCGGAGTGACCTCAAAGGTTTAATAGTTTTTTTCTCATAATTTATAGCACTCTTTACAATTCTACTATCTTATTTATCGAGTAATTTAAAGGTCTTTTCAGCTCATGTAATGTAATTTAAAGGCCTCTACATCTCTGATCCATTTATTGTAATGTAATTTAAAGGCCCATACATCTCTGATCCATTTATTGCAATTCAAGTTAAAGCCTCCTTAGCTTTGTAATGTAATTTAAAGGCCTCTACAGCTCTGATCCATTTATTGTAATGTAATTTAAAAGTAGAGCTAATTCACCCACTTTCTTGTGAAGTGGTTATTGGCTTTTGTAAATTCTAGTTTATTACTCATAAAATTATTACGGGCCCTTGTAAATTCTAGTTTATTACTCATAAAATTATTAAGGGCCCTTGTAAATTCTAGTGATTAAGGGCACTTGTAAATTCTAGTTTATTACTTATAAAATGATTAAGAGCACTTGTAAATGCTAGTTTATTACTTATAAAATGATTAAGAGCACTTGTAAATTCTAGTTTATTGTTTATGAAGTGATTAGGGGCCCTTGTAATCCTAGTTGGATTAACCATACCAGTAAAGTTATATCAGTGCATTTATTCAAAACTTATATAAATAAAGTATATCAGTACAGCTATTCAATGTATATCAGTATAGTTATTCAAGTTTTATTAGTATAGTTATATCAATAGAGTTATTTAACTTATATAAGTTTAGTTATCTAAGTTCTATCATTCAAGTTATATCAGTAACGTTATTCAGTATAATTATATCAGAATAGTTATCCAAGTTATATTAGCATCGATATTCAAGTTATATCAGTAAAGTTGTATAAGTTAGATCAGTATAGTTTTTCACGTTATATCAGTAAGGATTTTCAAGTGATATCGGTATAGCTATTCAAGGTATATATATATCAGTAAGGATTGAAAAGCTACATCAGCATACTTATAAAAGTTATAACGGTAAAGTTTTTTAAGTGTTTGGTATGATATGTGATTGGGAAGTTATTGGAGTTTTTTCGTTTTTATTATATTTGGGGGGAAGTGGGGGACATAACATTTTCAGTGAAGGGTGCTCTGGAAGACCTTAATCCAGCATCGATTCTGGTTTATTACTTGTGGAATGATTAATGGCCCTTGTATATTCTAGTTTATAACTTGGGAATGACTAGGGGCCCTTGCAGATTCAAGTTTATTATTTGATGAATGATTGTTGATTCTAATTTCTTATTTGTGATGAGTTTAAGGTCACCTTGTAAATTCTGCTTGACTACTTTCCAAGTGACTTGAACTAGTTTGCATTATCAACAATTTCTAGTATATTTTCAACTCGGGTGTTTACTCACTCAGTTGAACTAGTTTTCATTATATCAACAATTTCTAGTATATTTTCAACTCGGCTGTTTACTCACTCAGTTGAACTAGTTTGCATTACATCAGCAATTACTAGTATATTTTCAACTCGGCTGTTTACTCACTCAGTTGAACTAGTTTGCATTACATCAGCAATTACTAGTATATTTTCAACTCGGCTTTTTACGCCAACAAAACTAACATCATAAGGAGTGCCCAAGGTCGAGTTACTCTGACAATTTAACAATTTATATAGCAATTAAGTATTAAAATAGGAATAGGCAAATTTACTCCTCCACACCCTGAAAGACTGATCTCTGTAAACTCTGTACCGGATTCACAGTCGACTCCTAAACAGCACCAGACTCGAACCAACCCTCTTAGACTGCTGCTGAAAGTCCTATCAAAATCCCAGTATGAACTCAATTTGGTCGCGAAATTTAAGAGCCTACAATGGAAGACTTTATGAAATAGTCAATCAATCTTCGATTTCGTATCAATCCAAACTATTTTCGTTTTATCTATCTGTTTATTTATATATTTCTGTATTTGTTATTTATATTAGATCTGACCGCTCGTAACTTGATACAAATGTGGATATTACGTTATTAATTTATGTTCTCGATGTTAGGGTTAGGCACAAGATCAAATAACCCTTGTACAGTAACTCGAAGGTTACTCCCCTTTTGTTCTTCCCTCATATCATATTTTGTTATATAAACATAGCAACATTCATTTAATCGTTTAATACGTGTCTCACATTCATTAACTTGTTTAATACGTGGGTCGATTTCATTACAGCGTATAATGTGTGTGCCACATTTAATATTTCTGTGCACGTGCACCTGTCATTAGCCAATATGTTTAGTTCTTGAACTTGCCATCATAACATTATTTTATCAGTTAATAATCAACAGTCATTAAAATCAACTGCAAATAGAGGATGATTTGTCTTTACAGAATTATTTGTTCTAGGAGAATTATCTGTCAGATGATTGTTACCCATTAGCTTCATCAGCTGTTAGAGAATTTTTACCCATCAGCGGTCAGATAGTTGTTACATATCAGTTGTCAGATAATTGTTACATATCAGTTGTCAGATAATAGTTTCCAATGAGCTTCAGATAATTGTTGCCCATTAGTTGTCCGATAATTGTTACCTATTATTTGTCAAGTAATTGTTACCCATTATTTTATAGATGATTGTTACCCATTATCTGTCAGATAATTCTTGTCCATTAGCTGTGAAATAATTGTTACCTATTATTTGTCAAGTAATTGTTACCCATTAGTTTCAGATAATTGTTACCACTAGCTGTCAGAGAATTCTTGTCCATTAGCTGTGAAATAATTGTTACCCATTAGCTTATGATAATTTTTACCCATCAGCTGTTAGATAATTGTTACCCAGATACTTCAGATAACTGTTACCCATTAGCTGGTGAAATGACTTTCTAAAACAGCTTTGTGCAGTGATTACAAATTATACTTCGTTTGCAGCTTAAGAACTTTAAAAGAGAAACCAGGGCATGAATTTATGAAATGTAGACACGTGACCTGCCTTAATCAATATTAGCAAATCTTCATTGCAGGACACTGCGTGAATTTATGAAATGTAGATTCGTGACCTGCCTTAATCAATATTAGCAAATCTTCGTTGCAGGACACTGCGTGAATTTATTAAATGTAGACACGTGACCCGCCTTAATCAATATTTGCAAATCGTCATTGCAGGACACTGTTCGTTTATAATTTGTGAACTGATACCATCACCAGAATAAGTACTCCAGCCAACACCGACTAACTACTCCGGCCGAGAATTTGCCTCTCCTTATTTTTAAATTTAAATTGTTATATAAATTGCTAAATTGTCAGAGTGACCTGACCTTGGGCACTCCTTATGGTGTTATTTTTGAAAGTGTCTGAGTTGCTCAAGGCAAGAACATTCTAGATTTCTGACGTAATGCAAAACTGAGTGAGTAGTGTTCTATTATCCATGCTTATTATTTACGATTTTACGAGAATGAGACTAGCCAATGGGCTGAAATTAAAGAATTCACTTGCTGTAGACAATTCTACTCCCTAATTACTTTCAGTTTAAAGTTGCAAGAAGAAAGCTCGGCTTTGAAAGGCAGTCATTAGCTTGATGGTGAGTTAAAACTGACTGATTAAGAGAGAATGGACTTAGGAATAGTTCATGCATTTTTACTATTCAGCTGTTATACATGTGTTTATGTATTGATGTACTATGTGGGTTGACTTTTATTTCTACAAATGTTTGAACTAAGCTGCACACATGTAGTGTGCTAACACTTGATATTGTTTGATATGCTGTATTTATTTTACAGTGTGTATCAGGATAATAAAAACGGAAATTGTAAATTGAGAATGGGATGTAAGATAGCATAAGTGATACTGTGATAAGCAGAAAACTTTGGTTTGCTCCTTAATTATATTTTGTAGAAAACAAGTGGCCTTTTGACATTTGAGTTTCATCCTTTGAGTTTTGAATGTTGAGTTTCAAGCTTCATGTTTCAAGTATATGTGTTCACCAGTTATAAACCTGAGTGACCGGAGAGATGCAGGATAAAGTATGTTGTGGAGTGTTAAGTGTAAGTGTTACATGTCCAGTTTTTATTTAGAGACCCTGCTTAGGAATTTTACAGAACCTTAATTTAATTAGATAAATTAATCTCTCCTCTTCCCTAAACAGACTGGTTGCTCAAATTTATCTTTCGTCTCATATGAAAATGCGCCTTTGTAGTACAGACAAACAGATCACGAACAGACAAACTTGTGTACAATAGCCGGCTTGGAAACCGTTAAAAACTCTCTTAAATCTTTATGCATTCAGAATGTTACATTTAGCTCAGTCGATCCCCCATCCAAACCACGATTAGGTCTATATGCATAAAAATCACTACAAAAGAGGTATTAACAATAAAAGAATTTAATAATTAATATTTAACAATAACAATCAATTACGAAGACACAGCTTCAGATCTAAACTAAGGCAAGTTCGAAGTGCTTATTTTAGTCCATGAAAGTTAATGTTACGAGAAATTGTTTTGCTCAATACATTCCATTGATTCAGAGCCCAGATCAGTTACTTATCTGTCTCAGTAGTCTTGATAAATGCGTGGTCTAAGGTCAGTTCAATCCTTCCACATATCAAGCGATGTTTGCGCCGTATATCAGTAGTTCCAGCAACTCGTCGTCTCTCAACTTGTCACTCTAATGATGTATCTTGGCATAACATCATCAACAATGGTGGCACGGTACTTGTAACATCATCCAACCAAGGTTAAACAAAGGAACACGCACCCAACGTAGAAATGAAGGTGGCAATCATACGTAGAAACATAGAATAAGAAGGAAAAGAACCCGCTCTGAAATAGTATTTAATTTCTTTAATTTAATTACATATGAGCAATTTGCGTTTACATTCACAAAATCTGAAGCACGTGATGATAACAATGCGCATAGTTTAAATCTTCGACTATCGTGTCTTTTACAATATATTTATATTCATAAAAGATACAATATAATTCACATGTGTGTTATTTTTAACATTACATGAACGTATGAATTTCCAAACATTTACTTAATTAAAAATAGAATTCATACAAGGAGAATAAAATATAATCCAAATTAAGCATGAGCGCTTTACAATTTAACAATGAAATTACACGCAAGAAAGTCATTTGAATTACATAGAAATTCGCAACGTGCACAGACGTTCTGCGGCACAAGATAATTAAAGTTAAAAGGTTACAGTTAATTTATATACAATGAACTTTTAGGCTTTTAGTCATCCTTATCGAATCACGTGTATTTGGAAGAGAATTATAATAATTCGCACAAATACATACATAAATTCATATACAAAAATACAAATAGTAAAATGCAATAATATTGTAAGAAGTAGACGTGTTACCTTCTTAAGTAGACTTTACATAAAGACAATGGGTTCCATATGTTCCTTTACAACTCAGCAAAATATTCGGCGACTAAGATGCTCATGAGCAAATGTGTGTGTGTCCGACCGGTCTGTGTGCAAGTGAAGTATATTACCGCGTCAAGAGTATTTATTGAAGTGCATGAATGCATCACGTGACTAGATCACGAGGTATGCTTGTTGATTCGAACTTTCTCGACTATCGTCTAAAGTTGCATAACATAGGTTGAACTCTCTGTTGTTTCCTCATACTCGTGTACAGCGGGAAAGATTCTAACAAAGGAGTTCATTCGAATATGATTTCGAATTTCTCAGATATTGGTCAGGAGTTCGTGACACAGAATTTGGTCAGAATCCGTCACAGTAAGGGACTACGCTACACACTTTTGATGCAAAGAGCAAAATATGCTGGGTACATTCTTGAAAATTCTAGTACATTGAAGGTACCCAGAATTATTGTGATCATGTTCTGCTTGAAGGAATAGGCATGGTGAGCAGAGCGCTCAAGAGGTTCAAGAGGAAAGTGCATGTCAATGTTGTCACACGAATCACATATTTACAAATATGACAGTCATAAGATGTATGTCACACGAATCACATAGTTACAAATATGATAGTCATAAGATGTATGTCACACGAATCACATACTTACAAATATGCCAGTCATAAGATGTATGTCACGCAAATCACATACAAATAATACGAGTCAAAATATGTATATTGCAAGAGTCACATACAAATATACCAGTCATAAGATGTATGTCACGCAAATCACATACTTACAAATAATACGAGTCAAAATATGTATATTACAAGAGTCTCATACAAATATACCAGTCATAAGATCTATGTCACGCAAATCACAAACTTACAAATAATACGAGTCAAAATATGTATATTACGAGAGTCACATACAAATATACCAGTCATAAGATGTATGTCACGCAAATCACAAACTTACAAATAATACGAGTCAAAATATGTATATTACGAGAGTCACATACAAATATACCAGTCATAAGATGTATGTCACGCAAATCACAAACTTACAAATAATACGAGTCAAAATATGTATATTACGAGAGTCTCATACAAATATACCAGTCATAAGATGTATATCACGCAAATCACATACAAATAATACGAGTCAAAATATGTATATTATGAGAGTAACATACAAATATACCAGTCATAAGATGTAGGTCACGCAAATCACAAAAGTGTTTTCTCAGAAATAATTCATTAGGTTTTTAAAATGTTTATTTTAACATTTATTTTTTCAGGGTGGAGGGAGGGACGTTTGTAATTGGTTAACATTTAAAACTACGATATCGAGTAATAGGTCTGTTTATTTCCTTTCAGGAAGGCTCGCCTTCAAACAACCATAATAATGTCTTTGAAATTGCCACTCCAGACTTAGGGACGTTTCCGTTCCATTAACCGCCATGAAAGGCTATTTTGTTCCCTCTTCAGTCTAAGATAGCTTAGATGTTAGTCGGTCCAGATTCATTCTGAACCATGTGCATTGTATCTCTCATTTCTTCCCTTCTTTACTTGTATTTGTTGATGTATCCTTAATGCACGTCTGTGTACGTTGGTGTCTATTAATATGTGAATGTGTGCTGTATGTTATTTACATATTTTTTAATTGTAAGGAAACTATAAACGCCCTTTTGAAATAATAATATGTAACAAAAATTATTGCGAGTGAAAGAGAGCTTAGCAATGCTTGAACTCAATTATAGAAAGGAGGTGAGTTAAAGAAGTTAAAGTCAGTGATAGAATGACACGGATTTTAAAAAGTTAATATCATTGATAAAGTGAAAGCAAGTAATAGCATTTAAAGTCAGTGATAGACTGAGAGTGAGTTAAAGTCAGTGATATAATTTGATAGTTACAGTTTTAAGTGATATTGAGCTATAGCAATAGAAAAAAATGAAAGAGTGAGAGTTGTAATCAGTTTTAAGTGATATTGAGCTATAGCAATAGAAAAAAATGAAAGAGTGAGAGTTGTAATCAGTTTTAAGTGATATTGAGCTATAGCAATAGAAAAAAATGAAAGAGTGAGAGTTACAATCAGTTTTAAGTGATATTGAGCTATAGCAATAGAAAAAATGAAAAAGTGAGAGTTACAATCAGTTTTAAGTGATATTGAGCTATAGCATTTTGGGCCAATGACGGTCTAAGAGTGAGTTAAAGAAATTAGTCAGTGATAAAGTGAAAAGAGTTACTGCAATTAAAATTAGTGAACAGGTTAGTAACAGTATTTCAATTATCATTTTATTGGCATCTCTTAACATTTTAATTGAAGTCATTTGAGACTATGACATTTTAATTTTTATTTCACTTGCAACTCGTAACAGGTATAAGAATTAAACTATTATTATAATTCATTTGCATCTTATGGCGTCTTTTCA
The DNA here is from genome assembly GCA_028829895.1 of Sinotaia quadrata. Lineage (NCBI taxonomy): Eukaryota > Metazoa > Mollusca > Gastropoda > Architaenioglossa > Viviparidae > Sinotaia > Sinotaia quadrata. The sequence goes on along the minus strand of CM054183.1, from coordinate 97,745,454 downwards.
TTTCGCATTTTATTTGCAACTAGAAACAGATTTAAGAAATCAAACTTCATTGTGATTAATTCGCAGCTTGTAATTTCATTTATATATTACTTTTAAATGTTCCTTGGCGGAAAGTTATTTGTATCTGGTGTTCTATTTATGTATCTATTATTTTACACTTAGTTCTGGTGTTTTACTGAGGTATGCAGTGTTTTATACCTGTATCTGGTGTTCTATTTATGTATCTAGTATTTACACCTATATTTAGAGGGGGAGGAGGGTGGTTTGGCCCGCTGTCTATGTCATCCTTGTTGGTGTTGTAGCTATTATTGCCGATTGATCTGCTGCTATGCAAATTGTTTTTCTTTCCATGTCTGTTTCATATCTGGCTAGTAGGTTGGTGTTGTTATTTCCTGTTGGTCGTTTTATTATGGAAAAAAAAACCCTAACACCCTTCCTTTCTTTCCCTTTCTCCCTCTTTTTGTCTTTATTGTCCTCATTTTTCTATTACACTATTTAATAATTCTACTTAATTCTACTTATGTTTTTTTTATGAGCTTTATTTATCTTTCTTTCCTTTTTCTTTTTACTTAATGTTTGTTCTATATTTAATTGTTTATTTCTTTATTTTAAGTTTTCTTTTTACTTTTATATTTGTCTGGTTCTGATAATATTATTAATTTTATTTTGTTTATATATATTTATTTATTTATTATTATTTTCTTACTCATTTGTCAAGTTGTGTCGTTTATTCTGTGTGTATTTGGGCGTTTATATTTAGGTGGCCATCCCAATCATTACTTTAGTCGGCTAGTCCTAAGGTTTCCATTGGACGTGGTGGGGTGGTAGGTGCATCACTGGGGGTGTAGACGGAATGTAAAAAAGGACAGACCTCCTGGGTGCGATGGGGTTGGAATGAAATAATAAATATATATTGCAATACAAACACACCTTTTCATAGTACAACAAATACATAACAAAACACCATATTTTTTTTTAATTCCATCAACATAAAGGTCCCATTATAAACATTGGTTTATAATCCGACACTAGCTCCCTACTCATAGTGAGTGAGTGAGTGAGTGAGTGAGTGAGTGAGTGAGTGAGTGAGTGAGTGAGTGAGTGAGTGTACCGGCACCGGTTTGGGGGGTTATAGGTCTAGGAATAAATTATAAATCAGGGTTTGGGGATTAAAATTACACTGTTGTTCCGCTCACACTCACCCCAGAAACCGCAAGAGACCTTTCATCTTCATCTAACCCTAACCCTAACCCTAACCTTTCATCTTCACGATGTTTTCTGTCTTGGTCTGTTTCTGGGGAATCCCCACAGCCTCGCGGTGCGTCTGAGGTGGAGGGCAGGAGAGCTGGCGGAAGGGGGTGAAACAGGTAGCACCTATTTGGTGCTCACCCTCAACCGCCCTAAGTCGGTGGGGGAAGGGGGCCGAAGCCGAAAAATTTACACTGGAACCAGAGCACCCTTTTAGGCTACGTTCCGATCACATTTATCTATCCATTGTTCTATTTATGTTTTAAACATTTATCTATGTATTGTTCTACTTATGTATGTAGTATTTTACACATATATCTATGTATTGTTCTACTTATGTATGTAGTATTTTACACATATATCTATGTATTGTTCTACTTATGTATGTAGTATTTTACACATATATCTATGTATTGTTCTACTTATGTATGTAGTATTTTACACATATATCTATGTATTGTTCTACTTATGTATGTAGTATTTTACACATATATCTATGTAGTGTTCTACCTATGTATGTAGTATTTTACACATATATCTATGTAGTGTTCTACCTATGTATGTAGTATTTTACACATATATCTATGTAGTATTTTACATATATATATTGATCTTGTCGCAAAGAAGTTTTTTTTATTATTATTATTATTTAGTCGCTAGATTTTTTGCTTTGGTAGTCCTGCTAAGGGAGGCAACCATGTAATTTACACATTAGTGTCATGTCAGTCATCGTACGGCTGAATTTTATCCAAACACTTAATGCTGAGAATAAAAATAACATGCTTATAATGCATTTCTTTGTACTTACGCCCTTTGGGTTAATCAGACAAGGCTGAAGGCTTAAAGACCAAGAGCACTCAAAGATGTTGAGGTGACAGTTTGTATCAACATTTAATTAGTGTTTAATTTCACTGACCATGACTTTCTAGGATCAGGACAGTTAATTAGAAAACGCAGGTATTCGTTGGTACACAATTTTTCTAACCAATGGAACAGCATTTATATTTTAGCCCACTAGGGAGGGGCACTGGGAATTGTAGTAAATATTATCTCATTGTGATTGAAGATTCAGCTTAGGACCTGAAGCAGAAATAATCCAGACTTTTAACTCAAACAAAAAGGGTCAAGGCTGGAAGGGATAAAAACGACGATAAACGGTATGTGACATGGGCCTGAGAGATTGGAGAACAAGATTATGCATCCTTTTCCTTTATTTTTGTAATGCCAAACTAGATATTCAGAAAGGTTGTGATGGTAAAGCAGCACAAATGTCTTTAGCACTTTGAAGTTACCTAAAAATAGATTTCCCACTTCCGTGGCTAGATTATTAATTATTTTATTAGCCTTTCTTTTAGCAATGGCTGAACAGTCAGATAGAACACTTTGCCTGTTAATAGTAGATATGGGCCACTATTCTAGACACTACTCCAATTATGTCCACTATTCTAGACACTACTCCAGGATGGACTAATTATATCCACTAGACACTACTCCAAGATTGATAAATTATGTCCACAATTCTAGACACTACTCCAAGATAGACTAATTATGTCCACAATTCTAGACACTACTCCAGGATGGACTAATTATGTCCACTATTCTAGACACTACTCCAGGATGGACTAATTATATCCACTAGACACTACTCCAAGATTGATAAATTATGTCCACAATTCTAGACACTACTCCAAGATAGACTAATTATGTCCACAATTCTAGACACTACTCCAGGATGGACTAATTATGTCCACTATTCTAGACACTACTCCAGGATGGACTAATTATGTCCACTATTCTAGACACTACTCCAGGATGGACTAATTATGTCCACTATTCTAGACACTACTCCAGGATGGACTTTTTATGTCCACTATTCTAGACAATACTCCAGGATGGACTAATTATGTCAATTCTAAATACTACTCCAGGATGGACTAATTATATCCACTATTCTAGACACTACTCCAGGATGGACTAATTATGTCCATGCAGACTTCAATGAAGGTAAGACCATGACTGATGATACTTCACTGATGGCTGAGCATGATGTTAACTTGTCACCAGATTGCTTGATGGCTGAGCATGATGTTAACTTGTCAACAGATTGCTTGATGGCTGAGCATGATGTTAACTTGTCACCAGATTGCTTGATGGCTGAGCATGATGTTAACTTGTCACCAGATTGCTTGATGATGATTCTGAACCATTCAGCACCATGTGACTTAACCTACAGAAAGTCTGGACCCAACCTTATGGGCAGGCAGTCATTTTTATTAGTTAGTTTGGACCACATATATCATCTTTTGTAACCAGGAGTGTGTCATGATGCAACCAGGAGTGTGTCATAATGTAACCAGGAGTGTGTCATGATGCAACCAAGAGTGTGTCGTAATGTAACCAGGGGTGTGTCATAATGTGGAGAGCAATAGACGAGCACTCCATCAAGACAAGCGGTTACAATGACCTGACAGAATCAAGACAAGAGGTTACAATGACCTGACAAAATCAAGACAAGAGGTTACAATGACCTGACAGAATCAAGACAAGAGGTTACAATGACATGACAGAATCAAGACAAGAGGTTACAATGACCTGACAGAATCAAGACAAGAGATTACAATGACATGACAGAACCAAGGCAAGAGATTACAATGACATGATAGAATGTGTAAGCTATATACAGCAAGTATATATTTTGTTTCCATCATTTTTTCTGTACAAATAAGCAGCCAGCATCAACAGTACGTGTTCTTTGAATGAACTCTTACCCTCTTTTATCTATTATCCTCTAACCCTAACCTCTGTTCATTCTTCTACATGGGAAGTCTAGAGCCGATATGACCCACACATATCTAAATGATTATCACATTTTTCTGCAGGGGAATCTTCTACAACCAACGCTGATGTAACCAGCACATCTAAGTTGTTTTCATTATTTCCTGCATGGCCGATTGTGTATATTTTCTTCAAACACATCCAAATTGATTTTTAAAGGGTACTACAAAATCTAGCTTTAAGTAACCAAAAAATCAATTCATTTATTAGAAACCTCAGTGGACATAAATTTAATTCTAAGTAGGGCTAAGTAAGATTTAGGATCTTGTGGATCTTGTAGCTATTTCATAGCGGAAATTGCTGTACTTTTGCACGCTCTTAATTTGTTGCTTTTTACTTACTTTTTATCTCTACTTCTTTTTATTACTATTATTTTTATCATTCATCACTTTAAAAATTTGCTACTCTATTCCCAGAGAATATGTTTCATGACTGATTGGTTTGCATAACAAGCGATACTGAATGAAAGAGAACCCATAGGACAATAAAGTCAAATCATATTCATCAAAAATAGTAACTTGTCTACTATTGTTTTGAAAAAGTTAGTGTGGTGTCTATATTGTATTGTCCTGTCTTCTTTACGTTCTCTACTCCACATACAATCACGCAAACAAACACGTCATACGAACACGTCATACCAACACGTCAGCATGAGTAACCTTTGCACACATAATAAAAGAGCCAGACAAACATCCATGATATAAGCCAGGGGTCGGGGAACCTATGGCTCGCGAGCCAGATGTGGCTCTATTGATGGCTGCATCTGGCTCGCAGACAAATGTTGGATTATAAAAAAATAATGTGGGGAAAAACAGAGGATTTGTCGCTCTTCTTTGTGAGCATGAAAACAGACGCACCATAAGCTTTCATTGCATCCTACATCAGGAGGAGCTTTGTGCTCAAATGTGTGGTGAGCAGCTTGGTGTGGTGATGTCACTGGTGGTTCGGTGTCACAGGAAATGAGGGACAGAGATTATATTTTATTTCATTTTTAAAAACCGCTAACAAAACTAGTTGAAGTAACCCGAGTTTTGTTATTTTCCGTATGTAGCATGTAATTCCAGTATCGGTCACCTAAGATCTCTTTAGTAGACAGACGTTCGTGACGCAGTGTGTGTTAATTATCATATTGAATATATGTATTAGTTTATGAAGGATATGTATATTAAATAAATTGGGACAACTGCGCACTACGGTCACATGTTGTTGACGAGAGAAATGGCCAGTGCGCATTAGAATTGACCACAGAAAAGCGTGCACCACGATTACCACTATATATCCAAGGCAAAAATCATGTCACAGGACATAGCTTCTGGAAGTTTTGGAAACCTTCAGTGAAAGCTATATAAGAGACAAAATGAAGATTTTACTCTCAATGTTGAAAACGTCGATTCGTCTGAAGCCAGTCTAACTTCACGTATGAATTATCTCATGTACAGAGATTTCATAAAGGAAAGCTGCAATAATCTCTTTCCATCCGTTTTCCATCCGTCTGATGCCATATATTGAGTGACGAGGCAAAATTACTCAGTATAATTGTTGGCAAAGTGGAAAGTTCGCTGTCAAGAAAAACCCAATGTATGCGATGCTGGTTGTATGCAGTTAACGACACGAGGGACCAATTTGTTCTCCCCCCCTGTCTGAGTTCGTTTGGCAGTCTATCCCGCTATTGAGAAGGCTAGCACCGTGATCGTCTCAGACATCCGGATTTCTACACTCAATGTAATGCGACGACACATCCCACTGGACGACTCCACCCGATAATGCTAAACGTCGTTGAGGTGTCCGTCTCCACGACAACCAAGAAACGATAATTATCGAGGCTGACAACAGTCAGCTAAATTTCAGATTTCTCCCCAGTGATAATCTGAAAGTGGTGCCTAGATTCTGCAGAATCTTCACCTGCAATGCGACGCCTCAATTGCGTCGTGGTCTTCACTTTGAAGTGCCGCTTATAAGTGACGTGTGAGATTACGTCATCTCCTTGGAACTCTGACATTAATAGTGAGTAATAATTCGCACGGCTAACGCGCACATACTTAACTCTAGAACTCGAAGAAAATGAACACTATTATATCGTTTGCAAAATAAGAACTTTAATGTTAAAAGTAATGCTTATTTTACATGTAAACTATTGTTAAAGCGGCCCCATTTGCCGCATAAGAATTGTGTAATTAATCTTTATTTTATATTTTATAATTTGAATTTCATCATTTTCATCTCCCCTTATTTCCCACAGAGTGTATGACATTGGAAAGTTGAATGAATGATTAATCACTGTGCGAAAGAGTAGTGCCCCTTTTTAAATCGGGAATAAATAACCTGATTTAAACATCTTTCAACTCTCTTGTTATTCATAGTTTTTGAGAGGGACGAAAGAATTTGTACTACTGTTTTGCACCGTTCGTCTGTTCGTCCATTTATTCACATTTATGATACACACTCACAACACACACCGCCAATAAAACGTTCCTTGGCATGACATTAATAAATTGGGCCCCACCCAAACATCAATGGTGTATGTCATGTGTGTCTATGTAACAACTTGACGCGACGTAGTACTGGCACACGTCACGGGCTTTTCTTGGAGGTGCACCGGAGCAGGCCAAAAATAGACTTCACCCCTTGCATCTCTAACTTCAGCTCGGGTCGGCTTGTAACGAGCCATCCCGTTTTGTGACAAAGTAGTCAACTTTATTGTTGCCCGAGCATTAAATGATCGCCAGTTTAAAACACTGCTTGATGAGGTTGGGAATAATTATCCTGGTCTGCTTCTGCACAGGAACGTGCGTTGGTTGTCAAGGGGGAGGGTGCTCAGCCGATTTGCGGCTTGTCTGAGCAAAATCCGGACTTTTCTTGAAATGAAGAATGTTGAGCATCTCGAGTTAGCTGACACTTAGTGGCTCCTGAAGTTCTATATCTCGTAGACATGACTGAACATCTAAATCAACTCAATGTGAAAATGCAAGGAATTGGAAATACAATCTTATCCCTGCAACAAGCAGTGTTTGCATTTGAAAACAAGCTAGAACTCTTCATTGCCGACATTGAAACAGGTCGTTTACTACACTTTGAAAAACTGGGAGAATTCAAAGATACGTGCACATCAAGTGACCCTGCTCAACATCTTAATCTTCAGAAGCTAGCAGGCTTCATATCTAATCTCCTGCAGTCATTTAAAGCGCGCTTTGGAGAATTTCGCGAGCACACCCATCTTTTTATCACCCGTCCACACGAGTGTGCAGTGGACAGCACTGACCTGAGTTGCATCCCTGGTGTCTCCGTCAGAGATTTTGAGCTCCAAGCTGCTGACCTGAAGGCCTCAGACGTGGGTGAATAAGTTCAAGTCACTGAATGAAGATTTGGAAAGACTTGCATGACAGCAAGCAGAGTTGGCGAGCCAACACAAGTGGGCAGAAATGAAAAAACTTCAACACGCAGACCAGCTGATTGTCAAAACTTGGAACGCGCTTCCCGTCACATACTACACAATGCAGCGTGTGAGTATTGCTGTACTGACAATGTTTGGCTCTACGTATGCATGCGAGCAGTCTTTCTCACATCTAAAGAACATTAAGACCAACCTGCGATCACGTTTAATGGATGGAAGTCTCAACGCCTGCATGAAGCTTAACCTCACCACGTATCAACCAGACTACAAAGCCATCAGCAAAGCCATGCACCACCAGAAGTCGCATTAATGGTAAGAAATACGCATTATTGATTAGCAAAAGCATAACAATGTTATTAGAAAGAAGTCAGAGACATAATTATTGTACTTTTAGTGTTGAAATTACACAAAATGCACACATTTACTTGAATTTTTAGTTTTAAACATAATGTATGGCTCTCACAGAATTACTTTTCAAAATATGTGGTGTCTATGGCTCTCTCAGACAAAAGGGTTCCCGACCCCTGATGTAAGCATTTCAGTGACAAACAACAAACAGGTCCTACGCAGAGTTGACAAATCACTAAGGTTTTGAATAAAGTTGTGACTGTGGAGACGTGACCTATACGATAGCGGTACGCTACAACATTTCTCCACTGTTCTCTTTCTTTGTTCAACACGCTCCCTGCCCTTGATGTGAAAATTCTATGTATGTATGTAGCATTTTACACATATATCTATCTAGTGTTCTACTTATGTAAGTAGAATTTTACACATATATCTTTCTAGTGTTCTACTTATGTATGTAGTCTCTCTCTCTCTCTCTCTCTCTCTCTCTCTCTCTCTCTCTCTCTCTCTCTCTCTCTCTCTCACACACACACACACACACACACACACACACATATATATATATACACATTATATAAAGTGTGTTCTACTTATCTATGCAGTATTATACACGTGTATCAGAGTTCTACTTATGTATGTAGCGTTTGACACGTATATCTAGTGTTCTATTTATGTGTGTAGTATTTTACACGTATATCTAGTGTTCTATTTATGTGTGTAGTATTTTACAAGTATATCTAGTGTTCTATTTATGTGTGTAGCATTTTACACGTATATCTAGTGTTCTATTTATGTGTGTAGTATTTTACACGTACATCAATTGTTTGCCTTACGTATGTAGAGTTTTACACGTATATCTAGTGTTTTATTTATGGGTAGTATTTTACTCGTGTATTTGGTGTTCTACTAATGTATTTAGTATTGTACACGTATATCTGTTGTTCTATTGATGTATTTAGTATTGTACACGTATATCTAGCGGTATATTTATGTATTTATCGTGTTAATGCTATACCTATCTAGTGTTCTACTTATGTATTCAGTATTTTACACATATATCTAGAGCTCTATTTATGTAAGTAGTATTTCACAATGTATTTATTTAGTGTTTACTTATGTATATAGTATTTTAAACATATATCTGATTTGACAAGTATTTGGAACTGGGTGAGCTAGTACATCAGTATTGTAACATATATCTGAGGATACAGTGGTGAGAGAGATACATCTAGTATTGTATCATATATCTGACTTGGCACAGAGCCGAGATAGCTAGGCCTAGTAATGTAACATATATCTGACTTGGCACAGAGCTAGCTAGGCCTAGTATTGTAACATATATCTGACTTGGCACAGAGCCGAGATAGCTAGGCCTAGTATTGTAACATATATCTGACTTGGCACAGAGCTGAGATAGATAGGCCTAGTAGTGTAACATATATCTGACTTGGCACAGAGCTGAAATAGCTAGGCCTAGTATTGTAAAAAATGTCTGAGGACACAGTGGTGAGAGAGCTACATCTAGTATTGTATCATATTTGACTTGGCACAATGCTACATCTAGTATTGTAACATATATCTGACTTGGCACAGTGCTACATCTAGTATTGTAACATATATCTGACTTGGCACAGTGCTACATCTAGTATTGTAATATATATCCGACTTGGCACACAGATGAGAGGTCCTGTATTATTTAACGTAAGTATTGTTTTCTATATGCTTCAACACAAATATACATAGAAAAAGCGTTAGGGAATTTATGCGAACTCGACACTGCAACATAGGCCTTCATAGGTATAGTGTTAGAGAATTATTTTAGGCTCGCACTTGAACTATGTAGTGCAACACTAGTTTTCATAGATGCTTCATTAGAGATTTGTTTCGTTTTATGACAAATGAACTGGCTGAACAAGTCATTCACAATGCATTGTGCACTACTCCAAGTGTCGTTAATAAATAAAATAGAATTCACTCCGAGTTCAATCAGTGGCGATGTGGTCCAGTATGCTTGTATTTAAATTATTGACTTTCATCGTGAATTCCAAGACAATATTGATTTATGTTGCTTTGCTGTGCAGTAAAATGGCTGGTTTGGTCTGGATTGTGTCAGTCTTAGTACATTTCACATTGGGTCCGTTCAGGTTTGATCAATAAGTTGCTACTTTCTATTTCATTTATCAAATTTAATTTATTGACTGCAGTCTGTATTTTGCACCAGTACCACTAAATTTAGAACAAGTACTAGATGTCATTTATTTTATTAAAGTACCTACGTTTTATAAGATTTTAAAACTGCTGATTTTGGAAAGAAAACCATATAGACACTTGAATAAAAATTAATAATAATTAATTAAACCAGGCGAATCTATAGTTTATTTTTAACCATATGGCCAGTGTTTCGTTGTATAATTTACTGCAATGCTTAAAATATCTTTTAATTTAAAAAATCATGCAATACATAATGCAATATTGTGTACAACATGGGAAAAATAATAAACCAAGTAAAGTAGTGTACAACTTGTCTTTTATTGCGTGTTTATAACAAAGAAAAAAGTAATTTTCAACGACTTTAATTTACGGCGTGTTTTTAACAAAGAACGAAATTTTTATACGACTTTAATTTACGGCGTGTCTTTAACAAAGAAAAAAGTAATTTTTATACGACTTTAATTTACGGTGTGTCTTTAACAAAGAACAAAGTAATTTTTATACGACTTTAATTTACGGCGTGTCTTTAACAAAGAACAAAGTAATTTTTATACGACTTTAATTTACGGTGTGTCTTTAACAAAGAAGCTTGATGAATTGATTTAATTTTACTGACGGGTTCATGCGCATCTCGGGTAACGTTAAGTGTGGGAATTACGGAACTCCATGGTCGAGAATTAGTCTATAGAAAATTCATAAACAAATGTCAGTTTGTCCATAAGTCCCACTTACTTTTGTTCATAAGTCAATGTACTTGAGTTGGTAAGTCCATGTACTTATGAACACATGTATATTGACATATGAACAAATATATTTGGAGTTTATAAAGAAAATATGAATTCTCTAGGAATTAAACAAAGGTAAGAAGATATGAACAAAATTACGTTAACTTATTAACACACGTACATTGATTTATGAACAAAAGTCAACATGCTTGTGTGCATAAGTTCACGTACATTTTTTATATGTTGCATAATTTTGTTAATATGTCCATGTACTTTTGTTAACACGAATGTTTACTTGTGTTCATAAATCAACATAATTTGTTCATTAATCAGATTATTTTTATCAAGTAAACGTACTTTTGCTCAGAAATCAGCTTTACGTGAGTTCATAAATAAATTTATTTAAGTTCATAGGTCAACATACTTTTGTTCATACGTGAGTTCATAAATAAATTTACTTAAGTTCATAGGTCAACAAACTTTTGTTCATACGTGAGTTCATAAATAAATTTACTTAAGTTCATAGGTCAACATACTTTTGTTCATAAGTTAATTAATTTGAATTTTTAAGTCAACATACTTTTGTTCATTTCCTTCTACTTTTGTTCATCAATTAAATACATGTTTTAATAATCTACAAACAGTTTAACCGATAACTATATTTAAAAATGAGAAAACTGAATAGAATTGAATGTAGATCTTTACAGCTAGTACAAGTAATGACACGCAAGAGAGAGGAATGAGGAATATATAGCTTGTATCAACATTGACACACAAGAAACAGTGTTGTATTTGATGAGGTATATATAGCTTGTATCAACATTGATACACAAGAAACAGTGTTGTATTTGATGAGGTATATATAGCTTGTATCAACATTGATACACAAGAAACAGTGTTGTATTTGATGAGGTATATATAGCTTGTATCAACATTGATACACAAGAAACAGTGTTGTATTTGATGAGGAATATATAGCTTGCATCAGCATTGACACACAAGAAACAGTGTTGTATTTGATGAGGAATATATAGCTTGCATTAGCATTGACACACAAGAAACAATGTTGTATTTGATGAGGAATATATAGCTTGCATCAACATTGACACACAAGAAACAGTGTTGTATTTGATAAGTAATAAATTATGTTGCACCCTAGAAAATTATATATCCTAATATGTAAATGAACTGTGTATGACATTCTGATTTCACAATGTCGTTCATGCACTACTATAAAATGAACTGTGTATGACATTCAGATTTCACATTGTTGTACATGCATGTCTAGTAACGAACATTGATCTTTGGCACGAGTATACACATGTATGAGATCAGACATGTACTTGGGGATGTTACCAGACAGTAAAGCATAACAAACACATGCATGAGATCAGACATGTACTTGGGGATGTTACCAGACAGTAAAGCATAACAAACACATGTATGAGATCAGACATGTACTTGGGGATGTTACCAGACAGTAAAGCATAACAAAGAAGAAATCTTGTTTTGTATTTTGTTGTAGATAGGTAGCCAGGGAAGACTGCGAAGACATGGAGGAACATTATCAGATTTTCTTGGGGCTCTGAGAATTCTCGTTATTATGACACTTTTGTAGTTTCTGCTTGTGGCACTAGACTAGAGAGAGGAGAGTTACAATTATCATGACAAGAGTACCAATGTACATAAGGATTCGTACCATCAAGAGTGAGACACTTACGAATTGTGCTGTTTTATCTCACCGTTTAACATGATGCTCACAAATGCTGGAGATGTTTGTAGAGGGAGAGAGATATCAAGTACTAATCCAGATTTCAAGTAAAAAATAAAATATTATTGGAGTATCATCAGTAGTCATTGATTTTGGCAGAGATATGATTACAATATATTTTAAAAGCAACAAACATTACTTTGATTTTATTATCATTATTTATTTGCTGACAATTTAAAAAGAGAAATTCTTTCAAACAAACATGATTTTATGTAGGATAATACAGTACTTGAAAGCTAAAAGTTGAATGGAATAAAGTAGATATGTTTGTATAGAATAAGGTAGAGAGGTTTGTATGGAACAAGGTAGAGATGTTTGTATGGAACAAGGTACAGATGTTTGTATGGAAAAGGGCAGAGATGTTTTATGGAATAAGGGAGAGATGTTTGTATGGAACAAGGGTGAGTTTTTAATAGAACATTATTTGTAAGGTACAAGGTAGAGTTTGCTTTTAAAAAGAACTATGTGACGCCAATGAAAACTAGTTAAAAGATATTATTATGATTAATTAATAAATCATCCATAACTAATTTACAAGTGATGATAATCTTAATTTATGTTATTAATAATTCTCCAGCAGACACCACTCGTTTCTCTCACTTGGGTACAGTAATCGTTTTCTCTCTTCCACAATGTTAAAGACAAACATTCACCATCACACAATATTTCCTTAGGAGGAAATCCTCTTACTAAAGGAGAAGATAAATCCGTCTTGTATTCTTTATGTAGCGATCCTCCATCCACCCACTTTCTTCTCCAAAGTTATGAGTATGTTTAAGAAGGTCAATAAATTTAACAATAAATTTATTAAACTAACACTTAAACATACATATAACAAATACAATGAGAAAGATTACTTGACACCAATATTTCCACAAAACCATGTCGAATAATTTTAATACCTATACAGTCTTAGATCCTAAAACACAATTCAACATATTAGTATCAATATAAATCACAGGATAGTCCTTATCAGAGAACAGAAATTGAATTATATTAGAGATAAACAATAATAGTTTCTTTGTAACCTTGTCTAGGTAAACCCAATAATCTTTTTGTGCACTTTTCAGAACAAAGACACAAGTTTATTGTTCATGTTATTTCTGTTAATTCCATGTTTCCTTCTCATGTTGTAGAACACTGATTAGCTGCTATTCTCTCGGGGGCATCAAGTGCACCGACGTATTAGCTTCCTCAGGCAGAAGAACAATTGTAGCAATTTCCAGTAACTTCCTTGTATCAGAAATTGCTTGATGTAGTCAGCATACTTTGCCACCATACATCAATGGAGTTCAGTGTATTCTTTACACTGACACACTGCAGTAGATACTTCTTGCGTCTACCACAGTCGTAGTGGTTTATAATCAGTAAACCAGGAGATTCAGAAAAAACAAGGAAAGTCTGCTTGTTCCCTGTAAAATATAATCGGGGAAAAACACTAAGTCTCCAGTTCATTCTTTAATTCCATTCTCTCTTGCATTCAGGTCTTCACTTACAATTTCCAGCAACAGTATTTATTAGCCTGATACATGCACACAACATAATAAATACAGCATATCAATTTTATGAGCGCTTTCACTAGAAACAATGTCAAGAGCTTAGCATACTGTATATGAGCATCTTAGTTCAAACATTAGTACAAATAGTAGTCTACTCACATATATTTATACGTAAAACACAAATATAACATATTGTGGCAAGGTTACTGTCTGTTAGTTGCTAATTATTAATTTATGATATTTTTATCCATAATTAATGCACAAATCAATAATCCTTTCTTGCAATCCATGCACACAGTCACCCGACAGGGGTCTTTTGTCCTTCTGCGGTCACGAGAGCGACTAGTTCAAACCCTGATACAGTCTGCTAACTAATTAACTCTCTGTCCAAGTGTTACCTGTCTGGATTAACAGACTTTAATTGAGCTATATTGTCAATCTTCTGTCTTTAACCCAGCCCCCCACATATATGCTCTCTATAGACAATGGGAACTATCCTAAACATGCGCCTGACCGGCTTTCTATACGTTATTACGTCAATGGCAGCCCCCACCCATCATCTTCGCAGGACCTCTCTTCTCAATAAAGAGAGTGGATAGTTATAAATTCAACAATTTATTAAAAAAAGAAATAAAAATAACACTTTAAATCAATTTACAATTAATTCTCAAATATCACGCAATAGGCAATTTCAGAGATCACAAATCTCATAAAGACATCTCACAATGCAATTAATTAGAAAGATATATCATGTCTATTCCCTAGAACAATTACTAGGAATATTAGAAAAATGTTAATACAATATAGTTTAGCTTACATAAATTCTCAACATCAATAAGCAAGCTAGATAGTCAACAATTTTAGTCAAATACAAGATTTTACACAGAAGAATCAGAAATAGATAAGGAATTAAGAATCATAGAAACATGTACAGATTACACAGAAAATTCATGGTTTTTGGGTCACCTGATTGCGGCCTTGTTCAGCAGTAGCCTCGTTCTCGGTAGAGTTGGCTGGCAGTTAAATGTCTTGTGATTTAGCCTCGCCTGGTGAATTTAATGAATGTTCCATATAGAATGTACACACAAATGTTGTCCAACAGAATTACAACACATTATATAAAATCCTTCCACTGGCACTGAATAACAGATAGTTAGAGTTATTCACAGTCCAGATCACACACTGGGTTATAATGTTCGTTTCTGTAATTACAAGAAAGTCAGACTCACGCTCCTAGCCGCAGCTTCCTTCGTAATACAGTCCTCTGGATGGATCCAGATACACAAGGAATCCAAACAAGAATTTTCTACACACTGGTCCCTTACACATTCAGCAGACCAAATGGCAGTACAGTTGTCAACGTTGAAGTAAACACCAGTCTTCAATCATCAACTCATACGGATGTCGACATAGCCAATGTCGAGACAACCAGAACAACAAGAAATACGTACAATACAGGTAAAGGTACAGGTACGGCTTGAACTGCAACAAAAGAGTGTAATGGCACGCATCAGTCTCGTGTTTCGATAATCTGTAATCTGTACTTCTATTCTTCATTTACAATTCCTTTTAAGAATTATTTTATCTGATTCTTTATTTAAACGAGAATAAAAGTGACATAGTTTACACTCGTTATAATATTTACAAGAAAGCATAATTCAAACAATTTTTTAAAGTAAGTGTTAAAATTCAGTTACAATGCAATCTCTATTTCGGACATACCTTTCTCTTCAGTTCTAACTATGATTTGATTTCAAATTTACAAGAATAACGAAATTAATTAAATAGTAATTAAATTAATTACTTAAGTGCAGTAATTAGCATTTTTCGCATCACACATATCAATAACAAAATGCACGAAATATTTCTTAGTCCATTCTCTCTCAATCAGTTAGTTAACTCACCATTACGATAATGGCCGCCTTTCATGACCAGACTTCTTGCCACACCAAATTCAAGTGATTAGGCAATAGAATTCCCTACAGTAGGTAAACTTTTGATCTAAGCCCAATTGGCAAGATCTCGTTCTCATTGGATAATAAAAACTACTCATCCAGTTGCAACTGGCTTGGATTGCATCAGCAATTTCTAGCATATTCTCAACTTGAGTCTTTTGCTTCATCTTTGACAAATCCAAAAATACCATCATAAGGAGTTCGGGTCACTTTGTCAATTTAACAATTTATATAACAATTAAGTCTAGGAATACCGATAGGTAAATTTACTCTACCACACACCTTTTAAATGGTACAAGGTAGAGCTTATTTTAAAAGGAGCACTATTTTTATAGTACAAGGAAGAGTTTGTTAAAAGAAAACACTATTTGTATGGTACAAGATAGGTTTGTTAAACGAACACTGGTTTTATAGCACAAGGAAGAGTCTGTTAAAAGAAAACACTATTTGTATGGTACAATGTAGTTATTCACTGACTGGCAGCAGTCTCTGTTAGTACTACATAGCCTGTCATGTATACTGCTGTACCCAATGAAAACATTAATTTCAGCACTACTTACTTTGACATTTGTGTGAGTTTGTAACGTATATTGTTGTACCAAGAAGAACATTATTTCAGCACTGCAATGTGACTGATGTTTCTTGGGGAATACTTATTAAGCTGAAAAGGCGCACACATGTGTATTTGATCACCATTGGGATGTTGCAATAGTTGATATTCATTATTTAATGTCATTGATTAGTTGAGGACTTTTAATTTAGCTTATGTTATGTTTGAAATATACACTAGCAGTCACTCAGGGATAAGGTGACATTTGGTTCCAACGTGACATCTAATTCCATGGACAGACAGATCTAGGTGACTTAAAATTCCTTGGACAGACATATCAACGTGACATCTAATTCCATGGACAAACAGATCTAGGTGACATAAAATTCCTTGGAAAGACAGATCAACGTGACATCTGATTCAATGGACAGACTGATCAACGTGACATATAATTCCATAGACAGACAGATCAATGTGGCCTTAGATTTCAAAGTGGTCGAATCTGAATACTATCACCAGGTCTGTGCAAATCCAAGTTTAATATGTGGCCCATTTCTGTGGAGTGGCATGCTGCCAGACATTTCTACATTTCGCTTTGGCGATTTCCACACACGTGTTATTTGGATGGCCAAAATGATAGTGGAAGTCTTCATGAATCATTAAACTGCCAAAGGTGAATTCAAGAAGAGCAGGAAATATTTCTAGAAAGTGAGAATAAAGAGGTGTATTTGACTATTTATTTGAAGAAGAGAGAAAACAGAAATTGACTGAGCTGTTGTATGATACAGTTGATTTAACTACTTCCAAAGACGAAGGTTAAAGTTGAAGTGGGGTGGGACACTACATTCCTGGGATACTTCCTTCACTTGTAGAACAAGGAAATGGGTATTTATCTGTACCCATTCGATGTTACGGGTTTTATTTGTACCCATTCGATGTTACGTGTTTTATTTGTACCCATTCGATGTTACGTGTTTTATCTGTACCCATTCGATGTTACGTGTTTTATCTGTACCCATTCGATGTTACGTGTTTTATTTGTACCCATTCGATGTTACGTGTTTCATCTGTATCTATTCGATGTTACGTGTTTTATCTGTATCCATTTGATGTTACGTGTTTTATCTGTATCCATTCGATGTTACGTGTTTTATCTGTACCCATTCGATGTTACGTGTGCACACATATGTTTCCTTTCCTATTTTAAAGAACCAGGTTTAGGTAAAAGCAATATTGTTATTATATTATCATCAGTAATGAGGTCGTACAGTTCAGCTCGTTTTTCAAGTGATCCAAACACCTGTGCAATGAATGATACTGTACTTCAACGTTGGGTGCAATGAATGATACAGTACTTCAACGTTGGGTGCAATGAATGATACTGTACTTCAAAGTTGGGTGCAATGAATGATACAGTACTTCAAAGTTGGGTGCAATGAATGATACAGTACTTCAACGTTGGGTGCAATGAATGATACAGTACTTCAACGTTGGGTGCAATGAATGATACAGTACTTCAACGTTGGGTGCAGTGAATGATACAGTACTTCAACGTTGGGTGCAATAAATGATACAGTACTTCAACGTTGGGTGCAATGAATGATACAGTACTTCAAAGTTGGGTGCAATGAATTATACAGTACTTCAACGTTGGGTGCAATGAATGATACAGTACTTAAACGTTGGTTGGTCTAGAGTAGACGACATGGAGACGATAAAAAACGATAAAAGATGGCTGAAGTTTCTTATGGTAGGAACACGTCAGTGATGAAACAACCCTAACACAATCTGATGTATCTGGACTTTCACCCCTTTATATCTCTTGTCTCCTGTGAATAGTACTTGTATATCTCTTGTCTCCTGTGAATAGTACTTTTAAATTTCTTGTCTCCTGTGAATAGTACTTTTATATCTCTTGTCTCCTGTGAATAGTACTTTTATATCTCTTGTCTCCTGTGAATAGTACTTTTATATCTCTTGTCTCCTGTGAATAGTACTTGTATATCTCCTGCCTCTTGCAAATAGCATCTTAGATTTCTCTCCTTGCAAATAACACTTTAGATTTCTCTCCTTGCAATTAGCATCTTAGATTTCTCCTCTTCTTGCAAATAACATCTTAGATATCTCCTCTTCTTGCAAATAACATCTTAGATCCCTCCTCTTCTTGCAAATAACATCTTAGATCTCTCCTCTTCATGCAAATAACATCTTAGATTTATCCTCTTCTTGCAAATAACATCTTAGATTTATCCTCTTCTTGCAAATAGCATCTTAGATTTCTCCTCTTCTTGCAAATAACATCTTAGATTTCTCTCCTTGAAAATAACATCTTAGATTTCTCTCCTTGAAAATAACATGTTTGATTTTTCAATCAAATGTTTGCAAATAACACCTTAGATTTATCCCCTTCTTGCAAATAACACCTTAGATTTATCTCCTTGCAATTAGCATCTTAGATTTCTCCTCTTCTTGCAAATAACATCTAAGATTTCTCCCCTTCTTGCAAATAACACCTTAGATTTCGCTCCTCCTTGCAAATAAAATGTTTTGAGTTTTCAATCATTTTTTTTGCAAATAACACCTATAGATTTCTCTCCTTCATATTCTTGCAAATAACATCTACAGATGTTTCAATCATATTCTTGCAAATAACATCTACAGATGTTTCAATCATATTCTTGCAAATAACATCTACAGATGTTTCAATCATATTCTTGCAAATAACATCTACAGATGTTTCAATCATATTCTTGCAAATAACATCTACAGATGTTTCAATCAAATTCTTGCAAATAACAATAGATTCCTCTCCTTCAAATTCTTGCAAACAACGCATTTATAATACATTTCTGTCTGTAAAATAAATTTAAAATGTCAGATCTCATGTTTCTCTCGTGCATCTAAGATTCTTAGATTAACTGTCCATCTTCTTGTAAATAAGGTTTGTAGTCTATCGATCCATCTTCTTGGAAATAAAGATTTTAGGTTTCGTTTCTCTTTTAGTAGTTTTTGTAATTAACACCTTGAAAATATTTCGTATTCTGATTTTTGTAAATAACATTTAAAATATACAGATATAGTGCAATACTTATCTCTGTAAAATTCCCGCTTATGTTAAAAGGTTGATTGAAATCAATCCGGCTTCCAACAATTTCGCACTGGGAGAAAGTGGGTGGGTGGGTGAGGGTTGGGGGTCTAGATATGTCAACGTTGAAGCAGAATTGTTTTAAGTCGAAAAGAAGTATGTAGATTAAAAGTCTGATTTTTAAAGTCAGTCTTGTAGTATCGTTGCTCGCTGGGCCGTTGCAAACATGTCTGGCCGGGAAAGGCGGTCTTTAGCCCAGTGATCCGTCAGTTAAAGTTGTGGTGGGTATTCTTGCTGTTGTTCCCGAGTGGGATGTTTTTACAGAGCCCAGGCTAGTAGCACACCAAGTATGTACCTAGTGTGTAGGTGATGTTCAAACCCTGTCCTCCTAAATGGTGATGTTGATTTTCTTGGTAGTACTGATGTCGCGGCTGTCTCCGGTATCCGTTGCTGGCGGCCAGTATAGATGATCGAGAAGCAGTTGGATCATTTCAGCAACAGGGTGATTAAAATATCCCCATTGCGTATACTGCTGCTCATTGTGCTACCATTGTTGTCGTTGTTGTCGGTGGTAGTTTCTTCGGCGTTGTTTTGTTGCCGTTGCTGTTGTGGCTGATGCTATTGTCGCTGTTTTTCTTGTTGCTTTCGGATATACTTTAGTGGGCGCCGACTTGTTTTTGGCGCCTTGTTGTGTTATAGATTTCGGATATACTGTAGTGGGCGCCGTCTTATTTTGGGGGCCTTGTTGTGCTGTAGATTTCGGATATACTGTAGTGGGCGCCATCTTATTTTGGGGGCCCTGTTGTGTTGTTGATTTCGGATATACTGTAGTGAGCGCCATCTTATTTTGGGGGCCCTGTTGTGTTGTTGATTTCGGATATACTGTAGTGGGCGCTATCTTATTTTGGGGGCCCTGTTGTGTTGTTGATGTTGTTGTTGCCTGACTTTCTGTAGTTGTTGGTGTTGTTGATGGTGTTAATGTCGTTGTTGATGATGTTCTTGGTGGCATCTTTGGCAAGGATGAGAGGTGTGGGGCCTCAAACACCTATGAAAACTCGTCCAGAGCAGAATCAACTTCGATCTGCTTGTCTGGTTTCCGGTTGTTGACCATTTCAGTTAAAAGATACTTGTGTATAATAACATCAGTGTGTAGAGAGAATTATTTTCATTCGCTCTGGCTCGGATTTCACAAACATCAAACAAGAGTTGAACACCTGCAGAATAAATAATAGAGCCATTTCTATTATCGTATTTTATATCTCATTTCAAATCATATTTTATAAGCGTAAATGCTATCTTTATACGCGTAAATTATATCTTTATATATCATCTTAGCAATGACTGCAAGCATTTTATGTATAATTGAATACAGCCGTTCTAAATGGAAATATTATCTTTATATCTCCAATACAATTTTCTCAAACGTCAAACGGAACTTTCACGTTAGATTACAACACTGTTCTTAATCTGACATTAAATGGAGTCAAGGTTGCAATCGACCTTACAATGATCCACTACTTTTTCTTACTTTCCTCAACTCTTTAACGACCTTCAATGTTAAACTAATGTATAACGGTTAGCTTGAGTGGAACTAAGTGTCATTCTGATAAAGTCGAACTGCAGAACAAATCTTATTCCAGCAACATTGATGATGAAAAGCTACACTGCTAGGCGCAAGCGAATCACTTCAGCTCTTTGTAAAAAGATTCAGCCATTTCTAAAACGACTTGTCGATTTGCGTAACTTTGTTGTTGATTGAATTTCTCTTCCTCGCTTCGCTACGACTACGAAAGGAATAAGGAACTTGTTCTGGTAATCTGAAGTAATGGCGTTTTTCTGCGGGACATGTAGGAGATAGTGGGCAAGGAAAAAGTAAAGGCATTACAATCAATCAATCTACATTTAGTCTTCTCTCTCTCTCTCTCTCTCTCTCTCTCTCTCTCACACACACACACACACACACACACACACACACACACACGCACACACACACACATACAACACACGTCGATTTTTTAAAAATGTTCTTTCTCTCTTTGATCATTTTCTCTCTTTCTTTATTTCATGCTCCTTTCTCTTCCTTTCTTTCTCTCTTTGATCATTTTCCATTTTCTCTCTTTCTTTATTTCATGCTCCTTTCTCTTCCTTTCTTTCTCTCTTTGATCATTTTCCATTTTCTCTCTTTCTTTATTTCATGCTCCTTTCTCTTCCTTTCTTTCTCTCTTTGATCATTTTCCATTTTCTCTCTTTCTTTATTTCATGCTCCTTTCTCTTTATTTCATTTAATTTTTCGGCTTGTCACTCTCTTTTTCATTTTCATTTTCTGTATGTGTTCCTCTCCCTCTTTCTCACACACATACACATTCACACACACACACACACACACACACACACACACACTCACACAAACTCACACACACACACACTCACACACACACTCACACACACACACTCACACACACACACACTCACACACACTCACACACACACACTCACACACACACACGTATACACATTCATATACACATACACACATACACATACACACATATACACATACACACATATACACATATACACATACCCACATATACACATACACACATATACACATATACACATATACACATACAGGCATATACACATACTCACATATATACATACACACATGCACAAACATACATTTACACACATACACACACAAGCACTCATACGCCATTTTTATTCTTTCATGAAAAACACTTGAAAGATTTTTCAATCAATTCATATTTAAAGTCTTTTATTCAGTCGAAATGCATCGTTTATTGTTTAAAGTCACTACATTCAATAGCTTCCTTAAATAATACTGTTGATATTTTTACAAAATTAATTTTACCTGTCGGAACGTTCAAAATTCTGCTCATAAAAGAATAGTAATATTATCTTTAAGAACATTTCAAATTTTAACGTTCAGATAATATTAACAGAGCTGTCAAAGTTTTGACCATCAGATAACAATAGTCTTCATGTCAAAAATTAATATATTGACTATTCTTATCTATCAGAAATGTCAAAGTCTGACCATCAAAAATATTAATTATTCTTGTCAAAACTGTCAAAACACGTACAGGTCAGAATTGTTAAATCTTACCTGTCATAATCTAACATTAAGGGTATTAGTTAT
Source organism: Sinotaia quadrata (assembly GCA_028829895.1). Classification (NCBI taxonomy): domain Eukaryota; kingdom Metazoa; phylum Mollusca; class Gastropoda; order Architaenioglossa; family Viviparidae; genus Sinotaia; species Sinotaia quadrata. The sequence continues at coordinate 97,722,673 of CM054183.1, read as the reverse complement.
ACCTGTTATAACTGTCCAAATCGGACCATTAGAGGATATTAGTTAAACCTGTTACAACTGTCCAAATTGGACATTAAAGGGTATTAGTTATACCTGTTACAACTGTCCAAATTGGACATTAAAGAATCTCTAGGCAAAGCAGATATTTATGTTTATCTCGGTTAGGGTTAGGGTTATTATCTCGGTTGTCGAAGTTTTCTGTGCAAATGTACTTCTCCTTAATAACGCACACTCTCCTCAATTAAAACAACTTCATCACAGAGAGTGTCGGTAGGTACAAACCATCCTTTACTCTCCTCAATTAAAACAACTTCATCACAGAGAGTATTGCTAGGTACAAACCATCCTTTACTCTCCTCAATTAAAACAACTTCATCACAGAGAGTGTCGGTAGGTACAAACCATCCTTTACTCTCCTCAATTAAAACAACTTCATCACAGAGAGTGTCGGTAGGTACAAACCATCCTTTACTCTCCTTAAAACAACTTCACCACAGAGAGCATTGCTAGGTACAAACCATCCTTTACTCTCCTTAAAACAACCATCACAGAGAGCATTGCTAGGTACAAACCATCCTTTACTCTCCTTAAAACAACCAATCATCCTTTACTCTCATTAATGTACTCACAACACACTGGAACTAATTCCTTGCAATTTCTTCACTTCGAATGCAACTCTTGGTACAGACGATTCCACAGTAGAACTAAGGTAGAAAGTCACAGTAGAACTAAGGTAGAAAGTCACAGTAGAACTAAGGTAGAAAGTCACAGTAGAACTAAGGTAGAAAGTAAATGTCGATGATATGTGCAAGTGAAATATGCCAGTGATACGTAATTGATGTCGACCATATTCCTTATTTTCTTCTGAATTCAAAGGGCTGAAGATGAATTGGGTTAACCCTAACCCTAACCCTAACCAATAAAATCAAGTTTGGAAGCTCGGCAAACCTAAGAACACGCACGTTCAATTCGGACACTGTCACAGGAAATGAGGGACAGAAATTATATTTTATTTCATTTTAAAAAACCGCTAACAAAACTAATTGAAGTAACCCGAGTTTTGTTATTATTTTCATATTATCACGTGAAATTCCAGTATCGGTCACCTAAGATCTCTTTAGTAGACAGACGTTCGTGACGCAGTGTGTGTTAATTATCATATTGAATATATATATTAGTTTGTGAAAGATATGTATATTAAATAAATTGGGACAACTGCGCACTACGGTCACATGTTGTTGACGAGAGAAATGGCCAGTGCGCATTAGAATTGACCACAGAAAAGCGTGCACCACGATTACCACTATATATCCAAGGCAAAAATCATGTCACAGGACATAGCTTCTGGAAGTTTTGGAAACCTTCAGTGGAAGCTATATAAGAGGCAATAATGAAGATTTTACTCTCAATGTTGAAAACGTCGATTCGTCTGAAGCCAGTCTAACTTCACGTATGAATTATCTCATGTACAGAGATTTCATAAAGGAAAGCTGCAATAATCTCTTTCCATCCGTTTTCCATCCGTCTGATGCCATATATTGAGTAACGAGGCAAAATTACTCAGTATAACTTTTGGCAAAGTGGAAAGTTCACTGTCAAGAAAACCGATGCATGCGACGCTGGTTGTATGCAGTTAACGACACGAGGGACCAATTTGTTCTCCCCCCTGTCTGAGTTGGTTTGGCAGATCTATGTCGCTATTGAGAAGGCTAGCACCGTGATCGTCTCAGACATCCGGATTTCTACACTCAATGTAATGCGACGACACATCCCACTGGACGACTCCACCCGATAATGCTAAACGTCGTTGGCGTGTCCGTTTACAGCGACAATTATCGAGGCTGACAACAGTCAGCAAAATTTCAGATTTCTCCCCAGTGATAATCTGAAAGTGGTGCCTAGATTCTGCAGAATCTTCACCTGTAATGCGACGCCTCAATTGCGTCGTGATCTTCACTTTGAAGTGCCGCTTATAAGTGACGTGTGAGCTTACGTCATCTCCTTGGAACTCTGACATTAATAGTGAGTAATAATTAGCACGGCTAACGCGCACATACTTAACTCTAGGACTCGAAGAAAATGAACACTATTATATCGTTTGCAAAATAAGAACTTTAATGTTAAAAGAAATGCTTATTTTACATGTGAACTATTGTTAAAGCGGCCCCATTTGCTGCATAAGAATTGTGTAATTAATCTTTATTTTATATTTTGAATTTCATCATTTTCATCTCCCCTTATTTCCCACAGAGTGTATGACATTGGAAAGTTGAATGAATGATTAATCACTGTGCGAAAGAGTAGTGCCCCTTTTAAATCGGGAAATAAATAACCTGATTTAAACATCTTTCAACTCTCTTGTTATTCATAGTTTTGAGAGGGACGAAAGAATTTGTACTATTGTTTTGCACCGTTCGTCTGTTCGTCCATTTATTCACATTTATGATACACACTCACAACACACACCGCCAATAAAACGTTCCTTGGCATGACATTAATAAATTGGGCCCCACCCAAACATCAATGGTGTATGTCATGTGTGTCTATGTAACAACTTGACGCGACGTAGTACTGGCACACGTCACGGGCTTTTCTTGGAGGTGCACCGGAGCAGGCTAAAAATAGACTTCACCCCTTGCATCTCTAACTTCAGCTCGGGTCGGCTTGTAACGAGCCTACCCGTTTTGTGACAGACACCAAGCAATCGAGCAATCGAGCAAGTGCAGTACACTGTCATCATATGACAATACAGTCAAGTGCAGTACAGTCACATGATGATTGTGTTAACCCGGATGTCAAGTATAGTACAGTCACATGATGATAGTGTTGACCCGGATGTCAAGTATAGTACAGTCACATGATGATGTGTTAACCCGGATGTCAAGCGTAACACAGTCACATGATGAGAGTGTTGACCCGGATGTCAAGCGTAACACAGTCACATGATGATAGTGTTGACCCGGATGTCAAGTGCAGTATACTGTCGCATGACAGTGTTGACCCGGATGTCAAGAGCAGTACACTGTTGCATGATGGTAGTTTTGACCCGGATGTCAAGTGCAGAACTTTCACAGCATCGACAATGTTTCAGCACTGTGACAAAATTAAAACTACAAAGCCATCGTCAAACCATGGCGATTTACGCCAGTGAAACATGGAAATGACCTTCAGAGCAGTGCAGAAGATCAGCACATTTCACAAATCTACTCGATGTCACATATCACGATCGAATTACCACCGAAGAAATCTTGCAGATAAGTGACTCCAGAAAGCTGCAGGACTTCATGACAGAACGTTGTGTGTCTCCAGAAAGCTGCAGGACTTCATGACAGAACGTTGTGTGACTCCAGAAAGCTGCAGGACTTCATGACAGAACGTTGTGTGTCTCCAGAAAGCTGCAGGACGTCATGACAGAACGTTGTGTGACTCCAGAAAGCTGCAGGACTTCATGACAGAACGTTGTGTGTCTCCAGAAAGCTGCAGGACTTCATGACAGAACGTTGTGTGTCTCCAGAAAGCTGCAGGACTTCATGACAGAACGTTGTGTGACTCCAGAAAGCTGCAGGACTTCATGACAGAACGTTGTGTGTCTCCAGAAAGCTGCAGGACTTCATGACAGAACGTTGTGTGACTCCAGAAAGCTGCAGGACTTCATGACAGAACGTTGTGTGACTCCAGAAAGCTGCAGGACTTCATGACAGAACGTTGTGTGAGTCCAGAAAGCTGCAGGACTTCATGACAACAAGGAACAAGGAATCCGATACAAAATTAAATTTATGAGAGTCTTTCCGAGATTGTCTGTCCTTGACAGATTGTTCATTTCAATCAAAAACCACTGGTTTAGAGTCAATTGACAGATTGTTCATTTCAATCAAAAACCACTGGTTTAGAGTCAATTGACAGATTGTTCATTTCAATCAAAAACCACTGGTTTAGAGTCAGTTGACAGATTGTTCATTTCAATCGAAAACCACTGGTTTAGAGTCAGTTGACAGATTGTTCATTTCAATCAAAAAACCATTGGTTTAGAGTCAGTTGACAGATTGTTCATTTAAATCAAAAACCACTGGTTTAAAGTCAGTTGGCTGAGTTAAGCCACTTACCTGTTTATCCCGTAATGAATGCATACTTTTCGGCGAAGTCACACACAAACAGTCCACGATCAAAGCTTGGCGACCGTTACAGGGCATGTCTTGGAAATCGTCTCGTAGTCTCCAGGAATAACAGACTTCAAACGGAGGTAGAAAAGCGAAGCCCGCTCTCTTTGTAACTGTGGGCTAAAGTCTTCCATTCACTCAATTATTTTCTACCCTGGGTATGGGCACCGTGTACATGAATAACTTTCGGTCCTATTTATGGGTACTTAAGTATATCCATGATTCTCAGGTTTAGCCTACGTCATTAACAGGAAACCATATGTCCATATACGGACATTGAACATCAACAAGCTAACTTCCACCTCTACCCCTTCCTGTCATCCATGGCGGTCGAATAACCTATATCCTCGATGCATAATAAGGGTGGCTATTGCATCACTGTTTACAAGACTAGTTTCACGGTATGGTACTTGTTATAGAAACATGCAAAATGTAATTAATAAAACACTACTTAATCAGGGCATAATTTGCCAAGACCTCTATGACATACACGATTACTTGGAAACTATATTAGTACATAAAAACATCACTTTATATCAATAAACTATATTAGTACATAAAAACATCACTTTATATCAATAAACTATATTAGTACATAAAAACATCACTTTATATCAATAAACTATATTAGTACATAAAAACATCACTTTATATCAATAAACTATATTAGTACATAAAAACATCACTTTATATCAATAAACTATATTAGTACATAAAAACATCACTTTATATCAGTAACAAGAGCATGTCAGAACAAAAATGTACACACGATTAATTGGAAACTATATTAGTACATAAAAACATCACATTATATCAGTAACAAGAGCATGTCAGAACAAAAATGTACACATGATTACTTGGAAACTATATTAGTACATAAAAACATCACTTTATATCAGTAACAAGAGCATGTCAGAACAAAAATGTACACATGATTACTTGGAAACTATATTAGTACATAAAAACATCACTTTATATCAGTAACAAGAGCATGTCAGAACAAAAATGTACACACGATTACTTGGAAACTATATTAGTACATAAAAGCATCACTTTATATCAGTAACATAAGTAGTTTTTATTAAACAATGGTTAAGATTTACAAAAACGAGACCTGCTAATGTGTTGTGATCAAAAGTTTGCCTGCTGTACAGAATTCTATTGTCTAATCACTTTCGATATGGTGTGTAAGAAGTCCGGTTAGGGTTAGACAACCGTTACCATAATCATGAGTTAAGTGATTGAGAATGGACTTTAAATATTTTGTGCGTTTTGTTATTGATATGATATATTTGTGTTTTATGTAGAGATGTATTATGTGAGTAAACTATTATTTCTACAGAATGTGAACTAAGATGCTCATTTGTAATATGCTAAACACTTGACATTGTTTCTAGTGAATATGTTCATAAATCAATATGTTGTATTTATTATGCTGTATGCTTATATCAGGTTAATAAATAGTGTTGCAGGAAACTGTAAGTTGAGACCTGAATGTAAGAAAGAATGGAGTTAGATAAATAAACTGGAAACTTAAGAGTTTTTTCCTGATCATATTTTACAGGGAACATGCAACCATTTTTATTTTACATGAATCTCCCGGATTACTGATTTATAAACCGTTGACTCGAGACGTTTCTACTTCCAGTGTGTAAGTGTAATGATACACTACACTATGTTGATGCATGGTGGCAAAGTATGCTGACTACATCGTGTAATTTCTGGTACAAGGAAATTATAGGAAATTGCTACATTGCTGTTCTGTTTGGGGGAGCTAATATGGTGGCGCTCCCAGATTAGCCTCAAGAGAATAGCAGCTTGTCAGTGTTCTAACCCTAACCCAGATTAGCCTCATGAGAATAGCAGCTTGTCAGTGTTCTAACCCTAACCCAGATTAGCCTCATGAGAATAGCAGCTTGTCAGTGTTCTAACCCTAACCCAGATTAGCCTCAAGAGAATAACAGCTTGTCAGTGTTCTAACCCTAACCCAGATTAGCCTCAAGAGAATAGCAGCTTGTCAGTGTTCTAACCCTAACCCAGATTAGCCTCAAGAGAATAGCAGCTTGTCAGTGTTCTACAATGTGCAAGGAATTAACGTGAAACTGACAATTCCCTGATGTCTTTGTTACTAAAGTGTGAAAGACTATTACACATCGCCTAGACAATGTTACATACAAACTATTATCAATATCATATCTATAACTCCATTTCAGTTCAGGTAAGATCTGTCCTGTGATTTATATTGACACTAATCAGTTGAATTATGTGTCAGGATATAGGACTGTATAAATATTGAAATTATTCAAACCCGGTTTATAGAAATACTGATGTCAAATAATATTTTCATTGTATTTGCTATATGTATATTTATTGACTTAATAAATTTAGTGTTAATTTTATTGACCTCCTTACTCATAGTGATAACCATATATTGGAGAAGAAAGTTGGTGGATGGGGGCTCATTAAATATAAATTAAAAGACGAATTTATCTTCTTCTTTGATAAGAAGTTTTCCTACCTACGGAAATATTGTGTGACGGCAACTGTTTGTCTTTAATGTTGATGAAGAGAGAAAACGTTTACAGTGCCTGCATATCCGCCAAGTGAGAGAGCCGAGTGATGTCTTCGGGAGAATTATTAATAATTAAGATTCTCATTGTAAATAGCTATGGACGATTAATTAATAATAATAATAACCAATAACTAGGAGGCGTTAGCGTCACAATTGGAAACTATATTAGTACAAAATACGTCACTTTACATCAGTAAATAAAAGCGTAACTAAGGGCTATAACTGTACGTGCCTTATTTATTACTTCAAGAAGTACCCGTTAGTATTGAGGATTATACCATTATAGTATTGCACATATTGATATATATTACAAACAAACTTCTAACACTGGAAGACCCCATTGAACATATTGACATTTATTACAATCATAAACGTCTAAACACTAGAAGTCCCCATTGCACATATTGACATATATTACAAACATAAACTTGCAGTGCAATGGATGTCCCCATTAGACAAACTGATTGTTACTCATTACAAAAATTGTTGATAATAATAAAAACTGATTATAATCTACATGAATCAAATTTACTGCTATTCAATAAAAATATAACTGACTGTTATTCTACACAACTTTAACTGATTGCTACTTTCGTGGATCTAATTGACTACTACTCTACGTGAATTAAATTGACTTCTACACGAATTTAACTGGCCTCTGTCCTACATGACACTGTATAAGTAGTCTAAAGGAAATGACCTACTAGGTTATAAGAAACTGGCCTCTGTCCTACATGACACTGTATAAGTAGTCTAAAGGAAATGACCTACTAGGTTATAAGAAACTGGCCTCTGTCCTACATGACACTGTATAAGTAGTCTAAAGGAAATGACCTACTAGGTTATAAGAAACTGGCCTCTGTCCTACATGACACTGTATAAGTAGTCTAAAGGAAATGACCTACTAGGTTATAAGAAACTGGCCTCTGTCCTACATGACACTGTATAAGTAGTCTAAAGGAAATGACCTACTAGGTCATAAGAAACTGGCCTCTAGTCTACAGGAAAGGATTTACTAGTCTACGTGAAAGGGTCTATTAGTCTATAAGAAACTGATTACTAGTCTACACCAAAAAGGTATCCTTCGTACGGTCACAAACTGTTATGACACATTTAAATGTAAAGCGCAAAACTTCCAGAAAATATCAAGCACAGGGAAAAGGTGTACCCAAAATGACCGTTTGCACCAAATAATGAAAGTAAAACACCACTACGCATTTTGACCTTGTACTAGACATTGAGAACACAACATCACTAGACATGATGATTTTGCTCTAGACATTCAAAACAAAAATCACTAGACGTGATTTTGCACTAGACACTGAGAGCAAAACATCACTCGACATGACTGTGCACTGGACATCGAGAACAAAACATTTCTAGACATGATTTTGTACTAGTCTTTGAGAACAAGACATCACTAGACATGACTGTGCGTTAGACATTGAGAACAAAACAACACTTAACATGAATTTGCACTAGATATTAAGAACAAAACATCACTAGTCATGATTGTACACTAAATATTGAGATTACAACATCACTAGATAGGATTTTGCACTAGACACTGAGAACAACAAAACTCTAGACATGATGACTTTGCACTAAATATTCAGAACAAAACATCTCTAAACTGATGCCTTTGCACTAAATATTGAGAATAAAACATTCCTAGACATGATTTTTGCACTAAATATTGAGAACAAAACATCACTAGACATGATGACTTTGCACTACATATTGAGATCACATCACTAGATATGATTTTGCACTAGACAATGAGAACAAAACATTACTAGACATGCTTTTGCACTAGACACTTCATAACGAACCATGATCACTTTGCACTAGATATTGAAAACGAAACATCACTAGACATGATGGCTTTGCACTAGACATTGAGAACGAAAAACACTTTAAGCAAAACCTCTGTTTGCTTTACATATAGGAAACCCATACGTAGACTGCTGGCATTCATATTTTCTAATACAGTATTTCAAAAAATGTTAATGTATTTTTCTGTAAGGTTTTCTTTGTGTGAAATTCTCTCTCGACCGTAGAATACGAAACAACCTCGGTTTCTCCGATCAATACACTTTTCTTATAAAAACGTAATTTCAACAAATCCTACCAGGCCCCGCACAGCGCCGTTATTATGTCGAATGCATGCACTTAATCAATGTGATTTTCCTCATGTAGTTAATCACTGTGATTGAATGCATAATCACTTTAATCAACTACTGTATAATAAATATCATTTTGACATTAGTGAAACATTTCATTACAGCACCGGTAAATTTGTGAATAAAATACACTTTTCATTTGTTAACCTTTTACAGCATGAGTTAACTCTCGTTCTTCTTTCCTTCTTTCTTTTGTTCACTATGGCATCTCATCTTTGTCTTTCCATGTTCATCCTCCTCTCCCTCCCTCTCTCTCAAATTATTCTCGTCTTTTTTTTTTCTCGTCTTTTTTTCTTGTTGTCTTTCTTTCTCGTTGTCTTTCTTTCTCGTTGTCTTTCTTTCTCATTCTTTTTTACTCGTTGTCTTTCTTTTTCGTTGTCTTTCTTTCTAGTTGTCTTTCTTTCTCGTTGTCTTTCTTTCTCATTCTTTTTTTCTCGTTGTCTTTCTTTCTCATTCTTTCTTTCTCGTTGTCTTTCTTTCTCATTGTCTTTCTTTCTCATTCTTCCTTTCTCGTTGTCTTTCTTTCTCATTCATTCTTTCTCGTTGTCTTTCTTTCTCATTCATTCTTTCTCGTTGTCTTTCTTTCTCATTCTTTCTTTCTCGTTGTCTTTCTTTCTCATTGTCTTTCTTTCTCATTCTTTCTTTCTCGTTGTCTTTCTTTCTCATTCATTCTTTCTCATTGTCTTTCTTTCTCATTCTTCCTTTCTCGTTGTCTTTCTTTCTCATTCATTCTTTCTCGTTGTCTTTCTTTCTCATTCATTCTTTCTCATTGTCTTTTTTCTCATTCTCTTTCTTTCTCGTTCTCTTTCTTTCTCATCGTCTTTCTTATACTTATTCACTCTCTTATTTGCATTCGCATTCTCTCTCTCTTTCTCTCTTTCTTATTTTATCATTCTCTTATTCGCTCGTAATCTTTCACTCTGTATACGTGTGTGCCATATTCATATTCTCTCTTCCGGCCCACCCCCTTCTCAAACAGACAGACAGACACACACACACACACACACACACACACACACACACACACACACATTCATTCAGTCCCCCTTCAGGGCGTTTCCTACCATAACGATAAGCCTACGGAAAGGATATTCACTTCCGGTCTGCAAATAAAGAAGTCATTTGATGTGTGTTCGCCTACGCCATTGCTAGATTAATTTCTTTCCAGCTTTCCCCCATCCCGAAATACATGTAATCGCTCCTTCTCTCCCTTTGCATTCATCTCGTCCCTTGACATTTGCCACTGTAGATATTATGTATTGTGCAAGACATGAAACACTTAGCACAAGATGTTAAGCACTTTACATTGACATTACACATTAACCACGTGGCACTAAACATTACAAACTTTGCACTAGACATTACACTCGTTGCACTAGACATTACACACTTTACAGTAATTACACACGTAGCACTAGACATTACACACTTTACAGTAATTACACACGTACCACTAGACATTACACACTTTACAGTAATTACACACGTACCACTAGACATTACACACGTAGCACTGGACATTACACACTGTCACGGCCGCCGTTGTTGTTGTTGTCTGACTGTCGCTGGCCTCTCTCTCCTTCTCGGTCAAAGGGGGAAGGGGTCAGGTCAGATACCGTGATTTGCCAGGATCACATTGAACGGTCAGATATTGATGACCATTCTCACACTCAGACACCACGAATAATCTTGTGGGGGATAAGATAACTTTACTCCGAGTGTGGGGTAAAATGTTAAAAGCTGGCGTGTGTGTGTGTGAGCAGGCGTGTGAATGTCGTGTGAGGGACGCACAGAACGAACAGACAAACAACCGCACTAACACACACTTTCAAAACCCAGAAAGGAGTTTACAAAGAATTTAATTAATAAAGAAAAAAACGGGCTTAACTTTCACACGGTGTTAGTCATTCACTCTGAAACAGTCTACACCCGACATTCATGGGATGGGGAAAAATGAGCAATGGAAAAAATGAAAGAAATATGATGATGAATAAACTAAACAATAAAATAAAATAAAACTATAAACAGTGAGGATCGTTTCTACCCCTGCCAAAATTTGAGTGGCACAATACTTTGGGCGTAGCCCAATACAAAACACACTGGCGGTAATGACCGCAAAAAATTATCTCACTTTAAAAATAAATGTTCTTATTAATAGCAATGTCAATAAATGTTTGTAAAGAAAAATTGTTCAGTAATGATAATGTTTATACTCTAACTATCCTACCTAGTAATGCACCTCTAAGAAAAGTTTTCCTACTTACTAAGTTGAAATAACGTTGAGTTGTCGACGCACTGGCGAACACAAAAAGTTACAGTCACTGACATCTACGAACAAATACACTTGGACAACGGAAATACGGCGATTTTTGTCCCGCGTTGTCTAATGCTAAGACACTCGGTTCTCGGCAGTAGAACCCGGGCGGCTGTCCTCGACGACAGTACAAATCTTCAGCTCACGGACACCTGTCTTCTATGACGGTTCCAAAATCCAAAATCTTCAGCTCACGGACACCTGTCTTCGGCGACGGTTCCAAGGTGTAGCTCATGGAGGCCTGTCTACAGCGACAGTTCCAAGATTTGAGTGGCATCGAATATTCTTGTCCTGACTCAGTTTCGGTCCCTCAGTACTTTGCTGATGGTCAACAACTGCCCAGGTTTTGGACCCACGTAGAATAATATCAGACACTGCTTTACAGGTTGCCTGGCGAATTGAGTGTGACAAAACACACGTCTAATCCAATACTCTACATGGCGAATATTCACTTCTTTCCTCCCCGATTATGACGAAGAGGGAAAGAATGTCCAGACTCGGTATAGGCACCAGTCAGGGCCACTACACCTCTCTGTAGTCCAGACTGACGCACACTGGTTTGAAATAATTTGATTGAGTGTGTGGTTTGAAATAGTTCTCCTCGATCCTTTTATACATACATAAACAGTTTTCACAAGTAAGGCTCGTACATGTATTTCTACTCTACAGACGCTAAGAAAGGTGCATTACGCTAAAGAGGTGCAAAACTTCCTAAAACATAGTCCCTAATGAAGTTTGTAAATATAATTATCAAAACAAGTTTGTAATAAAAATACTAGTAAGAACTAAATACATTTTCCACATATTATAAACGTAATTATTAAACATCTAACACTAATAATTTATCAAATATATATTTTTATAAAAATGTTGAAAACAAACTTAGCAAACTTGACACAATAAACAAGCGTCCTGGCATTAATTGGAAAACGGACTGCTTTCAGTACCTCTAATTTAACCTTTCGCCCTGCCCCGCAGATGAACCCGAAAGCGTCCCCGATGGGTCGCATGGGTCGCGTATGGGCAAGGGGAGACAATCAGGGGAGAAAAATAATTTTTCTGATTACCCCCTCAGACCCCCTTCCCCTTTCCGTGACACACACTTTACACTGGAAATACACACTTCGCAGTACATATTACACACTTTGCACTAGACATTACACACGTTGCACTGGACATTACACACTTTACAATAAACATTACACAATTTGCACTAGACATTACATAATTACCACTAGACATTACAAACTTTATACTAAACATAATACACTAGCGCACTGACATGATCTATGTTGCACTAGTCATATATATAGTATACTGTGTGCTAGTAATTATACATTTCGCATATATTAGATGCTTTATACTAGACATAGAAATTTTGTATTAAATATCAGTACAATACTTTAGTCTGGACGTTTTTTGCAGTATACATTATACTGTAGGAGACATTTTGTGCTAGACGTGAAACAATGTGTGCTAGACATTAGACACTTTAGATACATTCTACTGATCATAGACACTTTAGATACTTTGTACAGGACATTAGACACTTTAGATACTTAATACTGGACATTAGACACTTTAGATAATTTGTACTGGATATTAGACACTTTAGATACACTGCACTGAACATTAGACACGTTATGTACATTGCACTGAACATTAGACATTTTATGTACATCGCACTGAACATTAGACACGTTATGTACATTGCACTGAACATTAGACACTTTATGTACACTGAGCATTAGACACTTTATGTACATTGAAGATTAGACACTTTATGTACACTGAACATTAGACACTTTATGTACACTGAACATTAGACACTTTATGTACATTGAAGATAAGACACTTTATGAAATTGCACTGAACATTAGACACTTTATGTACATTCCACTGAACATTAGACACTTTATGTACATTACACTGAACATTAGACACTTATGAATATTGCACTGAACATTAGAAAGTTTATGTACATTGCACTCAACATTTGATATTTTAGGAATATTGCACTGAACATTAGACACTTTATGTACATTGCACTCGACATTAGATACTTTAAGAATATTGCACTGAACATTAGACACTATAGATTATTGTACCTAATATTACGCATTTTAGATGATTTTGTCCTGAATATTAGAAGCTCTAGAATCTAGATGCTAAGTACCAAACAGTAAATGCTCTAATTACTTTACTGGACATTAGGCGCTCTGGATACCTTAATCTGGACATTATATACTTTAGATACCTAATACAGGACATTAGACACTCGGAATTAGAAAACATATAGTTTATATTAGACACTTTGTACACTCGGAATTAGAAAACATTAGACACTCGGTATTAGAAATCGTATAATTTATTCGACAAATCTTTATACACTTTGCACTAGAAAATAGACTCTCGGATATAGAAATTGTATAGTTTGTACCGCTAAAAGTTTGATAATTTATACTATAAATTAGACACTATGTATTATGCATTTGACTCTCGGCACTAGAAATCATATGCATTTTACTACTAGATATTAGACACTGTGTACTAGACATTAAACATTAGGCACTAGAAATCATATGTATTATACTACTAGATATTAGACACTGTGTACTAGAAATTAGACATTAGGCACTAGAAATCATATATATTATACTACTAGATATTAGACACTGTGTACCATATATTAGACACTCGGGATTAGAAATCAGATAGTTTATACTACTAGACATTAGACACTTTGCTTTTATACATTGTAATACTAGACATTAGACAATTAGTATTATACATTAGACACTTAGTATTATACACTAGACGCGCGGCATTAGAAATTAGATATTTTACACTACTACACATTAGACACTTTGTACTAGACATTAACATTTTGCTTTAGGCATCATATAAATTATACTACTACACAGTAGACACTTTGTACTAGACATTAGACTCCGCTTTAGACTTCATATAGTTTATATTTCTAGACATTAGACACTTTGTACTAGACATTAGATACTCGGCATTAGAAATCTTACAGTTTATACTACTAGACACGGCTTTAAAAATTATATACTTTATACTACTACACATTAGACACTGTGTACTAGACATTAGGCATTAGGCATTAGAAATCATACAGTTTATAGAACCTGACATTAGACACTTTGTACTAGATATTAGACACAGCATTCGAAAGAGTTTGTAAAAGACATTAGACACTTTGTACTAGACATTAGACACTCGGCTTTCGAAATAACATAGTTTATACAACTAAACATTAGACACTTTGCAATATGCACTAGAAACTTTGTACTATACATTAAACACTCGGCATTAGAAATCATAAAGTTTATTCTACTGGACATTAGACAATTTGTATTAGACATTAGACACTTTGTATTGTACATTAGACACGTTGTATTGTACATTAGACATTTTGTATTAGACAATAGACACTCGGCATTAGAAATTATATAGATTATACTACTAGACTTTAGACACTTTGCATTAGACAATAGACACGGCATTAGAAATCATATAGATTATACTACTAGACATTAGACGCTTTGTATTAGACAATAGACACTCGGCATTAGAAATTATATAGATTATACTACTAGACATTTGACATTTCATACTAGACATTAGACACTTTGTATTATACATTAGACACTCTACATTAGAAATCATTTTGTTCATACTATTAGAAATTAGACAATGAGTACATTAGACACTCAGCATTAAAAATCATACAGTTTATACTAGACGTTGGACACTTTGTACTAGACATACGACACTCAGTTTTAGGTGTTAGACACTTTGTTCTAGACTATAGATACCTTGTTCTAAACATTAGACACTCGGCATTAGAAATCGTATAGTTTATACTACTAGACTTTAGACACTTTCCAATAGACAGACACGGCATTGGAAATCAGATAGTTCACACTACTAGACATTAAGCACTTTGTACTATACATTACAAAGTCAACATGCAGGGCCCCACAAGAAACAAGTTCAACCTTGACAAACGAAAAGACCCAGAGGTATCAGAAGCCTTCCAAGCAAAGACAGGAGGAAAATGTGCACCACTGCTATTCTAGGTGCAGAGAATACAGAAACATTGATTGACATATTTAAAACTTAAATGATCCAAACAGCCAATGAGAACCTTGGCAAACATAGACAAGCAAAGATACGTTGGGTTACAGCTGACATTTTTATCTGTGTAACAAGCGTCGAGAGCTAAATAAGAAGAAATCAGAAGTAGAAGGAGCAAAACAATAAGAAAATTAATCAGATTATCAAGGAAAGCATGAGAAATGCAAAGGAGACATGGATTGAAGACCAGTATAAAAACAAAGAAAATAATCTAATGAAAAATAAAAGCATACCAACTGGTGAAAGACCTGACCAGTGTAAAACAAGGACGCTCCTCCATCATTCAAAATAGTGGAGGGAATTGTCTTACAGAAGACCAAAACATTCTTAAGAGATGGACAGAATACTGCTCATACCTATACAACCACAGACATACAGGAGATCCAGATATACTCAACACCCCACCAGTGACCAACTCTGACAACTACCCTATCCTCCGAGCAGAAGTAGAGACTGCAGTGAAATCTTTGAAAATGGGAAAGGCAGCAGGAGTAGATAGAATATCTGCATAATTAGTCCAAGAAGGGGAAGAAGCCATGATAAGCGCTCTACTAACAATCTGCAATAAGATCTGGCAGACAGGACTCATTCACTCATAATAAAGCTCCCCCCAAAAAAGGCAATTTGCAGCAATGTCAGGACTATCGTACGATAAGTCTTAGCAAAGTCATGCTAAAGATCATATTAAAAAGACTGAAGCCACAGGCAGAGAAAATCATAACTGTAGAACAGGCAAGCTTTAGACCAGGGCAAAGCACAATTGAACAGATCTTTAACCGGAGACTGTTATTGAGAAGTATCTTCAGCACCAACACGATCTTTATCATGTATTTGTAGATTTTATGAAAACCTTCGACAGGGTGTGGCATGAAGCCCTTTGGTCCACCATGATGCTGTATAACATCAATGCCAACCTGATCAAAGTCATAGAAAGCCTTTACAGCAAGACCACCAGCGCAGTCTGCTTCAATGGCCAAATAGGAGATCGGTTCAGGACAACAGTGGAAGTCAAACAAGGCTGCTTATTTTTGCCTATTCTCTTCAACATCTTCCTTGAAAGAATCATGACAGATGCTCTGGAAAACCATGAATGAACTGTCATTATTGGAGGCAGAACAATAACGAATTTACTCTTTGCTGATGACATTGATGGCCTTGCAGGAAATGAGGAGGAGCTAGCTCAGTTGGTGGAAAAACTGGACAGGACAGCTATTGCTTTTGGTATGGAAATCATTGCAGAGAAGACCAAACTGATGACCAACAACACCAGTGGCATTGGCAATGACATCATGATTGGTGATCAGAAATTGGAAATAGTTAATAAATTCAAGAACTTAGGAGCCATCGTGACAGAAGTATAAATAGCTTGAAATGGTTACAAGAAGTATAAAATTATTACAAGAAGTATAAATAGCTTGAAATGATTACAAGAAATATAAATAGCTTGAATGATTACAAGAAGTATGAAATGATTACAAAAAGTATAAAATGATTATAAGAAGAATAAAATGATTACTAGAAATATAAATAGCTTGAAATGATTACAAGAAGTATAACATGATTACTAGAAGTATAAATAGCTTGACATGATTACAAGAGGTATAAAATGATTACCAGAAATATAAATGATGATTACCAGAAGTATGAAATGATTACAAGAAGTATAAATAGTTTGAAATTACTACAGAAATATAAATTGATTACAAGAAAAGAAGTAAATAAAATCTTCTGAAAGCAATGATGGACGCGAAATGCACATCAGTGATTGGCTGAATGAATCAAAGGGGACGTAAGCAGCAGTGTGGATAGTGCTTGATTTCTTATATTGATAAACGGAATATGGGCTTAGGCAATGTTTATTTAGTTAGTCTGTTGTATGCTGGAAATTATGTGTGACGCTAATGCCACCTTAGTTATTGGTTATGATTAATATTATTATTTAACCACCCATAACTAATTACAACTGATAAGTATCATACTTTATGTTATTAAAAATTCTCCAGAAACCACCACTCGTCTCTCTCACTTGGCGGATATGTGAACGCTGTAAAAGTTTTCTCTTCCACAACATTAAAGACAAACATTCACCATCTTTATCTCTATTTAGCTACTCCCAATCCACTCACTGTCTTTCTATGGTTATATCAATAACTGTAAGAAAGTCAATAAATTTAATAAATCAACAATCGAATATATAACATATGAAAATAATCATAGTGTTGACTTTTACATCACTTCACAACAATGTTCTATTAATGCTAGACAATCGTTCAGTTTATCCTAGCATAGACATAAGCAGTTAATTAACCTAAATATGTAATCAAGTTCATGGATATCATCCTGGAAATGAGAGTAGAGTTTTAGAATATTTAATATATTTAATATAAAAATATTTAAAGTCAGTGCACATAACCTTGTAAAAGATGGCGGCTGTCACAGTCATGCAGTTTGCAAAAAGTCACTTCCTTTCATACTTAGGCGAGGTCCAACATGTCCCTTTTAGTGGCACGTTACATAACTGTTCCAGAATCTTCGTGAATTCTCGATACCAAACTCAGGCCACAATTTTCGCCATATTGGTACTCGAATGCAATTCACGAAAATCAACTTACAGCAACACACTTTATTGATAAGTTGACAAAGTCGGATTCACATACAACTTACAGCAACACACTTTATTGATAAGTTGACAAAATCGGATTCACATACAACTTACAGCAACACACTTTATTGATAAGTTGACAAAGTCGGATTCACATACAACTTACAGCAACACACTTTATTGATAAGTTGACAAAGTCGGATTCACATACAACTTACAGCAACACACTTTATTGATAAGTTGACAAAATCGGATTCACATACAACTTACAGCAACACACTTTATTGATAAGTTGACAAAGTCGGATTCACATACAACTTACAGCAACACACTTTATTGATAAGTTGACAAAGTCGGATTCACATACAACTTACAGCAACACACTTTATTGATAAGTTGACAAAATCGGATTCACATACAACTTACAGCAACACACTTTATTGATAAGTTGACAAAGTCGGATTCACATACAAGCACAATCTAGTAAGGCACAATAGGCACCATAGCATGATGTGACAAAAGTCAAACAAAAGGGCCTACCATTCTGCAAAAGACAAATTTCAGGCATATATCTCTAATCTAATTTTTTTTCTCTTACAAATGCTCTCATCTTAGAATCCTGCAACAGTTTTGTTAGGCCAATACACACAGCATAACAAATATAGTAAAATGTATAACGTAGTCAAATTAGTGAACATTGAAATAATGGTTCAGTTATATAAGCATTCTCAAATTCAAATCATAGATCAATAGCAAATGTACAAAATATTCCAAGTCCATTCTTTCTTTATCAGTCAGTTAACTTACTATTAGCTAACGATTGCCTTTATGACTGGACTCGAGTTATGTTAAAATTCAAAGTGATCAGAATAGAGTATTTTTTCAACAAAGAAACTTTCTGTCCATCATCATTGGATGAACATCATCATTTTGTTATGAACAAGTATGAGACTATTAGAAAAAACTATTTCCAGTAGGAACTGGTTAGGGTTAGGGTGACTTTGCATCACCTCTCTTCAAATATTCACAAAATCAGTTAGTAGAAAAATAGAGGCAAAGTGCATTTAGAACAATTGCAGTATGACTTAAGAATAAAAACATTTATTCTTATCAGGACAAACATTATTGGTGTATGTAAAATGAACTGAAGTATGATGATTAATCCACGTTTTGTGTGAATTATTTCATGTTGGCGGTACAGTTTAACACATGGAAATTTTGTATTTAACCACTTTATGAGAGAGACATCCCATTAAAATGAAACCTAAAATTCTATTTTAAAAAATCGTTATTCACAGTTTTTGAAAGGGGCAAAGAGTTCGTGTTTGTATTGTTTTGTTGCATTCATCTGTTCGCCCAAGTATTCATAAATATTCATATTCGCACACTCGCAACCATAGCCAATAAGACGTTCCTTTGCATGACAGAATAAATTCGGGCCCCACCCAAACATCAATGGCATATCTGTCTGTGGTATTTTTGTGACATCTAAAAAAAGACATATTACTGGCACATGTCTTGCACTGCGCCATCCCTCACAAGAGAGACATCAGAGCGGCTAAACGAGACTTCCACTGTCGGTACACCCAGTAGTAGCCTTCCCACTAGATAGTACACCTAATTACATGGACATTCCCATAGCACCTGCTAACACGTCACAGCTCGCTCTTTAGGAAACAACCTCGTTGTCATAATTCCAAACTTACGGTCCATATAACCCAACCCTGGTGTTCTATTCCTGTAGTCCTGGCGTAATGCTACCAACGGACTGTAGACATGGGACCCAAAGTGACATCAGGCCATGATCCCCAAGTCAAAGTTGAATTGGTGTTGTAAATGCGCTTTTGCCTGAACTTGTTGTAACTGGCTCCTTGCCTTTGTCTTTTGTTCCCTTTGTTTTGGTTCTTTCGTTGTTTTCCTTCTGTTGTTTTGTTCTGTCTCTCGAAGCTGTGAAACATATCAAAGATTTTCCATACATCAGCTTCATGTTACAATATATCTAAATCCTGTAATTTCATTCTTGGTTCTCATTCTTTAAATTCCTTTGACATAAGTTAATTAATTTCTCTTCTTCCACCGAGAATAAAATTACCATGTTTTCTAAGTTATTTAAATTACAATATTAAATAAAAGAAAATACAATTTGTAATAAGGTAAGTTTCAAAATTGCATTATTTACAAAAATCGTACTTACCATATCAGATGATTCTGTAGCTATTTTCTTTACTGCAGAGGGACAAGCGCAGGACTCAGATTATTCAAAAGTAATAATTTCCTGCCCGCATGGGTTATATATATGTTACAGGTCCGGAGCCCGGGACCAGCTGATTTCTACCCCCCTCCCTGACCTGTCCGAGATGGGTGCGGTTGCCTGGTGGTACCCTTTAGACAAATTTACTCATTCATCCTTTCTGTGGTACAACATTCATGCCCTCTGTGGTGTCAAGCTAAAATTATGCTTCAACTCCTAACCAAGTAATTAGTCCACCCAGTCCTGTCAAGCTAAAATTATGCTTCAACTCCTAACCAAGTAATTAGTCCACCAGGTCCATGCTTCAACTCCTAACCAAGTAATTAGTCCACCGGTCCTGTCAAGCTCTTGAAATGGTGTTGCACACATAACTGACATTTCGCATAACCGACTTGCTAACGGTGATGTAAACACCCTTGTGGCGTGCGGGGTACTCGCAACTGTGCGCCAGATGTAGTACTTAATATGCTCGGTTAATAGCAGATGGCGGTCACATCCAAGCTTTTGAAATAGAAAATTAAGTTTTAAAAACACAAAAATATATTTAATTACTTTTTATGTATTACTTTGCATTTTTCGTGTTACAATATCATATAATCTTTTTTCATTGGATTTGTCATTTGTATATTTGATTGTTGAATTAATAAATTTATTGTTAAATTTATTGACCTTCTTATAAATATTGAGAAAGAGGAGGAGAAAGTGGGTGGATGGGGGCTAATTTAATGTGTGAGTTCATTTAAATCTAACTACAGACTAAAATGATTAATAATAATATACTATATAAATTATAGTTAAATCTAACTACAGACTAAAATGATTAATAATAATATACTATGTAAATTATAGTTAAATCTAGCTACAAAAACCAAATAAGGTCTAATTTAATACTTACTTCAATCTAGCTTCACAAAAAAATAAAGTCTAATTTAATATTTAAGTTCAATTAAATATATGTACGTAATCAGCAGGGCCGCATTATCTCTAGATAATTATCTCTGGTTGAGCGCTTGGAACTCAAAGAAATAACGTCTAATTTAATATTTAAGTTCAATTAAATATATGTACGTAATCAGCAGGGCCGCATTATCTCTAGATAATTATCTCTGGTTGAGCGCTTGGAGCTCAAAGAAATGTTTCTTGAACTAAGGCACAAATGTAATCGGGATCACCACATGATGAAGTGGAATTGGTTACAGTGTAACATGCACCCCTTTGTTACAAATGAGTGAGAAATCTCACTTTATAATTCTCCCAGGAGACACCAATTGTCTCTCAGTTGGCGGATAATACTGGTGTAGCAAAATTCTTCTCTCTTCCAGAACAAATGGTAGGACGTTTTACTGCCACACAATATTTTCGCAGGTGGAAACGTCTTACTAAAGGTGTAACAAATCCGTCTTTAATTATATTTAATGAGCCCCCATCAACCACCATCACTCCAACATTGCTTTATTAATATGTGCAAGAAGGTTAATAAATTAAAATTATTAAATCAACAAGCTAATTATTATGCATATGACAATATATAATGAGAAGGTTATTTGACATCAATATTTCATGAAACAACAGTCAAGTAATTCCAGTAGGCCTACTTATTGGGTTTTACACCCTAATACGTGATTCAGGAGTCAGATTAGAATCAAAAATAAATCACAGGACTATTCTTATCACAGAAGAAATGGAATTATAGAGTAATATGATAATAGTTAGGGTTAGGGTTAGTACTAAAATCAAGAATCAAGTACTACATTCTCTGTTATATCACTAAATGGAGTTATAGAGTGATATGATAATAGTTAGGGTTAGTACTACAATCAAGAATCAAGTACTACATTCTCTGTTATATCACTAAATGGAGTTATAGAGTGATATGATAATAATTAGGGTTAGTACTACAATCAAGAATCAAGTACTACATTCTCTGTTATATCACTAAATGGAGTTATAGAGTGATATGATAATAATTAGGGTTAGGGTTAGTACTACAATCAAGAATCGAGTACTACATTCTCTGTTATATCACTAAATGGAGTTATAGAGTGATATGATAATATATAATATAATATTGATAATCTGTTCAATGACGTAAGCCACAAGAGCCTTTCTCGTGCATTCATAGCAATGTCACAAAGTTTATTGTTTACAATACCATGGTCAGTCTTACAATGTTCTGCTAAGCCCGTTGTAGAATGTTCCAAAACTGTATATCCTTTGAGACTAATCTAGGCATCCTACTTTCATCTTATTAGCTTCTCAAGTAGGCAATCTAATTAACGAAACTTTTTCTTGTGGTAAATACTGTTTGTAGGAATTTGAAAAAATACACAACTTTCTTTCAAACTACTGTTTGTAGGAATTTGATAAAAATATACAACTTTCTTTCAAAATACTGATATATAACTTTCTTTAAAAAATAGTCTTTGTAAAAATGAGAAGAGTTGTTTTCTTTCTTACAGAAAACACCATTTGTAAGGATTTTAAAAAAGAGAGATTATCTTTCTTGTAAAGAAAAGTTCTGATTGTTAGGATTGGAAAATGAGATTCTCTTTCTTGTAAAAAGTTCTGATTGTCAGGATTTTAAAGATGAAATTATCTTTCTTGTAAAATGTTCTGATAGTCAGTATTTTAAAAATGTGCATCTATTGTCAAAATTTTAGAGTAACTCCGGAGGCATTTTAAAGGTAATATTATTTGTAAAGAATTGAAAAATTATATAATCTTTCTTGTATAAAAAATATTGTTAGTAAGGATATGACTAGTGAAATTACCTTTTTTGAAGAAAATACTGTTTGTAAAATTTTGATAAATTATGTTTCATGACATTTTAGAACTACTCTGTAAGAATCTGAAAGATGAGATTGCATTTCTTGTAGAAAATACAGTTTGTAAGGATTTGTAAAGCAAAGTTATCTTTAATTAGTCTATCTTCCCTTTAAATCATTTGCACTCAATCACAGCCCCAGCGAGTTGACGGTGAACACTTTCACTCTACTGTTGGCAGTTAGCCTGTGGAAATAACAGTGACAGCCAACAGCTTCGCGTTTCAAATCAACAAGGGAAAGCACTCGTGACAATTGTTAACTGCATAATCCTACTTGTCTACCACATTAAGCATTGCATGTCTGCCTTCTACACAAAGCACAACATGTCTCTGTTGCATCAAGGATTACATGTCTGTCTGCTAAATCTAGCACTACATGTCTGTTACATTAAGCAATAAATGCCTGCCTTTTATATGAAGCACTACATGCGTGTTACATCATACATTACATGTCTATTATATCAAGCGATACATGCCTGTTACATCAAACATTACATGTCTGTTACATGAAATACTACATATTTGTTGCATTCATCAATGTATGTCTGTTACATAATTATTACGTGCCTGTTAAATCAAACACTAGATATTTGTTGCATTCGTCAATGTATGTCTGTTACATAAGTACTACATGTCTGTTACATCAAGCACTACATATCTTGTACATGAAGCACTATCTATCCATAACATCACGCACTACATATTTGTTATATCAAGCACTGCATTATCTGTTATATCAAGTACTACATTCTCTGTTATATCAAGTACTGCATTCTCTGTTATATCAAGCACTGCATTCTCTGATAAACAAGTGGTATATGTTTGCTATATCAAGAACTACATGCATATTATATTAAGCACTGCATATCTGTTATATCAAGCACTACATTGTTATATCAAGTACTACATTCTCTGTTATATCAAGTACTACATTATCTGTTATATCAAGCACTACATGTTTGCTACAGCAAGCACTACTGTGACAAAGTAAATTTGCCCCTCCCTATTTTTAATTTAAATTGTTATATAAGTTGCTAAATTGTCAGAGTGACCCGACCTTATGCACTCTGGTGTTATTTTAAAAGAGTCTGAGTTGAAGTAAGCAGCCTGAGACTAAAACATCCTAGATTTGCTGACCTAGTGGAAACTGAGTGAGCAGTTCTCTATTATCCAATGATTATAATTTATGAGAACGAGACTAGCCAACGGGCTGAGTTTAAGGAGTTTACTTGCAGTAGAGAATTTTGCTGTCTATTCACTTTTAAATTTGAAGACAAAGAGAGAAGTCCGGTTCTGAAGGAAGTCGTTAGCATGAATGGTGAGTTTAAACTGACTGATTGAGAGAGAGTGGACTAGGAAACATTTCATACATTTTTCTTTTTGAGCTGCGCCCATGTGGTGTATTATTATGTGACATTGTTTGATACATTGTATTTATTGTACCACGTGTGCATGGGGATAATGAATATCGTTGCAGGAATTGTAGAAAGTTTGAAAATGGAGTGTGACATAGAATGGAGTTACATTGTAATGAATAAGAAACTTAGGCTTGCTCCTTGGTTGTATATTGCAGTCAGCAAGCAGCCTTTTGATTTCTTCTGTTTTCTTCTTCCTTTGGTTGTGGTTGAGTCTCAGTCTGAGTGTGAGTTCAACCCTGAGCTGTGAGTCTCAAGTGGAGCCTCAATTTCAACTTTCAAGCTCCTAGCTACCCTTTGTCACAAGTCGTGACTTGAGTGACCGGGAAAGTGCGGGAAATTTGCAAATGTGTTGCAGAGTGTGTAAGCATAAGGGAGTATGCTACACCCCTACTTTTGATGTACCAAAGCAAGGATGCTAAGTACATTAGTCTAGTGAAGATAACACAATCATTTTGATTGTGTTCTGCTCAAGAAGTTCCAGGTCGGTTGAGAGTAGCAAGGCGTCAGTGCATTTTTGCGCAAAAGGCGGGAACACGTGCTGAGGCAGACATTTTGACATTGTGACATTTTGACACTGTAACGTGATTGAAAAGGCCATTGAAAAGACTGTCAGTGTGGAAGCTGTACTTAATCCAGGTTATGTGAAGTTTGTAATTACCTAATAACTCCATTTGTATTCTCTGATAGGACTAACCTGCCATTTGTATTGACTCTATTGTTGAACTATAATTAGCTGTAATTTTATTGTGTGTGTGTGTGTGTGTGTGTGTGTGTGTGGAGAGAGAGAGAGAGAGAGAGAGAGAGAGAGAGAGAGAGAGACTGTAAACTATAATTACCCGAACGTGGATTCGTGGAATATTGATGTCTTATCTGTAATTAATTGTAATTCTCATTTGTATAGTTGATTTTTCTTTTAATAAATTTATTGCTAAATTTATTTACCTTATTTTGCATATTGATATTGATATTCTTATGTTGGAGAAGAAAGTGGTAGATGGAAGCTCGCTAAATATAGATTAAAGTCATATTTGTCCTTTAGTAAGAAGTTTTCCATCTGCAGAAAACCTTATGTGACTGTGAATGTTGTGGAAATATGAAAACGTTTACAATGCCAAAATATCCGCCAATGAGAGACGAGTGGTGTCTGTTGGAGGATAAAATAAAATTAATATTCTCATCACTTGAAATTAGTTATGAAAGATTAATTAATAGAAATAATTATCTAAGTGGCGCACGTGTCACAACTACATGTATCTCCGTTAGACTCCATTTAAACCTCATCATAGAAATAGCAAAAATGTGTTGATATTGGTGGGCCTTAAATATCAACAAACTCCATTTTAACCTCATCATGGAAATAGCAAAAATGTGTTGATATTGGTGGGCCTTAAATATCAACAAACTCCATTTTAACCTCATCATGGAAATAGCAAAAATGTGTTGATATTGGTGGGCCTTAAATATCAACAAACTCCATTTTAACCTCATCATGGAAATAGCAAAAATGTGTTGATATTGGTGGGCCTTAAATATCAACAAACTCCATTTTAACCTCATCATGGAAATAGCAAAAATGTGTTGATATTGGTGGGCCTTAAATATCAACAAACTCCATTTTAACCTCATCATGGAAATAACAAAAATGTGTTGACATTGGTGGGCCTTATATATCAACAAACTCGGTTTAAAAAATCAGTATGTTTGCAAACGAATTAACCTGAACCAATATTGATTCTTAGTTTATTACTCATAAATTTCCTAAGCATCTTGCTTCCAGTAATGTTCCACACATTGCTGACAATTATTTTAATTTGACAGTCAGATGCCATCGGTCGAATTTTAAGTATAAGGGGAGTGAAAATTTATGTAATTTCTAAACAGTTCTTCATTGCAAATGTATATTTAAAGCGAATACTTTTTCAAAATTCCTTATTTAACAGGAATAATTATTTTCTTAAATAGACAACTCTGAAGTTATTGTATTACATATTTAACAATAGATCGATTTCACACATTAAATTTCAAATTATTATATAGCATATTTAACATTAAACAGACTACAAATTATTATATAGCATATTTAACATTAAACAGACTACAAATTATTATATTTAACTTTAGGCAAATTTCAAATTATTATATTGTACATTTAACTTTAGACAAATTTCTAATGAATTTTATCACTTATTTCATACTTTAATGGATATTTTCAAAACTATTTTACGTCACTTTACTTGAACCGCACTTAGCATTACTTGCACTATACGTCATTTTACGCCTTGAACATCGATCTACTCAGTACAAATCGTCAGTCAGTCACTTCATTCCGTGTACATCACCAATTCATACCTCACTGTAATCAATAATGTATTCCACTTTACTCAAAGCTGTGTGCCACTTTACTCAGTGTGCATCACTATAATCAATAATGTATGCTACTTTACTCAAATCTTTACTCAACGCTGTGGGTCATTTTACTGGTATACATAATTACATAATTTTATCAATTCTGTGAGTCACTTTATTCAATACTTTACTTAACACTGTGCGTCACTTTACTGGTATACATAATTTTATTCAAATCTGTGAGTTACTTTATTCAATACTTTACTTAACACTGTGCATCACTTTACTGGTATACATAATTTTACTCAAATCTGTGAGTTACTTTATTCAATACTTTACTTAACACTGTGCGTCACTTTACTGGTATACATAATTTTACTCAAATCTGTGAGTCACTTTATTCAATACTGTATATTCTTCTACTCCGTGTACATCTTTACTCAATAAGATACGTCACTTTATTTGCATTCTACTTCATTTTGCACCTTAACATCACCTTACTCATAATATACGTCACTTTACTCCGCTTAAATCACTTTCCTCAGTATTGGATGTCACTTTACTCCGCATACTTAACTTTCCTCATTACTCTAGGTCACTTTATTCTGCATACATCACTTTAACTCTGTACGTCACTTTACTCGGCGTCATACGTCACTTTAATCAGTAACTTCTATCACTTTACTCGATATACATAACTTTATTTAGTATTATACCTCACTTTATTCTGTTCATCACTTAATATTGTACGTTACTTAACCTGTATTTTACCTTATTTTACTATGTTCATCACTTAATATTGTACGTTACTTAACCTGTATTTTACCTTATTTTACTATGTTCATCACTTAATATTGTACGATACTTAACCTGTATTTTACCTTATTTTACTCTGTTCGTCACCCAATTTTAACCTGTATTTTACCTTATTTTACTCTGTTCATCACTGAATATTGTATGATGGTTTACTAGTATTATACATCATAATACTCTGTATACATCATTTAATATTGTACATTACATTTCTAGTATTGTATCTCACATTGCGTACTTCACTTAACATTGTATATTACTCTACAAGTATTGAACTTCACTTTATTTATTCTGTGTACATCATTTCATATTGCATGTTACTTTACCAGTATTAAAATTCACTTTACTTCTCTCTATACATTGTCACCGCTGTACTCTAGGGTGACTTTGTAATAAAGAATCAGTTTAATACTAGCATTTAATTATGATACGAAACGTCTAGAAGGGCCTATGCAGAGTTTGGGCCACTGGTTATATATACATATCTGCAACTGTTACGTCGATATGTGAATGCGCTGACTTCAATTTGACTCAAGGCCCCCACTCAGTTATTAAACAGAGAAATAGATTTTATACAATAGGTACATAAATAGATGTAGAGATGGACAGAGAACAATATATAATCATGAGACTATCCCTATGAGTTACAATAAAGGACAAAGAATTTACTTTTCATTAACAGATAGGCAAGACTAAACATAAAAAAATTAATAAAAGAAATGTTTAACAATCTTTAAAGAAACAAACAGCAGAATACATTATGCCCTAGTGTATCACTATACTGTGATTTGGGGATTAAAAGGTCAAGCCACACTCTACTAACGTGTATGGAATGAGGCAGCTATCTACACGTGTGTGTGATTAGACATGAATGTATATGTACAGGTGTGATCAGATAATAATGTACACTTGTGTGTAATCAGAGAGGTATGTAACATGTGTATGTGACTAGATAGGAATGTATATGTGTATGTATGATCAGACAGAAATGTACACTTGTGTGCGATCAGAGAGGTAAGTAAAATATGTGAGTGACTAGATAGGAATGTATACCTGTATGTATGATCAAACAGGAATGTACACTTGTGTGTGATCAGAGAGGTATGTACACATGTGTGTGAGCATACAGATATGTATACATTGTGCGATCAAAGAGGTATGTGCACATGTGTTTATGATCAGACAGGTATGTAAATGTGAGTGTAATCACACAGGCATGAACACTTGAGTGTGTGATCAGATAGGTATGTGCACATGTTTGTTATCTGACAGGTATGTACAAGTGTATGATCACACAAGTGTGTAACACATGTGTGTGACCAGATATGTATGTGCACATGTGTGGGATGAGCCAAGTATGTACACGTGTGTGATAGGACAGGAATGAAAACATATGTGTGATCCAACAGGAACGTATGTATGTGTGTGTGTGTGTATGTGATCAGACAAGTATGTATATGCATGTGTGATCAGACAGGTAAGTGCATGTGTGATAAGATAGGTATGTACATGTGTGTGATCAGGTGGGTATGTACAAGTTGTCTGTGATTAGACAGACATGTAAATGTGTGTGTGATGAGACAGGTATGAATATGTATGTGATCAGGTGGGTATGTACAAGTTGTCTGTGATTAGATAGGCATGTAAATGTGTGTGGGATGAGACAGTGGATACGTGTGTGTGATCATACAGGTATGTACTCGCATTTGGGATCAGACAGGTACTTGCTAAAACTAGACAGTGAATCATTAAAATAATGTTTATATTCTGCTGAAAACATGAACCAGTGTATTCCAAAGAAATAGACTGACATGATTGATTCTCAAAACTAAAAAAATGATGCTTGCAATAGTGTTTTTGTCCTTTCCAATGGATACAATAATCAAGACGGTAGGCCTAATTCACAAACTTCATTTCAAGCACCAAGAGTGGGAAACTTGCATTAAATTCTGATTCGTCTCGATTCAAATATGTTGCTCTACAAGTCTCAATAAGTGCTCAGAAAGGTCTGTACAAGTGTATAGAAGTGCTCGAAATAGCTCTAAAAGGGCTCTCAGAAGGAGCTCTATAAATGCTCAGAAAGGGCTCTACAAGAGCTCTCAGAAAGAGCTCTACAAGGGCTGAGAAAGGGTTCTACAAGAGCTCTCAGAAAGAGCTCTACAAGGGCTGAGAAAGGGCTCTACAAGTGTTCTAAAAGGGCTTTACATGTGCTCTAGATGTTTATACAAGCGCCCTAAAATGGCTCTGCAAGTGCTAAGCAAATGATTTACAAGTACTGAAGTCTTCATCACTGACTGGCAGTGGTAAAGATCGCTGCTCTAAAAACTGTTTTAAGAAGACAGGTTCCACAGATTACATTCAGACTTTTGAGTGAGTGACTGTATGTAATGGGTGTGTCACCAATATGCTTTTACTCATTAACTGGCACTGGTAAGAACTCTGAGAAGCAACATCCATGACTTTAATTTTATCATCATTCATTTCTAATTTATTATTCATCATGCAAAAACAAATCATCAGTACAATTGCTCCAGCACTTTTACTGAAGAATTTTATTTTATTTTATTTTATTTTATTTCAGAAATTGGATTTATTCAACTGAATATCAGCATACAAGTGTCTGGACTCGGAATGGCGACTTGTGATTCCGAACAGTGGCTGCAAGTGGGTGGACTCAAAATGGCGACTTGTAACCCCGATAGTGGCCGAATAAAATGATTGGAACTAAGCTAGAGCAGTATCTGAGTGTCAGTAACATGCTGGGAATGGTGGAGTAATATTTCATTGTCAATAGTATATCTGAGTGTCAGTAACATGCTGGGGATGGTGAAGTAATATATTATTATATGAGTGTCAATAGTATATCTGAGTATCAGTAGCATGCTGAGGGGGGAGCAATATACCATAGTATCATAGCAGTATCATAGTTTCAATGTTTGAAAATACATCAAGACATGTGAGAACTGAAATCGTTCCACCAGAAAAAGCAAAGAGAATTCACAGCATATAAAAGAACAGTTCCATTGCCATAATAAGCATTGAAATGTTACGGGAGATAAACTGACGTCAAGGCATTGAAATGGGAGATAATCTGACGTCAAAGCAATGAAATGTTTACTGTATGCTGCTCGGAATAAACAAAAGTTATGGATTAGAAACTTGGAAATATTTTTCAATCATTCGCATCAATAATGTTTCTAAGAGAAGTCACAATCGCCATTTTTAAACTGATGAGAAAATGCCAATAGAAAAAAAAGAAATATTTATGATGTTCATCATATTATTGCATCTAATAAAAAAAATTCCTCCAGCACTCTTCAGCTAGCCACTGCTCCACACAAACTGCTCCATGAGTCTACCACCACCACGCTGCTGCACCCGCCTCCCAACCACTGCATGAAATTCAATTCCACCTCCAAGCAGCCACCCTCACCCCTCTCCAGAAACAAGTGGGGAGAGAAAGACTCTCCAGAGGACCAACAAAGCTGATAATATCC
The DNA here is from genome assembly GCA_028829895.1 of Sinotaia quadrata. NCBI lineage: Eukaryota > Metazoa > Mollusca > Gastropoda > Architaenioglossa > Viviparidae > Sinotaia > Sinotaia quadrata. The sequence continues at coordinate 97,691,535 of CM054183.1, read as the reverse complement.
CAGATAAAAGGCTCCCTGCATTTTCTGGAGAGAGCCAGCGAAAAAGAATTATTGCATCTAAACAAGAAGACCTTATGATATTCATTAGAGTAAATATTGTTACATATGAACACTACCATAATAATATGTTGGAATGGAGCAGAGTTCTGAGGATAACGTGGAGAAAAATAATATATTTGATGTAATGTGGTGAACGATACTTCTTGAAACTATCGCATCTGTAAGGCGATGACGGGTCAGCTAGGGTAGTTCTTAAAACTCTATCTTGTGTCTGTAAGGAGATGACGGGTCAGCTAGGGTAGTTCTTAAAACTCTATCTTGTGTCTGTAAGGAGATGACGGGTCAGCTAGGGTAGTTCTTAAAACTCTATCTTGTGTCTGTAAGGAGATGACGGGTCAGCTAGGGTAGTTCTTAAAACTCTATCTTGTGTCTGTAAGGAGATGACGGGTCAGCTAGGGTAGTTCTTAAAACTCTATCTTGTCTGTAAGGAGATGTTACATTAGCTTGTGTATCTCTGGTCTTGTGTCTGTCAGAAATGTTACGTCAGATAGTGTAGTTCTCGAACTCTATATTGTGTCTGTGAGGAAATGTTACGTCAGCTTGTGTAGTTCTCGAACTCTATATTGTGTCTGTGAGGAAATGTTACGTCAGCTTGTGTAGTTCTCGAACTCTATATTGTGTCTGTGAGGAAATGTTACGTCAGCTTGTGTAGTTCTCGAACTCTATATTGTGTCTGTGAGGAAATGTTACGTCAGCTTGTGTAGTTCTCGAACTCTATATTGTGTCTGTAAGATTAATTAATAAGAATTAATTAATAAGAATTATTATCTTCATGGCGCACGTGCCACACACTCTTTCTTTAGTCTCTTTCTCTCTTTCTCTCTTTCTCTCTTTCTCTCTTTCACACAAATAAAAAATTGTGAGAAGTCCAAAATAATAAATACATGATGCTGATGCTCATAATGATGATGACGCCTTTAATTCTTTTTAGATCTTGAAGTGAAGCGTATAATCTGAGCTGGAATGTTATCTTAATAAGCGCCATAAAATACTACATTTGCCCCATTGCTAACCCTAACCCATTGCTAACCCCATTGCTAAAGGCAGTGCTCCTTGAAAGTGCTCACATCCTTCATAAAATCTAGTATCTCCCAGAATCATGCTAGGATTTTGAAACCAAATTTCACAACTAACCAAAGATAACGGAAATAAAACGATGTAATCATAATAATATCAAGAAAAACAAAGATTACAATGGCGATGATAATTATGATAGTGGTGGTAGTGACGATGGTGATGTTTTATATGTAATCGTTATGTGATTGTTGTCCACTACTGTGATATATATGTATGTTTGTATGTCTCTACTGCGATATATATGTATGTTTGTATGTCTCTACTGTGATATATATGTATGTTTGTATGTCTCTACTGCGCACATCTAATGCTCTAACAGGTAAAGTTTACACCTACATGCTCTAACAGGTAAGGTTTACACCTACATGCTCTAACAGCTAAAGTTTACACCTATATGCTCTAACAAGTAAGGTTTACACCTACATGCTCTAACAGCTAAAGTTTACACCTACATGCTCTAACAGGTAAGGTTTACACCTACATGCTCTAACAGCTAAAGTTTACACCTACATGCTCTAACAGGTAAAGTTTACACCTACATACTCTAACAGCTAAAGTTTACACCTACATGCTCTAACAGGTAAGGTTTACACCTACATGCTCTAACAGGTAAGGTTTACACCTACATGCTCTAACAGGTAAGGTTTACACCTACATGCTCTAACAGGTAAGGTTTACACCTACATGCTCTAACAGGTAAGGTTTACACCTACATGCTCTAACAGGTAAGGTTTACACCTATATGCTCTAACAGGTAAGGTTTACACCTACATGCTCTAACAGGTAAGGTTTACACCTACATGCTCTAACAGGTAAGGTTTACACCTACATGCTCTAACAGGTAAGGTTTACACCTACATGCTCTAACAGGTAAGGTTTACACCTACATGCTCTAACAGGTAAGGTTTACACCTATATGCTCTAACAGGTAAGGTTTACACCTACATGCCTGGACTTGTGGCGAACACTCCTGTGCAGAGCGCACACTTCCAGCGACGGGTATTTGTGTCAAGTGCTGGGTACACCTGGTTTTCCCTGACCAAGGCAAATAACAGCTTCAGTTAAAAATAAATCGTCTAAATAGGAGTGTTTTAAGTAAACTGACATCCCTGTGAAAATTCTTTCAAAGGATACTTCATATTTGGATACATGTAAGTGTTCTCTATTTTTAAATAAGAAACTATTATAAAAGTCAGATGATAAACATTTCAATTACGATTAGCTTCAGTTAATATCAAGATAAATGATAATTTGAAATTATCACTGAATAGACAACGTATGCAATATTTATAGGAATCAAATATTTTCATGAGTGATGCTAGTATTTCAAGTTTTGTTGTATTGGCTCTTGAAGTTCTGCACTGGCTAGAGTTATAGGTCTTACATTAGCTTTAGTAGTAGTTCTTGATTGACTAATATAATAGCTCTTACATTAGCTTTAATAGTAGTTCTTGATTGACTAATATAATCGTTCTTACATTAGCTTTAGTATTAGTTCTTGATTGGCTAATATAATAATTCTTACATTAGCTTTAGTAGTAGTTATTGATTGGCTAATATAATAGCACTTACATTAGCTTTAGTATTAGTTCTTGTAATGGCTAATATAATAGCACTTACATTAGCTTTAGTAGTAGTTATTGATTGGGTATTATAATAGCTCATATTTTGGCTTTAGTAGTAGTTATTGATTGGCTAATGTAATAGCTCTTACATTAGCTTTAGTATTAGTTCTTGTAATGGCTAATATTATAGCTCTTATTGACTTTAGTAGTAGTTCTTGATTGGGTATTATAATAGCTCATATTTTGGCTTTAGTAGTAGTTATTGATTGGCTAATGTAATGGCTCTTACATTAGGTTTAGTACTAGTTCTTGATTGGGTAATAGCTCATATTTTGGCTTTAGTAGTAGTTATTGATTGGCTAATATAATAGCTCTTACATTAGCTTTAGTAGTAGTTCTTGATTGACTAATATAATAGTTCTTACAATAACTTTAGTATTAGTTCTTGATTGGGTATTATAATAGCCCATATTTTGGCTTTAGTATTAGATCTTGTATTGGTTAATATAATAGCACTTACATTTGTTTTAGTAGTTCTTGTATTGCCTAATATGATAGCTCTTATATTTGTTTTATTATAGTTCTTTAATTGGCTAAAATGAGAGCTTTTATATTTGTTTTAGTAGTGGTTCTTGTATTGGTTAATATGAGAGCTCTTATATTGGTTTTTGTAGTAGTTCTTGTATTGGTTAATATGGGAGCTCTTATATTTGTTTTAGTAGTAGTTCTTGTATTGGCTAATATGAGAGCTCATATTGGTTCCATTAGTAAATCTTGTACTGATTATTGACTATTCTATTAGAGTTGTATTCACTATTCTATTAGTTTTATATTGACTATTCTATTAGTTCTATATTGAATATTCTATTAGAGTTGTATTCACTATTCTATTAGTACTATATTGACAATTCTATTAGAGTTGTATTCACTATTCTATTAGTTCTATATTGACTATTCTATTAGTTCTATATAGACTATTCTATTAGAGTTGTATTGACTGTTCTATTAGATATCTGTTGACTATTCTATTAATTCTTGTACTGACTGCATTAGTGTTGCATTACTTCTTTTATTGGTTCCTATAATGGCATGTATTGGTTCCTGTGATGGCTCTTGTAGTGGTTCCTGTAATAGCTCTTGTAGTGGTTCCTGTAATGGCTCTTGTAACAGTTCCTGTATAGGCTCTTATATTGGTACACGTAATGGCTCTTGTACTGCTTTATGTAATGGCTCTTGTATTGGTTCCTGTAATGGCTTTTGTATTAGTTTTGTATTGGCTCTGCGTTAGTTTTTGTATTTTGGGCCTTTTCAGTTATTGTATTGGCCCCTCTCATGATCTTGTATCAATTACTGTACTAATTTGTATTTGTTCAAGTATTTGATCTTGTATCAATTACTGTACAAATTTGTATTTGTTCAAGCATTAGATCTTGTATCAATTATTGTACTAATTTGTATTTGTTCAAGTATTAGATCTTGTATCAATTACTGTACTAATTTGTATTTGTTCAAGTATAAGATCTTGTATCAATTACTGTACTAATTTGTACTTGTTCAAGTATTAGATCTTGTATCAATTACTGTACTAATTTGTATTTGTTCAAGTATTAGATCTTGTATCAGTTACTGTACTAATTTGTATTTGTTCAAGCATTTGATCTTGTATCAATTACTGTAATAATTTGTATTTGTTCAAGCATTTGATCTTGTATCAATTACTGTACTAATTTGTATTTGTTCTAGTATTAGATCCTGTATCAATTACTGTACTAATTTGTATTTGTTCAAGCATTTGATCTTGTATCAATTACTGTACTAATTTGTATTTGTTCTAGTATTAGATCCTGTATCAATTACTGTACTAATTTGTATTTGTTCAAGTATTAGATCTTGTATCAATTACTCTACTAATTTGTATTTGTTCTAGTATTAGATCTTGTGACAGTTTTAGTATTAGTTCTTGTGATCATTTTTGTATTAGTTCTTATATGATCTAGATAGATAGATAAATAGATAGATAGTTGTAATTATAATATTTAATATATATGTATGTATGTATATATACGGCAATTTTCACATGGTATTTAAATGAAAAACGTGTATTTACCAACTTTAACAGTGAATGTGTATCTAACAGTTAAAGGTGAGCATGCAATTAATTGGAAATAGCTAAACATATATTAATTGCAAACGTTAAACATATTTTTAATAAATATAGGTCTATGTATCATATTTAGTTTAAAATTTTAAGAAATTCAAAACTTCTAAGCCTTACTTTGCTGTAAGTGACACTTGTCAACTGGTAAAATGTAACTGTACATTGACACTCATCAAGTGGTAAAATGTAACTGTACAATGACACTTATCAACTGGTAAAATGTAAGTCTACCTTAACACTTATCAAGTGGTAAATGTAACTGTATTTTGAACTTATCAACTGGTAAAATGTAACTGCATTAAGTGACACTTATGAACTGGTAAAATGTATCAGTAATTCAGTTGGAATGTGCATCAGCATACTTACTTGTTTGGGTGGAGTTAACTGCATTTTGTACACATATGTACATCTTCTTAAAAGTAGGTCAACACTGCAATTTACATAATTCTGCACATGTCCACAATAACAATATGTTTATAGTCACTGCATTTAACATAGCTCTGTACATGTCCACACACATGTAGACCAACAGCAATGTGTTTATAGTCACTGCATTTTCCATAACTATATACATGCCTGTCTACATGTAGGCCAACACAATTTGTGTCTAGTCATAAATAAGTTTATTGCACTAAACATGAATGGTACAGATTCAGTGAGTTGCATTAAAGGATATTATAGATAGCAGAAACAGTGGGTTGCATTAAAGGATATTATAGATAGCAAAAGCAGTGAGTTGCATTAAAGGATATTATAGATAGCAAAAGCAGTGATTTGCATTAAAGGATATTATAGATAGCAGAAACAGTGGGTTGCATTAAAAGATATTATAGATAGCAGAAACAGTGGGTTGCATTAAAAGATATTATAGATAGCAGAAACAGTGGGTTGCATTAAAGGATATTATAGATAGCAGAAACAGTAGGAGAAGAATAGAGGCAACAGTTAGTGGCATTTATTGAGCATTTATTTTTTTTTATATTTATTTTTATCAAACTGTTGAAACATGTAAGCTGACAAAATACTTAATGTTCGTTTTGCTTCTTCAAGTATGTATGATTTGTTCATTCTCTTTAAATCTATAGTAATTAATTACCTGTAGTTTTCGCGCTATAATAATAACTACTTCTTTTTAGTGTATCTGTTCTTATAAATGAAATGTTTAACACTCTCTGAACACGAAACTACAAATACACAAAACCAGATCTCATTGTCTGGTTGAATCTTTGTGACTGTCGCAGTTGTGTTTTCACTCCTTTGGCTGCAAAAGACTTGTTTTCTCTTCTCCATCTGCGCGGAAGATTTTTGTTGTAATTATCCACTCAGAATGTTTTATTGCCTTTACAACGACGCTGCGATGCTTGTTCCTCAATTTCAACGCGGTGTGTACGTCCAGGTGTGACTGCGTTGTCGTCTGCTCTGGGGCAGTCACGTGATAAGCCGTTCGAGAGTAACAAGGCAACAATCTCGCTAATCATACGACTTGAGACGAGAGCACTGATTTAGCACTGAGGCAACCTTGTGCAATCTCTGTTTTCGGTCACACATTTATAGAGCAGGCCCATTTCTTTAAAGCTGGCCAAAACGACCGGTGTTAAAGCCGAAATAAACGCATAGGATGACGAAGGTTTTATCAAGTTGGTAATGCGACTGTTCGAGATCGTGTTATAGAAGTTGTTTGTTAAACGGTTGAAACAACATTCATACTGCGGTAGAAAATTTTCAGATTGAAATTCTTTTCGACAGAGCAAATAGTACAGACCATAAGATATCTTGTAAAACATGCTTTGTTTGATTGAAATAACTCTATATAACTAGCTGCTATCTCTGTGTTATTTTGTGTTATCTTTCATATTTTCTGAGTGACGTCACAAATCTTTTGCAAGGTCAAAAGTTCAGATATAAAATGAGTTTCGTTGAGTCTATTATATAATCATATGGCAATTTGTTAACTGCGATGGCATTTTAGATTTGCTACAAGTCATCGAACGAATGGGTTACAGAGTCACTGTCCTACTGTTATCAAGTCACTTTCGGTGTTGAGTCGCTTACAACGTTATCAAATCACTACGACAAATTTTATCCTTAACCTCGCACATCTCAGATAACATCTACTTAATATGACACATTGAAAATTAAAACCGTGTAACTGTGACACATCGACGATAGAAACTGTGTGCCTGTAACACAATGAAGATTGAAACCATGTACCTGTGACACATTGAAGATTGAAACCGTGTACCTGTGACACATTGAAGATTGAAACCGTGTACCTGTGACACATTGAAGATTGAAACCGTGTACCTGTGACACATTGAAGATTGAAACCGTGTACCTGTGACACATTGAAGATTGAAACCGTGTACCTGTGACACATTGAAGATTGAAACCGTGTACCTGTGACACATTGAAGATTGAAACCGTGTACCTGTGACACATTGAAGATTGAAATCGTGTACCTGTGACACATTGAAGATTGAAACTGTGTAAAAAATGTGACATTCCAAAACATGGAAGCTTTAAGTTTGAAAAGGTGAAGATGGAGGATGCTTAAAACTGAGACATTTGTGTTAAGGCGGTCAGCAAAAGATAAATTATGAAATAATTTACAAGTGACACAATGGAGTATCGCGCTATATATTAATCTCTTTACTACTTGATTATCTCTACACTGCTGATATGTGCATACTGTATCTCTACACAGATTACCTATGGTATCTACGTGAATGTCGAATATTGCATTTGTGCACTACGTGATCTATAATTCTAGTAACTACGTCTTGTATCTATCACTACTCGTGTCTACATGTAATATCTCTGCACTACTTGATCTATAACCCAAGTAACTACGTCTAGTATTTATCACTACTCGTGTCTTCATTTAATATCTCTGCACTACTTGATCTATAACTCTAGTAACTATGTCTTGTATCTATCACTACTCATGTTTAGTAATATCTCTTCTCTATTGGGGGTGTCTACAACTTGTATCTGATAGACTTATTTTATTTACATACTGCATCTCAACACTACCTCCGCATTACTTCTGGTGTGTAAATACAGTTGTATTTCTACACTACCTATCGTAACTACATAGTGTACTTCTACACTACCTGTCGTATCTGCATATTGTACCTCTACACTACTTGTCGTATCTGCATATTGTACCTCTACACTACTTGTCGTATCTGCATATTGTACCTCTACACTACTTGTAGTATCTGTATACTGCATCTATATCTTGCATACGCTAAAACTATTTAATCTTGAAACTCCTTCTACATTACTTATATTTTCCTCCTAAGCTTCTTAGTATTTATGCCATCAGCAATCTCTACAGGTCAGTGGTTTATGCCATCAGCAATCTCTACAGGTCAATGGTTTCTGGATTATGATCGATCTGAAAACAATAATGAAACTTTTATTCAAATAATTTGACGTCGTGATTTATTTAATTTTGATTAGTGTCCATTTTCAAGTTGTCTGGATTTCATAAAAGTTGAAATGATCGTCTATGGCTGCTTGTTACGATTGATTATTTTTCTTTATCCGTTACTAAATCACCTTTCTACCGAGACCAGTTTAGACTAGCTTGCTACAAAGACCAGTTTAGACTAGCTTGCTACAAAGACCAGTTTAGACTAGCTTGCTACAAAGACCAGTTTAGACTAGCTTGCTACAAAGACCAGTTTAGACTACCTTGCTACAAACACCAGCTTAGACTACCTTGCTACAAACATCAGCTTAGACTACCTTGCTACAAAGATCTGCTTAGACTACCTTGCTACAAAGACCTGCTTAGGTTATCTTGCTACAAACATCAGCTTAAAGCATCTTTCTATAAAATCCAACCTAAACAAGTTTTCTATAAAAACCAGCTTAGAACTTTTCCTTAAAGACCAGTCTCCATTCTACAAACACGGATTAAATCTTATGACAACTTTTGCATCAGCTATCAAAAGTTCACCATGTATGGAACTAGTATCTTTTTATACTGCCTGCTCTATCTTCAGCTGTGATAGATACACACACACACACACACACACACACACACACACACACACACACACGCACATGCATATATAAACACATATACACACATATGCACAGTTCATACATTGATCTTTAATGTTTATATTTATGTAGTCTTATACACGCTGCCATTCATGCGGAAAATCACGTGCAATAGATATTATGCTTCGTTGACAATAGTTTTGTTAATGCATTTTAATAATCATTACGTTAAACAGACAGTAATTTTGTTAATGCATTTTAATAATCATTACGTTAAACTGACAGTAATTTTGTTAATGCATTTTAATAATCATTACGTTAAACTGACAGTAATTTTGTTAATGCATTTTAATAATCATTACGTTAAACTGACAGTAGTTTTGTTAATGCATTTTAATAATCATTACGTTAAACTGACAGTAATTTTGTTAATGCATTTTAATAATCATTACGTTAAACTGACAGTAATTTTGTTAATGCATTTTAATAATCATTACGTTAAACTGACAATAGTTTTGTTAATGCATTTTAATAATCATTACGTTAAACTGACAGTAATTTTGTTAATGCATTTTAATAATCATTACGTGAAACTGACAGTAATTTTGTTAATGCATTTAATAATCATTACGTTAAACTGACAGTAATTTTGTCCGACGTTTTAAGAATTGTTAAAATACATTGAAAGTCCCATTTCATTAAATTACATTGAAAGTCCCATTTCATTAAAATACATTCACAGTCCCATTTCATTAAATTACATTGAAAATCCCATTTCATTAAATTACATTGAAAGTCCCACTTCATTAAAATACATTGAAAGTCCCATTTCATTAAATTACATTGAAAGTCCCAATTCATTAAAATACATTGACAGTCCCATTTCATTAAAATACATTCACAGTCCCATTTCATTAAAATACATTGAAAGTCCCAATTCATTAAAATACATTGAAAGTTCCCATACCATGACTAGGAATGGATGGACCGGAAGTCACTCCCAAGTCCCTGACCACTGACGTGTCGTGTAGCACCAGCCAAGGGATCTTCAGCAAGGTCTTCAGACGCCTGAGTTTCAAACGGAAGTCCAGCAAGGGCTCTCTTTCTCGCAGTAAAGGTTCCCAGAGCCCCCTGGATGGATGTGCTCCAGATGGATTATACTCGGAAGGACTCGATCCCTCTGAGCGAAATTTCTCAAACACCTTTTTCAATAGCGAGGTAAGCAAACACCTTTTTCAATAGCGAGGTAAGCAAACACCTTTTTCAATAGCGAGGTAAGCAAACACCTTTTTCAATAGCGAGTTAAGCAAACACCTTTTTCAATAGCGAGGTAAGCAAACACCTTTTTCAATAGCGAGTTAAGCAAACACCTTTTTCAATAGCGAGGTAAGCAAACACCTTTTTCAATAGCGAGTTAAGCAAACACCTTTTTCAATAGCGAGGTAAGCAAACACCTATTTCAATAGCGAGGTAAGCAAACACCTTTAACATTAGCGAGGTAAGCAAACACCTTTTTCAATAGCGAGGTAAGCAAACACCTTTAACAATAGCGAGGTAAGCAAACATGAAACTTATATTCGGAAGCATGTTTTGACCTATTATCATTATGAAAACTTATTATATTATCAGTATGGACGTAAAGAGACTATAACGTACAGACGTACAGTTTTTGAAATTAAGAATGCCCACGGGACTCAAGGCGTTTATACTGGCCCAGCAGAACTGCAAATAGAGATTAAGTTTCATAGAATAAGTACCGTCAGAACATCATCAGTTAAACGAATCCTTTTCTTCTAGGTTAGAGAGATAGATAGATTTATTTCCTGTGTCTGTTCACGCCTCAGACCATAACCGGTATACTGTTTATTTTGTGTGACGTCATTGTATGGCGTGTGCTTGTGGGAGGAAGGATCTTTTCCTTACTATGTATTCAAAGGGCAGTTTTCCTAAAAATACAGCCCAGGTGCAAAATGGAAGAGTACGATGTTTAGCGATTATTTGATCAATATATAATTACGTTGTACATGTTCCTCTGTATTGTGTCAGTGCTCATAATGAATTCAACTACAAGCAGAAGTCGGTTAGAAAGTAAAGCCTTAAAGGTATGTTAATTTGCGTAAATAGATTAATGTATGTATACTTTGTTAATTAATGTAAATTGATACAGGTATTTATATTAATCAAAGTGTTGAAGGTTTGCTCTGTTTTACGCAGAATTGCATCAAATTTTTCAATATTATTTTTTTAAATACGTAAGTTATTGAAACACATATTGTTTTTTTTGTGCTTTATCAATTCCGTTTTAGCAGCAATAACGACTTCATGTTCTGGAAAAAAAAACGATCAAATAAGCCATTGTAGACATTGTATACTCTTTTTATTGCACAATATATATACATTCTCTTCTATTTTTACACTCTGTTCTGAACGATTACGTATGTTTTGTTGTTTTTTTTACTGCATTCTCGTGTGCTCCATTGAAACCTGTATTTTGTTTATGGTAATCACCCGTACTGTTTTCTAGTATTCCATTGTAAACTAATTTATTTACTTTGTGCTCCATTGAAACCTGTATTTTGTTTATGGTAATCACCCGTACTGTTTTCTAGTATTCCATTGTAAACTAATTTATTTACTTTGTGCTCCATTGAAACCTGTATTTTGTTTATGGTAATCACCTGTACTGTTTTCTAGTATTCCATTGTAAACTAATTTATTTAGTTTGTGCTCCATTTTAAGCGCTTTACATTTCGACGCAGATAACGCTCACCGTAAAGCAAACAGAAAACCCCACATCTGATCTGACCTACTTTTTCAGGACTCGCGTTTGCACATGGAAAACGTACACGCGTATTGTCCCAGTTCTTGTACTTCTTTCCTGGTGTGTATGTATGCGCGTGCAGGTATAAGTGTTTTGTGCGTTTGGTGGTTGGGAATAAATATATGTATGTATGTGTGTATTGTGAATAATTGATGTGTGAAATTAAAGTTAAAGTTTTATTGCTTGAAATAAATCATGATTTATTACTGAACATGTATATGGTCAGTTCTGTCAGCTAGGCCATGACTTATATCACATTGTCAGTTCTGTCAGCTAGGCCATGACTTATATCACATTGACAGTTCTGTCAGCTAGGCCATGACTTATATCACATTGTCAATTCTGTCAGCTAGGCCATGACTTATATCACATTGACAGTTCTGTCAGCTAGGCCATGAATTATATCACATTGTCAGCTAGGCCATGACATATCACATTGACAGTTCTGTCAGCTAGGTCATGACTTATATCACATTGTCAGTTCTGTCAGCTAAGCCATGACTTATATCACATTGTCAGTTCTGTCATCTAGGCCATGGGAGGGCGGGTTGGAGCGGGTTGTGAAAAAGCCACTTTAGTTGTTTTTTCTTGGCTATTAGTCTGGGCTGGGTTGACTTTCATTTCTGGAGACATTTTCCTTACTATTTGGGTATTTATCTCCTTTTTCTCAAGTGATCTTGGTGGTTGTTTAAACCCGTTTGTCCGTTGTTGTTGGTATGATGTTTGCCTGGATCCCATGTTCAAGTGTAGTTGGCGAGGTTTCGATCTTGACAGTAGCTGAAGCTTTTCCTGTGCTCCTTGAGGAAGTACCAAAAAGATACAATTTGTCTTAAATGAGAATTCGCTTTCTCTTTCAATTAACGACTCTGAGAATTATTTATTCTCGATATCTCCAAAGCATTTCGTTAATGGTTTCTATTTTCAAGCTCTCTGGAGACGCCCATAAATATCGGGGTCTATATGTACCGCCAGTTATGATTTCAAGCTCTCTGGAGACACCCATAAATATCGGGGTCTATATGTACCGCCAGTTATGATTTCAAGCTCTCTGGAGACGCCCATAAATATCGGGGTCAATATGTACCGCAAGTTATTATTTCAAGCTCTCTGGAGACGCCCATAAATATCGGGGTCTATATGTACCGCCAGTTATGATTTCAAGCTCTCTGGAGACGCCCATAAATATCGGGGTCAATATGTACCGCCAGTTATGATTTCAAGCTCTCTGGAGACGCCCATAAATATCGGGGTCTATATGTACCGCCAGTTATGATTTCAAGCTCTCTGGAGACGCCCATAAATATCGGGGTCAATATGTACCGCCAGTTATGATTTCAAGCTCTCTGGAGACGCCCATAAATATCGGGGTCAATATGTACCGCCAGTTATGATTTCAAGCTCTCTGGAGACGCCCATAAATATCGGGGTCAATATGTACCGCCAGTTATGATTTTCAAGCTCTCTGGAGACGCCCATAAATATCGGGGTCAATATGTACCGCCAGGTATGATTTCAAGCTCTCTGGAGACGCCCATAAATATCGGGGTCAATATGTACCGCCAGTTATGATTTCAAGCTCTCTGGAGACGCCCATAAATATCGGGGTCAATATGTACCGCCAGTTATGATTTCAAGCTCTCTGGAGACGCCCATAAATATCGGGGTCTATATGTACCGCCAGTTATGATTTCAAGCTCTCTGAAGACGCCCATAAATATCGGGGTCAATATGTACCGCCAGTTATTATTTCAAGCTCTCTGGAGACGCCCATAAATATCGGGGTCTATATGTACCGCCAGTTATGATTTCAAGCTCTCTGAAGACGCCCATAAAACTACTGGTTTTGAATTGTCCTTGTTTGCTAACTTCATTGTGTACTATTGGTTTTGAATTGTCCTTGTTTGCTAACTTCATTGTGTACTATTGGTTTTGAATTGTCCTTGTTTGCTAACTTCATTGTGTAATACTGGTTTTGAATTGTCCTTGTTTGCTAACTTCATTGTGTACTATTGGTTTTGAATTGTCCTTGTTTGCTAACTTCATTGTGTAATACTGGTTTTGAATTGTCCTTGTATTGCTGTCTAGTTAGAATTGGATGGGGACTGAGCCACAAATAAATGATACGTACGCATATGAAGAAGATATTTCTTTGTGAATTAGGCTAGCCTGTAAGTCGGAGATTTTAGAAATCTTATTAAAAATAATAATTAATTTCATATCATAAAATCTATGTTAGCTTTAGAGATATGACTACTTACTATTTTGAAGATTAACAAAATATAAATATAATTTGCAGAATGAAAATCTGTACAGAGGTGTATTGCAGTGTCTTTTACACCCATTGGGGACACCCGATACGCAGATTGGCCTGCGACCAGGAGACCTCATTGATCACATTCGACGGGTATGTTAAATCTTATTGTACTGAACATGGGTATATTAGATCTTATTGTACTGAACACAGGTACATTAAATCTTATTGTACTGAACATGGGTATATTAGGTCTTATTGTACTGAACATAGGTACATTAAATCTTATTGTACTGAACATGGGTATGTTAGATCTTATTGTACTGAACATGGGTATGTTAGGTCTTATTGTACTGAACATGGGTATAATAAATCTTATTGTACTGAACATGGGTATTAGATCTTATTATACTTAACACTGGTATGTTAAATCTTATTGTACTGAACACGGGTATATTAAATTTTAATGCAGACCTGATTCACAATTTTGTTGTGAATTTCACTATTATGGTATTCCATGCTTGCGCGGCAAAGACCGAAACTCACGATTTAAATTAAACAAATCGATTTAAACTAATTATAAATGTGAGTATGTGTTTGTGTGTATGTGTGTAAGTGTGTTTGTACGTGTATTTGGTGTGTGTTTGTATGTGTGTTTGGTGTGTGTGTGTGTGTGTGTGTGTGTGTGTGTGTGTGTGTGTGTGTGTGTGTGTGTGTTCCATTAGCCTCCTTCCTCCAGAGCTTGTGTAGGACTTTCACCTTATGGCTTTCGCATCCCTGTAGGTATTTAGTTCCCCTGACCACATTCTAAGGTCACGACCGCACTAAGTAGAAAGCTTAAGAAGCCACACCAAATTGTGTGTTAGGTTAGCGCTCTTCTTGACGTTATTCAAGGTCACTACCGCACTAATTGGACCGCTTAAGAAGCCACACCAAATTGTGTGTTAGGTTAGCGCTCTTCTTAACGTTCTTGGTCCGGGAGAGTTCTAAAGGGATTTGATTGAAATTCGATGGTGCCAGTTCAAAGCTTTAAAAAGTGTTCGATTTTTGATAGAAACATTTGACATTTCTTGAAACATAGTACTTTAATGGGCGACAACTAATGTTTATACTGCATTATTCCGCTTAGTTACAATCTGCGGTCTTTTATTTGTAATTGTTCTAAAGAATAGAAGCACTTGAACAATATTTTACTCTTGTCTAATTCTTTTTAGGTACTTTAACTAAGCGGGATAATGCAGTATAAACATTAGTTGTCTCCCATTAAAGTACTTGTAAGTGGTTTATAAATTCCTATTAAAAACACATTCATTCTGACCGCTTAATTTTAACAATATGTTTTTGTTTAGAGATTTATTTACGTCATTGATATTTAAATACTCACATTTGCTAGGTTTTATTTTCAATGACATGAGATTTACTATCAATATTAAAGGCTCTACACTTATGCGCGATGATAATTCCTTATTATAATACTTTGAAAATATTCTTTTATCAATCAATTATAATTTATAATAAATTGTAGTTGTATAATAGTGCCATTAGTTAATTTTAAAAAACGTGAAAGCAGATAATAATTGTATCTTTTTTAAACCTGATGATTCAAGCACTGTATAAATATATAAAGTGTGGGTGTGGGGTCCGGACCCCAAAATACAGTGAATGGAAATACGTCCTCTAGGGCCAACCGGTAAGCTGAGAACATATAGTTGACGAAACGTTTTTTGCAGGCCTTGGAGGTGAAAAACATACATAGCAAATATATCACACATATTATGCAATATTAATAAGTGTTGAAACTATAAAAGAAAAAATATCTTTATTTGTCAATAAATGTATTTTTTTGGACTTAAAACGATTACCATTTTCCTTTATTTGTCATTTTAATTTATTGTTATGCTATAATTGTCCTTCATTGGGCATTTTAAACTTATTGGTATGTTATAATTTGTCCTTTATTTGGGCATTTTAACTTTATTGGTATATTATACTTTGTTCTTTTGGGGACATTTTAACTTTATTGGTATAATTCCAAAGATTTTCTTAAATTAATTTTATTGTCTGATTTACGTGTGTGGTAAAACTCACTACCGTGTCTCCAAATTCACGACTTGTTAAATTTTACTTTGATCATTAACGGGTAGGGTTGGCAGTTAAGTTACTATATTCAACACAGATATGTTAAACCTTAATATATTGAACACGGGTATTTTTCACATAATATATTGAGCATATGTATTTTAAACCTTACTGCCTTAAGCACATTTAACGGGTATATTAAACTTCATGCATTAAGGACATTTAACGGGTATATTAAACCTTCATGCATTAAGCACATTTAACGGGTATATTAAACCTTACTGCATTAAGCACATTTAACGGGTATATTAAACCTTCATGCATCTGAACGCACTACGGTATTTCAAACCTTAATACACAATGGACGGTATTTCAAACACAAATGGAAGGGAATGATAAACTTTAATGTATTGAACAAATGGAAGGGAATGATAAACTTTAATGTATTGAACAAATGGAAGGGAATAATAAACTTTAATATATTGAACGCATTGTACGGTATTTCAAACCTTAATGCTCAATGCAAGGGAATGATAAACTTTAATATATTGAAAACAGTGGACGGGAATAATAAACTTTAATATATATATATAATATATATATATATATAACGGGTTAGTTAAACCTTAATGCATTGATCATATTTATCAGGTATGCTTACACTTGAAAGAATGGTCGAATTCATCGAGCGTGTCTAATCGTGACACATAATTCACATTCATCAGACATAATTAAAGTGACACATTAACCACATTCATCAGATATAACTAAAGTGACACATTAATTGCATTCATCAAACATAACTAAAGTGACACATTAACCACATTCATCAGACATAACTAAAGTGACACATTGACCACATTCATCAGACATAACTAAAGTGATACATTGACAACATTCATCAGACATAACTAAAGTGACACATTCATCAGATATAACTAAAGTGATACATTGACCACATTCATCAGACATAACTAAAGTGAAACATTGACCACATTCATAAGATATAACTAAAGTGGCACATTAATCACATTCATCAGACATAACTAAAGTGACACATTGACCACATTCATCAAATATAACTAAAGTGACACATTAACCACATTCATCAGACATAACTCAAGTGACACATTAACCACATTCATCAGACATAACTAAAGTGACACACTGCTCGCGTTATATTGAAGAAAACCAATACGAAGTACAAATTTTGCGTTAATTAGTAAATAATTGTGCAATTGGTATTATATTGTCACAACTGCAGTCATTTAAAAATAAAATGTGTCTTGTCTTTATATACTATAATAGTAGGATGCAAACACATGTGCCCTTTTGGTAAAGTATGCTAGAATTGATTTAAAATTTAATGTGTCTGAGATATGTACTATTGGATCAACATTTAAATGTATCTAGTGTTTATACTGAGTTGATATAAAATTTAACGTTGTCTAGTCGTGATACTATTTGTGTCGATTTAAAGGTGTATGGTTGCTCACAGGTGTTTGACGTGGATCATGAAGATCATGAGGTTTTCATTCGTGAAGAACTGCAAAACAAGGTGAGCTATCGCAGTTAGAACATCTACGCAAGGTAGGTTATCACAGTTAGAACATCTACGCAAGGTAGGTTATCACAGTTCGTATATCAAGACAAGGTAAGCTATCACACTTTGTGTATCAAGACAAGGTAACCTATTACAGTTTGAACATCTAACCAAGGAAACCTATCACAGTTTGATCATCTAACCAAGGTAAGCTATCACAGTTTGAACATCTAAACAAGGTAGGCTATCACAGTTTGAACATCTAAACAAGGTAGGCTATCACAGTTTGAACATCTAACCAAGGTAGGCTATCACAGTTTGAACATCTAACCAAGGACAGCTATCACAGTTTGAACATCTAACCAAGGACAGCTATCACAGTTTGAACATCTAAACAAGGTAGGCTATCACAGTTTGAACATCTAACCAAGGACAGCTATCACAGTTTGAACATCTAACCAAGGTAAGTTATCAAAGTTTGGACATCTAAAAAAGGTAAGATATCACAGTTCGAACATCAAAGCAAAGTAAGCTACTACAGTTTAAACATGAAAACAAAGTAAGCTACTACAGTTTAAACATGAAAACAAAGTAAGCTACCACAGTTTAAACATGATGTCACAAAACGGGCGGCTCGTTACAAGCCGACCTCGAGCTGAAGTTAGAGATGCAAGGGGTGAAGTCTAATTTTGGCCTGCTCCGGTGCACCTCCAAGAAAAGCCCATGTGACGTATGCCAGTACTACGTCGCGTCAAGTTGTTACATAGACACACATGACATACTCCATTGATGTTTGGGTGGGGCCCAATTTATTAATGTCATGCCAAGGAACGTTTTATTGGCGGTGTGTGTTGTGAGTGTGTATCATAAATGTGAATAAATGGACGAACAGACGAACGGTGCAAAACAATAGTACAAATTCTTTCGTCCCTCTCAAAAACTATGAATAACAAGAGAGTTGAAAGATGTTTAAATCAGGTTATTTATTCCCGATTTAAAAAGGGGCACTACTCTTTCGCACAGTGATTAATCATTCATTCAACTTTCCAATGTCATACACTCTGTGGGAAATAAGGGGAGATGAAAATGATGAAATTCAAAATATAAAATATAAAATAATTACACAATTCTTATGCGGCAAATGGGGCCGCTTTAACAATAGTTCACATGTAAAATAAGCATTACTTTTAACATTAAAGTTCTTATTTTGCAAACGATATAATAGTGTTCATTTTCTTCGAGTTCTAGAGTTTAGTATGTGCGCGTTAGCCGTGCTAATGATTACTCACTATTAATGTCAGAGTTCCAAGGAGATGACGTAAGCTCACACGTCACTTATAAGCGGCACTTCAAAGTGAAGATAGGACGCAATTGAGGCGTCGCATTACAGGTGAAGATTCTGCAGAATCTAGGCACCACTTTCAGATTATCACTGGGGAGAAATCTGAAATTTAGCTGACTGTTGTCAGCCTCGATAATTATCGTTGTACCGGTTGTCGTGGAAACGGACACCCCAACGACGTTTAGCATTATCGGGTGGAGTCGTCCAGTGGGATGTGTCGTCGCATTACATTGAGTGTAGAAATCCGGATATCTGTCTCCGGCGCTAGCCTCTCAATTGGCGGGATAGACTGCCAAACGAACTCAGACAGGGGGAAGAACAAATTGGTCCCTCGTGTCGTTAACTGCATACAACCAGCGTCGCATACATTGGGTTTTCTTTGACAGCGAACTTTCCACTTTGCCAACAATTATACTGAGTAATTTTGCCTCGTCACTCAATATATGGCATCAGACGGATGGAAAACGGATGGAAAGAGATTATTGCAGCTTTCCTTTATGAAATCTCTGTACATGAGATAATTCATACGTGAAGTTAGACTGGCTTCAGACGAATCGACGTTTTCAACATTGAGAGTAAAGTCTTCATTTTGCCTCTTATATAGCTTTACTGAAGGTCTCCAGAACTTTCCAGAAGCTCTGCCGTGTGACATGATTTTTGCCTTGGATATATAGTGGTAATCGTGATGCACGCTTTTCTGTGGTCAATTCTAATGCGCACTGGCCATTTCTCTCGTCAACAACACGTGACTCGTAATGCGCAGTTGTCCCAATCATTTAATATACATATCCTTCATAAACTAATATATATATTCAATATGATATATTAACACACACTGCGTCACGAACGTCTGTCTACTAAAGAGATCTTAGGTGACCGTTACTGGAATTTCATGCTACATACGAAAAATAACAAAACTCGGGTTACTTCAACTAGTTTTGTTAGCGGTTTTTTTAAAATGAAATAAAATATAATTTCTGTCCCTCATTTCCTGTGACAACCCCCTTCTTAAAATTGATTGGAGCTCACAGAGTGGAAATCAAATAGGAACAAAAAAAAAAGTTTTATTTCACACGATAGTCCCCACAGGAATTTTATGCGCATCTGTGGAGAGACTATCCTCTCTCTTGTTTATATCGCGGTTATGGCATGCCGGGATAATGCATCGGCACCCGAATTTTCTCTGCCCGCGATGTGTTCGACAACGAAGCTATACTCCTGTAGCAGGAGTGTCCATCTAGTTAGCCTAGCGTTATCATACATGCTAGTGCGCAGATATGTCAGCGGCTTATGATCGCACTGCAGGATGAATGGTTTAGAGTACAGATAAGCACTAAATTTCTTGAGTGCCCATACGATTGCTAAGCACTCTTTTTCAATCGTAGAGTACCGTGTCTCACGATCTAACAGTTTCTTAGACGCGTATGCTACCGGTAGGTATTCGTCATCTGTCTCTTGGAGAAGTATGGCACCGAGGCCTTCGTCTGATGCGTCGGTCCTGACAATAAATCTCTTGTCAAAGTCTGGTAACTGTAGGACGGGTTTACTGGTCAAGATGTCCTTCACTTTTTCGAGGGCGGTGCTACACTCTGCCGTCCATCGTATTTTCGTGGGTTGTTTGTTCCCAGTTAAGTCTGTCAGTGGTTTAAGAAGCGTACTGAAGTTTGGGACAAATTTTCGGTAGTACCCCACTAGCCCCAAAACTGCCCTGACCTGTTTCTTTGTAGTCGGTAAGGTCATGTCACGAATGGCTGCAGTTAAGTCTAGATTTGGGCCTATTTGTCCGTCACTTATGATATGGCCAAGAAACTCAATCTCCCGAAAGCCCGCGCGTACTTTGGAGGGTTTCACGGTCAATCTATGGCGCTCGAGAATGTCAAGTAGACCACCCACTGAGGATAAATGTTGGTCCCATGTTCCTGTTGCTACCAGTATGTCATCAAAGAAATTCAATGCATTAACGCTCTCTAACGGTAATTTTCGCATGAAGCGCGCGAATGTTGCGGGTGCGTTCGCTAGTCCGAACGGTAGTCGGCAAAACTGAAATAAGCCTAGCGGGGTTGGAAAGGCTGTTTTTGGTCTGTCGTCAATAGCAACCGACAGTTGCCAGTACCCTTTGCACATGTCAAACTTCGAAAAGTAATGTGCCTTAGTTAGTTTTGCGAATAATTCGTCCTGATTTGGAATGGGTTCCGCATCGAATTCAGTTATCTCATTTAACTGTCTGTAGTCCACACAAAAACGAAGCGTACCGTCTTTCTTTTTAACTAAGACGACCGGTGATGAATATGGGGAGATTGACTTTTCAATCACGCCCTGTTTTTGCATTTCACGCACCTGTTCTGCTATGTACTTTGTGCTCTCATATTTCTGTGGGTACTGTTTTAAGCGTATCGGTTTGTCACTTAAAAGTTTGATGCGGTGTTCAACCAAATCTGAGTGGCCCGGTTGGTCGGTGAATATGCGCGCGTGTCTGTGTAAGAGCTTTGACATTGCGTCGCGCTGTTCGACCGTTAAGTTTGAGTCAATCTCGACTTGATCGACTGTAACTGCGGAGTTAGGCTGGGTTTCGGCGGACATCATGTCTGTCCTGAAATTGGAGTCTTCCAATTGTATCAGTGCGACATTCACGTTTTGTATCTGTTCGTCGCTGCGTTCATAGTAACGCTTTAGCATATTTATGTGGTAGGTTTTCTGCTTATTTCCTATCTGTATGCTATAATCGTTCTGCTTCACACGCTTAATAACGCGGTAGGGTCCACGCCAGTGCATTTGCATGCGGTTGTTATGCGTGGGCCGCAAGAGTAACACGAGCTGACCTGGCTCGAGGTTACGTTCCACAGCAGTACGGTCAAAATTTCGCTTGTATCGGGGTTGTTTTTCGCGAATGTTTTCCTGTGCTAAGTGACATGTCTCGGTCAGACGTTGACGTAGTTCGGCTACGTACGTGTGAACATCTTTACCATCGGTCACAGTGTCTCCCTTGACCCATGTTTCTTTTATTAGCTTAAGGGGACCACGAGGTTGTCTGCCGTATAGTAGTTGGAACGGTGAATAGCCCGTACTCTCTTGTGGGAGTTCGCGATACGCGAAGAGTAATGGTGCTAGAAAACGTGGCCACTGGTCGGGTTGTTCCGAGGCCATTTTAATTAACATTTTCTTTATTGTACCGTTGAAACGTTCAACGGCACCATTAGACTGAGCATGATATGGTGATGAGAACAACTGTTTACACGCCAGTAGACGCATTGTTTCAGCCATCATTGCTGAGGTGAATTGAGTGCCCTGGTCACTCAATATTTCTCGGGGAACGCCCGTGCGAGAAAATACGTCTATTAAAGCGTCTGCGACTTCGATCGCTGTGATGCCCTTTAATGCGACTGCTTCTGGATATCGTGTTGCAAAATCCACGATTGTTAGGATATAGCGATATCCTCCTTCGGCCGCGGGAATGATTGGGCCAATAATGTCTACTGCGACTTTTAGGAATGGTTCCTCTACTGTTGGTACTATCTCGAGGGGAACTCGACTGACACGCCCTCGGTCAATATGTTGTTGACACTGCGTACATGTACGAACGTACGAACGAACATCCCTACTCAGGCCTGGCCAAAAAAAGTCCTCGCGAATCCGTTGCTCAGTGCGACGTGCGCCCTGATGTCCGGACATGATTGAGTCGTGTGCAAAGCTAAGAATCAGCGGTCTGAGTGGTTTAGGGGTAAATAGACACGTGGTGCTTCTAGTATCATTTTCCTTAAAGTCAGTGCGCCGAAATGCTAGTCCGTCCTTCAGGAAATACATCATTGTCGCGTACTTGCTGGACGTAATAGTGTTTTTCCCTGCCAGCTTTAGCATTGAGGACAAGCTTTTGTCCTCCTGCTGCAGGTGACTGAGTTGACTTGGGGTCAACTGCGGAAATGTGTTCTCGACTATCTTTAGAGCTGGGGGTCCTTGTTTACTACGTTCCCGTTGTGCTCTAGTGGTTACGGGAAGAACAGGATAGATTTCATCAGTGTGTGCGTCACACTGCCCGGGCGATAGTATGAATCCGAACTGCATGTCTCTTATTACTGCGGCGGTGACTGTACCGGAAAATACGGGTGACGTAACATGTACAGTGGCTCTTGGACATGTACTAAGGTGTCCCATAACACATCGAATGCGGACGCTACCTCTTAGATACTGTTCAGGGTGTACAAGTTTAGCATTTATGCAGCTTATGGACGCACCTGTATCGACCAGTATTTTGACTCTTTGTCCGTTTACTGTAGCCTGTTGGGTCTTTAGAGTCGCACCTGTTTCAGTGCATACTTTTACATCACGTGGACTGGGACAGTTCTGATAACTATGCCCCTTCCCTTTGCAAGTGTAACATGTCATAGGCGGGGAGTCACGTGTGTGACGTCGTACGTCTTGTGACTTAGTGTATGTCCGTTGTACCGGTTCGGGTTTTTCCGATTTCGTCATTGGTCGGTTCAATTTCGGTGTATACTTCTGCCGATTTGTAAGAGGGGGGCGTGGTGCACTCCTCGTAATTACCGGATCAGGGTAATCATTATAAGTGTCTGCTAACTTCAACATATCACTGAAGTTAGTCGGAGGATTTCGCTGCAAATATGTCGTCATTGCAGGCGGAGCAATATGGAGAAATTGATCTCTTAATATCAAATCAAATAGGCCCTCATATGTCTTCTGGATATCTGTCAAATCAATCCATCTATCAAGATAATGGCGTAACCGGGTACCGAAGGCTTGCATGGTGTCATTAGCTTTGGGTATGGCCCTCCTAAACATTTTTCGAAAGCCTTCTGCTGTACATTGAAAAGTACGCATCAAACCCGTTTTGAGATCTGCATAAGTAATAGCGGGATCGCGCGTTAGATCAGTAAATGCGCGCGAGCTTTCACCTTGGAGTATTTGACCGAGTTGTTGTTTCTTTTCAATGTCAGTGTAATTAAAGTTGGCAATGAAACTGTCAAAGCGTGTCAAAAACTCGTCAATCGTCTCGACTTCAGGGTTAAAGAAAGCTAGCCGTGTACGGGGTTTATTTAATTCGGCCTGTTGCTTAGCAGTCCCATCTAACAACTTCTCTCTAGCTGTTACCTCTTGCTTAGCTAATTCAAGCTGTTCCTGATGTGCTCTAGCTTTTAACTTAAGCTTTTTCTCTTCTACTTCCTGCCTTTTATCTTCTAAATCCCTAGCTGACTGAATCTTTAATAACTCTATTTCTCTCATATCTTGGATTTCTTTCTCTTTAAAATCTCTCGCCTCTTTCGCTTTTTTCCTCTAGCTCTCTCAAAGTTTGCATCTCTAGCTGTTTAGCTAACTGTCTCTTATCTTCTAGCTCTATAGCCTCTTTCGATCTTTTTTCCTCTAGCTCTCTCGCCTCTTTCGATCTTTTTTCCTCTAGCTCTCTCAGGTCTTTCATCTCTAGCTGTTTAGCTAACTGTCTCTTATCTTCTAGCTCTATAGCCTCTTTCGATCTTTTTTCCTCTAGCTCTCTCGCCTCTTTCGATCTTTTTTCCTCTAGCTCTCTCAAAGTTTGCATCTCTAAATCCTTAGCTACCTGTCTCTTTTCTTCTAGCTCATTTTTCTTATCCTCTAGCTCTCTCGCCTCTTTCGCCTCATTTTCTTTCGCAACATACCATTTAGCTATCTCCTCATCCACGTATTTCTTTAACTCGGCTTTCTCATACCCGAATTCTCTGCCCATAGCCATGAGTTCTTTCTTTATGTTTACTAGCTCGGCCATTTTTAAAATTGCTAGTTATCACGAGTATGGATAAAGTGACTTAGAATATTCGCGGGATTTTGACCTCTGTCGGTCACAAGTGGTGCAATGGTGTGCGTATGAACACCAGCCACCACGTGATTAGGATTATTACAAACACGAATAAAAGAGATCCTAATCGCAAAGTTGCCAAGTTAGCAAAATTAGCAAAACAACAGTTGCTAATGTAGCGTACAAAATATCGATCTATGTACGTCTAAACACGAGTCGGTACGCGTTAACGATAATAGCGTAAAGATTATAAAACTTATTTCAACACAATAATAAGTCTTATCAAAATCCAGTTCACCTAAGTCTCAATAGCAAAGCCCTAACATGCAATAACAATGCATAATGGTGATGAGATAGAAAAGCAGGAAAGAGATGACACTTTCTTACGACAACACAATTTACCTTGTCAGATCACGGTCAGTGGTCACCAGATGTCACGAAACGGGCGGCTCGTTACAAGCCGACCTCGAGCTGAAGTTAGAGATGCAAGGGGTGAAGTCTAATTTTGGCCTGCTCCGGTGCACCTCCAAGAAAAGCCCATGTGACGTATGCCAGTACTACGTCGCGTCAAGTTGTTACATAGACACACATGACATACTCCATTGATGTTTGGGTGGGGCCCAATTTATTAATGTCATGCCAAGGAACGTTTTATTGGCGGTGTGTGTTGTGAGTGTGTATCATAAATGTGAATAAATGGACGAACAGACGAACGGTGCAAAACAATAGTACAAATTCTTTCGTCCCTCTCAAAAACTATGAATAACAAGAGAGTTGAAAGATGTTTAAATCAGGTTATTTATTCCCGATTTAAAAAGGGGCACTACTCTTTCGCACAGTGATTAATCATTCATTCAACTTTCCAATGTCATACACTCTGTGGGAAATAAGGGGAGATGAAAATGATGAAATTCAAAATATAAAATATAAAATAATTACACAATTCTTATGCGGCAAATGGGGCCGCTTTAACAATAGTTCACATGTAAAATAAGCATTACTTTTAACATTAAAGTTCTTATTTTGCAAACGATATAATAGTGTTCATTTTCTTCGAGTTCTAGAGTTTAGTATGTGCGCGTTAGCCGTGCTAATGATTACTCACTATTAATGTCAGAGTTCCAAGGAGATGACGTAAGCTCACACGTCACTTATAAGCGGCACTTCAAAGTGAAGATAGGACGCAATTGAGGCGTCGCATTACAGGTGAAGATTCTGCAGAATCTAGGCACCACTTTCAGATTATCACTGGGGAGAAATCTGAAATTTAGCTGACTGTTGTCAGCCTCGATAATTATCGTTGTACCGGTTGTCGTGGAAACGGACACCCCAACGACGTTTAGCATTATCGGGTGGAGTCGTCCAGTGGGATGTGTCGTCGCATTACATTGAGTGTAGAAATCCGGATATCTGTCTCCGGCGCTAGCCTCTCAATTGGCGGGATAGACTGCCAAACGAACTCAGACAGGGGGAAGAACAAATTGGTCCCTCGTGTCGTTAACTGCATACAACCAGCGTCGCATACATTGGGTTTTCTTTGACAGCGAACTTTCCACTTTGCCAACAATTATACTGAGTAATTTTGCCTCGTCACTCAATATATGGCATCAGACGGATGGAAAACGGATGGAAAGAGATTATTGCAGCTTTCCTTTATGAAATCTCTGTACATGAGATAATTCATACGTGAAGTTAGACTGGCTTCAGACGAATCGACGTTTTCAACATTGAGAGTAAAGTCTTCATTTTGCCTCTTATATAGCTTTACTGAAGGTCTCCAGAACTTTCCAGAAGCTCTGCCGTGTGACATGATTTTTGCCTTGGATATATAGTGGTAATCGTGATGCACGCTTTTCTGTGGTCAATTCTAATGCGCACTGGCCATTTCTCTCGTCAACAACACGTGACTCGTAGTGCGCAGTTGTCCCAATCATTTAATATACATATCCTTCATAAACTAATATATATATTCAATATGATAATTAACACACACTGCGTCACGAACGTCTGTCTACTAAAGAGATCTTAGGTGACCGTTACTGGAATTTCATGCTACATACGAAAAATAACAAAACTCGGGTTACTTCAACTAGTTTTGTTAGCGGTTTTTTTAAAATGAAATAAAATATAATTTCTGTCCCTCATTTCCTGTGACACATGAAAACAAGGTAAGCTACCACAGTTTAAACATGAAAACAAAGTAAGCTACTACAGTTGAACATCTAAACAAGGAAAGATATCCAATATTTTTTCTAAAGCATAATGAAATTTGCTTTCAATATCAGTTTCATTAAGTAGCGACCTGTAATTTCATGTTTATTATTATGTCCACCATTCGATGATGTGGAACCGTTCACATAATCTAGTTTTGTCATTTTCTCACACAATCTAGTTTTCTATTTCTGATTGCACAATCTAGTTTTCTATTTCTGACTGCACAATCCAGTTTTCTCATTTTGATACCCAATATAGTTTTCTATTTCTGACTACACAATCCAGTTTTCTCATTTGTTCGCACAGAGCAGTTATTTAATTTTAACCACAAAACTAATTATCTATTTTGATCACACAGCATAGATAGCTATTTCTGACCACAAAATATAGCTAGCTCTTTCTGAACACAAAATATAGCTAACACTTTCTGACCACACAGAATAGCTAGCTATTTCTAACCACAAAATGTAGCTAACACTTTCTGATCACACAATATAGCTAACACTTTCTGACCACACAATATAGGTAGCATTTCTTACCACACAGAATAGTTAGCTCTTTTCTGACCACACAGTATAGCTAGCCATTTCTGACCACACAGTATAGCTAGCCATTTCTGACCACACAGTATAGTTAGCCATTTCTGACCACACAGTATAGCTAGCCATTTCTGACCACACAGCATAGCTAGCTATTTCTAACCACACAGTTTAGCTAGCCATTTCTGACCACACAGTATAGCTAGCTATTTCTGAACACACAGTATAGTTAGCCATCTGACCACAGAGTATAGCTAGCCATTTCTGACCACATCGTATAGCTAGCCATTTCTGACCACACAGTATAGCTAGCTATATCTGAACACACAATGAAGTCCACTAAAGTGACAAATAAGTAGACTTTAAGTGTGTTAAATAAACACTGCAAATTTAGTCCAGTCTAGTGACAAATGAGTAGACTAAGTATGTTAAACACTAGCAATCTAGTCCAGTCTATAAAGGCAACATTCCTATTTATAAGAACTGTATTGTATAACTAAATTATTAATGGACAGAACATTTCATTCGTTCATGAAGAATATTTATACTTACAGTGAAAACCACCCAAGTTTTCATAACGTTTTTAACTGAGCACAATTTAGTAGGGCAAAAGCTGTCACAATTATACAACTGAACACAATGTAGTTGTGCCAGATCTGCCACAAGTAAATAACTGAACACGATGTAGTTGTGCTAGATATGTCACAAAATTATAATTGAACGCAATGTAATTGTGCAAGAGTTGTCACAATTACATAACTGAACACAATGGGATACAGTTACTTTAATGCATAATGCTATATGCTAATATTTTCCCCCATTCTAACCCTAACCCCCATCTCCACTTATATATGTAGGGAAGAGTTTTTACATTCGTAATAGAGGTTAATATTTTGCCCCCATCACATTTGTTTGTGATATACCATGTATTAGAAATTAGCCCTGGAGTTTTATGTCCATGCTAATATTTTATTGGATCATTTCTGTTCGTTCACCTGTTCGTAGTTAATGTCTCTCAGACATTGCAGTTTGTTCGAATCTGCTCAGATATTAATAGAAATGTGTATTTTCTGTCATTTGTATTCCTTCAGCCAAAACGTGTGCAAGCAACGGTTACTGTGCTCGAAGCGCGTGACTTGAAGGACGGTCACGAGAAACACAAAAGTAAGTCACGTACAAGCGTGAATGTCACGTTTCCGCATTTAGATCGTTTAGCCGTTTACAAATAAGAATAACAGTACGCCTACTTCCTTTATTTTTTTTTTAAACAGTTTCTAACAAATAGTAGGAATTTGTTTATTTAAAAACAGTTTCTAACAAATAGTAGGAATTTGTTTATTTAAAAACAGTTTCTAACAAATATTCGGAATTTGTTTATTTTCAAGCTAATTAATTAACTAGTTTTTAAAATATTTTAATATAATACAAAACTAATTGTAACCTTATAATATAGTAGTAATTGTCTTGTAGTATATTTAGGTAATCTTATAATATAGTAGTAATTGTCTTGTAGTATATTTAGGTAATCTTATAATATAGTAGTAATTGTCTTGTAGTATATTTAGGTAATCTTATAATATAGTAGTAAACGTCGTGTAGTATATTTAGGTAGCCTTATAATATAGTAGCAATTGTCGTGTAGTATATTTAGGTAGCCTTATAATATAGTAGTAATTGTCTTGTAGTATATTTAGGTAATCTTATAATATAGTAGTAAACGTCGTGTAGTATATTTAGGTAGCCTTATAATATAGTAGCAATTGTCGTGTAGTATATTTAGGTAGCCTTATAATATAGTAGTAATTGTCTTGTAGTATATTTAGGTAATCTTATAATATAGTAGTAAACGTCGTGTAGTATATTTAGGTAGCCTTATAATATAGTAGCAATTGTCGTGTAGTATATTGAGATAGCCATATATGGTACTAATTGTCGTATACTATTTTGGGGTAACTTTGTTAGTTTTAAATTTATGGTTAACATATAACGTATCTATAAAGTGTTGATACAAATTATGGAGTATTTGATTATTAATTATCAAAAACTGTTCGACTGATAATTTTGGTAACGCCGCCGATCATTCACTCAGGCCCCCACTCAGCAATAGATAGACAGACAGACAGACAGACACAGGAAATGAATAAAACTTACTTTTACATTTCATGGCAATCAAACATTTAGACCTCTGACCCCCACTCAGCAGTAGACAGACAGACACAGGAAATGAATAAAACTTACTTTTACTTTTCATGAAAGAAACAACTCTTCACCATCAGACGTGAGATGGAAGAATAACTAATAAAACAAATAAATAACTAATAAATAACAAATAAATAACAAATAAATAACAAATAAATAACTAATAAATAACTAATTAAAACAAATAAATAACAAATAAATAACTAATAAATAACAAATAAATAACTAATAAGTAACTAATTAAAACAAATAAATAACAAATAAATAACTAATAAATAACAAATAAATAACTAATAAATAACTAATTAAAACAAATAAATAACAAATAAATAACTAATAAATAACAAATAAATAACTAATAAATAACTAATAAATAACTAATAAAAACAAATAAATAACAAATAAATAACTAATAAATAACAAATAAATAACTAATAAATAACAAATAAATAACAAATAAATAACTAATAAATAACAAATAAATAACTAATAAATAACTAATTAAAACAAATAAATAACTAATAAATAACAAATAAATAACTAATAAATAACTAATAAATAACTAATAAATAACTAATAAATAGCAATAAATAACTAATAAATAAATAATAAATAACAAATAAATAACTAATAAATAACAAATAAATAACTAATAAATAACAAATAAATAACTAATAAATAGCAATAAATAACTAATAAATAAATAATAAATAACAAATAAATAACTAATAAATAACAAATAAATAACTAATAAATAACTAATAAATAACTAATAAATACAAAAAAGAAATAATATATAACTAATAAAAATAGTTTATAGAAAGGAGTAACAATCTTTCAGATATATACTGCATTTTTTTTTCCTATATTAACACTATCATATTAGTTTTGAAGCTGAATGATTTTCAACAACAGGAAGGGAAGAAAAGAAAAAACCTGAAACATTAAAATTATGAATCCTAATAATTACGGCAAGACATATCATAAAAATGTTTGACTCCTTTCAAATTGATTTCTGCACACAAACACGTATTAGACACACTTATATCAATAACACTATTTCCTATTTACAATATAACAGTCCTAATAATTCATGCAATCAATTACAGCGCTTTTTGACCTTTCTCAGCAACAAGGTTATTTCTTTTCTTTCAGGAGAAATAACATTGCTGTTCTACTGTTACCTGGGAAATACCTCGCCTAAGAGTGTATCTAAAAAATAGCAATGTCTTAAGGACAACACACTGGTTTTAATCTTGTCGTTCCACTCATCTTTCCTTAGAATTCAATAGGATTACAAAAGTCCACTCATCTTTTCTTTAGATAACTTTCTTCATTCAATAGGATTACAAAAGTCCACTCATCTTTCCTTTAGATAACTTTCTTCATTCAATAGGATTACAAAAGTCCACTCATCTTTCCTTTAGATAACTTTCTTCATTCAATAGGATTACAAAAGTCCACTCATCTTTTCTTTAGATAACTTTCTTCATTCAATAGGATTACAAAAGTCCACTCATCTTTCCTTTAGATAACTTTCTTCATTCAATAGGATTACAAAAGTCCACGCATCTTTTCTTTAGATAACTTTCTTCATTCAATAGGATTACAAAAGTTACTCATCTTTCCTTTAGAATTCAATAGGATTACAAAAGTCCACTCATCTTTCCTTTAGATAACTTTCTTCATTCAACAGTATTACAAAAGTCCACCCCTTTAAATTTCCTCAATCAACAGGATTACAGAAGCCCACCATGATTCCCTTAAACTTTCCTCAATCAACAGAATTACAGAAGTCCACCCATCTCTCCCTTTAACTTCATTCAATAGGATTATTGAAGTCCACCCCTTTAACTTTCATCAATCAACAGGATTACAGAAGTCCACCTTGTTTCCTTTAACTTTCCTCAATGAATAGAATTACAGAAGTCCACCCATCTCTCCCTTTAACTTTCTTCTTTTATAGGATCACAGAAGTCCATCCATCTCTCCTTTTAACTTTCTTCATTCAATAGGATTACAGAAGTCCACTCCTCAATCAATAGGTTTACAGAGGTCCACCCCTTTAACTTTCCTCAATCAATAGGATTACAGAATACATCTAGGAGTAACCTACCTGTGATTACATCTTCTACACGCACGTTCTGTCAAATCACATCTCCTATCCTAAATGGATTCACGGTTAATAATTGTCGCATCAAAGTGATCACACGAAATTAATCTGCTCAAAATACTCTCGACTGACTTCCTTAGTGCCAATATACATTATGACAAAGCAATAATTAAAATAATTTTCAAAGTTTACATCAGTACTCCTGACAATTTGTGACATATTTCAAAGTTTACATCAGTACTCCCGACAATGTGTGACACATTTCAAAGTTTACATCAGTACTCCCGACAATGAGTGACACATTTCAAAGTTTACATCAGTACTCCCGACAATGTGTGACACATTTCAAAGTTTACATCAGTACTCCCGACAATGTGTGACACATTTCAAAGTTTACACCAGGACTTTCTGCAATGGTGGACGCATTTCAAAGTTTACATCAGGACTTCGGGCAATTGGTGACACATTTCAAAGTTTACATCAGTACTCCGGACAATGTGTGACACATTTCAAAGTTTACACCAGGACTTCCTGCAATGGTGGACGCATTTCAAAGTTTACATCAGGACTTCGGGCAATTGGTTACACATTTCAAAGTTTACACCAGGACTTCGGGCAATTGGTGACACATTTCAAATTTTGCACCAGGACTTCGGGCAATTGGTGACACATTTCAAAGTTTCGAATTGAAAACGTCCAAAAAGTACTTTGCACAAACTATATTAAATTTACCGGGTTTTCCACAACCATTTTAGTGTAATTTGAAGTAAATTATTGTCTCTCTTTAATGTTTTACAGCATGATTGGTAGCTATCAGTAATGATTACCCCTACACCCCTTCTTTGACATCTTACAGCTGGAGATGCGGCCAGCGATTGTTTCCCTTTTAATATTTTACAGAAGATTTAGATGATTGTCTCCCTTTACACAATTACAAAAAGCATGGTGTGGAGTCATTAGCAACGACTGTCTACTTTCAAAAATTCCGCGCGAATTCAAGATTGTCTCCCTTTAACGTTTTACTGTACAAATCAATCTCTATTGCCTTCACAACTTAGTGCAGCAATAAATAATGATTGTCTCCCTTTAACATTCTACAGCAGAATCCAGTCTCTATTGCCTTCTTACCATGGTGCAACCATCAATCAAAATGTTCAAATCCTCCCCGAAAACATCACCCAAAAATTCCCCCAAGAGCAGTCCCAAGATGAAGCGGCCAAGTCCACCTCGGTCTCCGTCGTTTGATTCCGGTGACGTTTTGCGAACTCAACCCACTAAGGGATCACGGGAAGTCAAGTGGAATGAAGAGTTTCAATTGTAAGTTTTGTTTCACAAGTTTGCTTTTACAGGTAAGACTGTTTTATTAGTATACTTTTCTAAGGCCATGTTTATTTGTATAATTTGTAAAACTATTTTATTTGTATTCCTTGTAAGACTATTTTTATTTGTATTCTTTGTAAGACTATTTTATTTTGTATTCTTTGTAAGACTACTTTATTTGTATAATATGTAAGACTATTTTATTTTTATAATATGTAAGACTATTTTATTTGTATAATATGTAAGACTATGTTATTTGTATAATCTGAAGACTATTTTATTTGTATAATTTGTAAAACTATTTTATTTGTATACTGTGCAAGATACTTTGTAAGACTATTTTATTTGTATTCTTTGTAAGACTATTTTATTTGTATAATATGTAAGACTATTTTATTTTTACAATATGTAAGACTATTTTATTTGTATAATATGTAAGACTACTTTATTTGAATATTTTGTAAGACTATTTTATATGTATAATATGTAAGACTATGTTATTTGTATAATCTGTAAGACTATTTTATTTGTATAATTTGTAAAACTATTTTATTTGTATAATATGTAAGACTATTTTATTTGTATAATTTGTAAAACTATTTTATATGTATAATATGTAAGACTATTTTATTTGAATATTTTGTAAGAATTCTTTATAAGCCCTATTGGAGGAAACACCGTTTGTAGATCAATAACGAGACAGGATATAAAACGGAATGACAGAGTTAATGTCATCAGAGACACCGTTTGTAGATCAATAACGAGACAGGATATAAAACGGAATGACAGAGTTAATGTCATCAGAGACACCGTTTGTAGATCAATAACGAGACAGGGTATAAAACGGAATGACAGAGTTAATGTCATCAGAGACACCGTTTGTAGATCAATAACGAGACAGGATATAAAACGGAATGACAGAGTTAATGTCATCAGAGACACCGTTTGTAGATCAATAACGAGACAGGATATAAAACGGAATGACAGAGTTAATATCAGAGACACCGTTTGTAGATCAATAACGAGACAGGATATAAAACGGAATGACAGAGTTAATGTCATCAGAGACACATGAGAAACACGTGATAATATAATTGATTGCTCTCTACAAAAAATAAAAGGGCAAACAGTCTGCCTAACATTATTCTGGTACTTGTTGTTACCTTTATAGTTTTGATTACGTCATATCGTGATGTGAGTTAGATATATACAATCCTGCTTCCTACACACTCTTTGATACATATTTAGTTGTTTCACATATAATGTACATTACTTCATCTCTTTTGTTTCCAGATTACATTTTCTTTCATTTTTGTTACTTTCTTCCTCTTTTTTTAGAGATTACATTTTCTTTCATTTTGTTACTTTCTTCCTCTTTCTTTAGAGATTACATTATCTTTCATTTTTGTTTCTTTCTTCCTCTTTCTTTAGAGATTGCATAATCTTTAATTTTTGTTACTTTCATCCTCTTTCTTTACAGATTACATAATCTTTTATTTGTTGTCATGTATTGTCGCACTTATAATCATTGCAAACAATCCACATGATGCAGACACATTTTTCTCTACTTGTATCTTGTCACAGGTAAACAATAAAAATTATATATACACATTTTTCTTTACGTGTATCTCGTCACAGGTAAACAATTGACATTACACATATAGTTTATTATTTACCTGTATCTCTTAACACCATTATGTTATTAATAATGAATTCTCCAGAAGACACCACTGGTCTCTCTCAACTGGAGGATGAGCGGACGCAGTAAAGGTTTTCTAATTTCCAAGCACGCCGTAGAGAATTGTCCTGAATTTAACATGTGCTATCAAGCACATCAGGAGGAATGTTCTTGAATTACCATGTGCGTTTACTCAACTCACCGCGAGGAACATTCAAAGTAATCTTTGTGAATTCTTGAGACCAAACTCAAGCCACAACTTCTGCCGTAATAGTACTCAAACGAAATTCACAGACATCAACTGACAGCAACACGTTTTCCTGTTATGTTGACAAGCCTGATTCACACACCAACGTAATCTAGTAGAGCACAGAAAAAAAACACCTGCCTCTCTGCAAAAGTCAAATAAAGGAGCACTAAATTTAAGGCATATTCCATGTCTAAACTCCTTTCTCTCATATAAACATTCTCAACTTAGAAATCCTACAATATTTCATTAGCCTGATACACACAAAGCATAAGAAATAGCATCGATCAAAATTCACAAGTATAATGTATAATGTAATCAAATTAGTGAATAATACTTCAATTACATAAGCATTCTCCAGTTCAAATTATAGATCAATGGCAAACATGTACGAATAAGCCAACGACTGCCTTTATGACCAGACTAGAGTTGTGTTCAAATTCAAAGTGATTACAATAGAGTACTTCTTCAACAAAGAACTTCCTGTCCATCCCATTGGATAAAATTTATATGAACATATGTGAGACTATTAATCAGAAAAAACTGCTCAACCAGTTAGGACTGGTTTGGATTGTGTCAGTGAATTTCTGGCATATTCTCAACTTCAGTTGTTTACTCCAACTCTGACACAAATTACAATCATAATCAGTACCCAAGGCCGGGTCACTTTGACAATTAACAATTTATATAACAATTATGTCTAGAAATAGGTAGAGACAAATTTACTCCTCCACAGATTGATTCCGGATTTAAAATAAAATATATTCCGGATTTATAATAAAACAAATTCTTGATTTAAAATAACACAAATAAGAAAGATTCTGATTTTTTTTAAAGACAAATTACGGATTTTAAAAAAGATAGATTCTTTGATTTTAAAACAACATATTCTGGATTTAAAATACCAAACAAAAGAAAGTTTTTAAATAGCAGTAGGAGAGATCAAGTCTTAACTACGTTATTAAGATTAATCAGTGAATTAACTAAATACAAAGAAATATTATGACACTATAGTCAAGGACTAAACAAGGAATATGCTATTAAAGAATACAACAAGCTAGGATAGGAAAGACATATTTTTTACAAAGTTTCGAATAGAATTAAACAATATTATTTTAAACCTCATGGGAATTCTAATCCACCCATCACCAAAGACAAATGGTACCATTGCCCAAAATATTTAGTAGAATTTATTTTTAAAAATATAAAACGCCCAAAATAGTATCCTGTATAAATTAATGAGTAACTCAAATACTGAAGAGGATAATAAACCATGCATCAGTTGATCAAAGTTAGATCCAAGTAAAGTCCCATTGTTGACTTTGGTGAGTTCCTGGTGATATTCCACTATGTTCTGATATGTGAGACCCATTCTGAGGCCCTTCCTGACATGACTTGAAAGAAAAAGTAAAACAATTATCGCAAAAAAACAGCGAAGGTCACCAGTCTAGTTCTGGATATTTAGTGCCCCATCCTCTTTCCCACATCCCTCCTTCCCACGCAAAATCGGGTAAGCTAGAAGTGCTTCCCCTAGAACAATCAAGTTCTGGATGGAGTTAGTGACTTAGATGTGACTTGTCCAACGACAATTTCTGGAATGAGTCATTGACTTAGATACTCTGGTGGAGTAAATTTGCCTATCACTATTTCTAAACTTAATTGTTATATAAAGTGTTAAATTGTCGGATGACCCGACATTGAGCACTCTTTATGATGATATTTTGTAAGTGTCAGAGTTGGAGTAAACACTCGAGCTGAGACTATACTATAAATTGTTGATGCAATGCAAACCAGTTCCAACTGGATGAGTAGCTTTATTATCCAATAAAGATTTACGAGAACAAGACCAGCCAATGGGCTTAGATCAAAAGTTTACCTGCTGTAGAGAATTATATTGTTTAATCACTTGAATTTGGTGTGCTAATACGTTTGGTCATGGTGAGTTCACTGACTGGTTGAGAGAGAATGGACTTAGAAATATTTTGTGCGTTTTTTGCTACTGATATGTTATAATTGCATTTTACATAGATATGTATTATGTGATGAGACAAATATTTTTACAAATTGTGAACTAAAATGCTTTTATGTAAAACACTTGACATTCTTTTTCGCAAGACTGGTCATAAAAGATTATTCTGAATTTATTATGCTGTATGCATGTATCAGGCTAATAAATACAGTTGCAGGAAACAAAAAGTTGAGATTTGAATGTAAGAATGAATGGAGTTAAAAAGGAATAAATTGGAAACCTAGCATTTGCTCCCTGGTTATATTTATTTTTAAAAAGCACCTTTCCTTGTGTTACCTAAATCTCCTGGTTTACTGAGTATAGACCGCT
Source organism: Sinotaia quadrata (assembly GCA_028829895.1). Lineage (NCBI taxonomy): Eukaryota > Metazoa > Mollusca > Gastropoda > Architaenioglossa > Viviparidae > Sinotaia > Sinotaia quadrata. The sequence goes on along the minus strand of CM054183.1, from coordinate 97,654,195 downwards.
ATGACCATAGCAGATGCATGAAGTATCTATTGCAGCATGTAAGTGTAAAGAATATACTACACTCCGTTGATGTATATGCTGACTGCTTCGAGCAATTTCTGGTACAAAGAAGTTACTGGAAACTGCTACAGTTGTTGTTCTGTTTGAGGGAGCTGATATGGCGAAGGAAGCCTAACTGTCAACTATATAATTCAACCTAACTGTCTACTACATAATTCAACCTGTCTACTACATAATGAAGCCTAACTGTCTACTACATAATTCAACCTAACTGTCTACTACATAATTAAACGTAACTGTCTACTACATAATTCAACCTAACTGTCTACTACATAATGAAGCCTAACTGTCTACTACATAATGAAGCCTAACTGTCTACTACATAATTCAACCTAACTGTCTACTATATAATTCAACCTAACTGTCTACTATATAATGAAGCCTAACTGTCACTATATAATGAAGCCTAACTGTCTACTATATAATTCAACCTAACTGTCTACTATATAATGAAGCCTAACTGTCACTATATAATTAAACGTAACTGTCTACTACATAATTCAACCTAACTGTCTACTACATAATGAAGCCTAACTGTCTACTACATAATTCAACCTAATTGTCTACTACATAATGAAGCCTAACTGTCTACTACATAATGAAGCCTAACTGTCTACTACATAATGAAGCCTAACTGTCTACTACATAATTCAACCTAACTGTCTACTATATAATTCAACCTAACTGTCTACTATATAATGAAGCCTAACTGTCACTATATAATGAAGCCTAACTGTCTACTATATAATTCAACCTAACTGTCTACTATATAATGAAGCCTAACTGTCACTATATAATGAAGCCTAACTGTCACTATATAATGAAGCCTAACTGTCACTATATAATGAAGCCTAACTGTCTACTACATAATTCAACCTAATTGTCTACTATATAATTCAACCTAACTGTCTACTATATAATGAAGCCTAACTGTCTACTACATAATTCAACCTGTCTACTATATAATTCAACCTAACTGTCTACTATATAATGAAGCCTAACTGTCACTATATAATGAAGCCTAACTGTCTACTATATAATGAAGCCTAACTGTCTACTACATAATGAAACCTAACTGTCTACTATATAATTCAACCTAGCCATCTATTCCATTGGCATGATGCATATATAATATAAAACATTTCTGCAAAAATATTTGATCAAATTAAGATTTATACTGAAAGAAAAGTCATTGACTTGTGATGCAAACCAAGGTGACCAGGTTTATTCTCCCACAAAGTCCAAACCCATCTTAAGAAGAAGAGGTCAGTTCATAACAATATAGGATAGCTCAAGGTCATATTATCCTGGTAACTGCTTGCGTGGGAAAAACTTGAATGGATCGATAATAACCACTGTATGTAGTCTAAATCTTAATTGAATAAATACATGTACGTAGTCTCTTAAATAGAACAAATACTTGTGTACAGTGTAAATCTTAAATAGAACAAATACTTGTGCACAGTGTAAATCTTAATTTGATCAAATATTTTTGCAGAAATGTTTTATATTATATATGCATCATGCCAATGGAATAGATGGCTAGGTTGAATTATATAGTAGACAGTTAGGTTTCATTATGTAGTAGACAGTTAGGCTTCATTATGTAGTAGACAGTTAGGTTGAATTATATAGTAGACAGTTAGGCTTCATTATGTAGTAGACAGTTAGGCTTCATTATGTAGTAGACAGTTAGGCTTCATTATATAGTAGACAGTTAGGCTCCATTGTGAAGCATACATTTAGGCTTCATTATAGAGTAGACAGGCTTCATTATGTAGTAGACAGGCTTCATTATGTAGGAGACGATCAGCGATCAGGCTTCATTATGCAGGAGACGGCCATGCTTCATTATGTAGTAAACAGTTAGGCTTCATTTTGTATTAGACAGTTAGGCTTCATTATGCAGGAGACAGTCATGCTTCGTTATACAGGAGACGGTCAGGCTTCATTATGCAGGAGACAGTTAGGCTTCATTATACAGGAGACGGTCAGGCTTCATTATGCAGGAGACGGTCAGGCTTCATTATGCAGGAGACAGGCTTCATTATGCAGAAGACGGTCAGGTTTGCTTATATATTACAAGACCCGGCTTGGTTATGTAGCAGATGGCTTTGGTTGATTATGAAGCAGATAGTTTGGTTATGTATTACAATACCATACTTTGTTACGTATTAGATAGTTGGTTTTGATTATATAGTAGAAAGTTAGGTTTTATTATGTGTTAGTAGTTAGGTTTGATTATATAGAAGAAAGTTAGATTTTATTATGTGTTAGTAATTAGGTTTGATTATATAGTAGATAGGTTTCATTATGTGTTAGTAGTTAGGTTTGATTATATAATAGATAGGTTTTATTAAATGGTAGTAATTAGGTTTGATTATATTAGTAATAAATTTTATTATATTATAATAAATAGACAGTTATGCTTGATTACGTAGTAGATAGTTATGCTTGATTACGTAGTAGATAGTTTTGATTGCGTTGTGGAGAGCTAGATTTTATTATGTAGTAGCTCGTATTGATTATGTAGTAGAGTGCTACACTTGGTTATGTTGTCGATATATGCTATGTTTGGTTATGTAGCCGATGGCTAGGATGGTTTTAGGCTTGATTATATAGTAGATAGCTAGCCTAATTTTTGTAGTAGGTAGGTTTGATTAGACTTGCCTTTCGATGATAATAAACCTGCAATAGTATTCTGTTCATCCATGACACCACAATTGCATTCACGACCTAGTTGCGCGCTGTAAAATGTTATATTCATGGCCATTATTACGTAATACATTTTAGTGTTAATATGCATCATATATATTGCACATTACCTTTTATTTAGTCAATAATTGTCACGAAGCTTTTTTGTTTTTACAGTGAACAGTCAATTATTTATATTAAATGTTGTTTAGAAAAAATATTTCTTTACGTCAATAAATGAATTTATTAAACTGTTTTGTTTCTTTTAAATGAAGTCCCTTTCTTTATCTTTAGCGAGGTTATCGACCCTTGGACTGATGAGATACATCTCTGTATTTGTCACCACGATGAAACTTTTGGTACGAGTGACAGCAGCGTAAAAAGCCATTCTGAGAAGACAGGCACTTTAAAGGGGTAGTTATGTTATTTCCTGAAATTATTCTTCTAGAAAGGTTGACACTTTACACTGGTCAATAATTTTATTTCCCGTTTTCTGAAAGAAAAGCACTTTAAAGGGGTTACTTATGCTATTTCCTATTATCTAAAAGACAAGCACTATGCTATTTCCTATTATGTAAAAGAAAAGCACTTTAAAGGGATTACTTATGCTATTTCCTATTATATAAAAGAAAAGACTTTAAAGGGGTTACTTATGCTATTTCCTATTATCTAAAAGACAAGCACTTTAAAGGGATAAATTAATTATGTTTTTGTTGTTATTTTTTTACTTTTTAGGATTCAGAAATGTTAAATGTTCCTGAACTGTTTCTTTTTCTAAAAGACTGATTTCCTTAGTTTTACCAGTTTGGATGTTAATTGCACACAGATCGGTTCCGTGACTAGTATACTTGTGCAAATCAGATTTTCAAAACATTGATTACATACAGTAGTATACAGTAAAAGCAAGTGATTGTTGTTTTAACAGATTGTTTAGACATTGATTACATACAGTAAATTACAGTAAAAGCAAGTGTATGTTGTTCTAACGGATTATTTAGACATTGATTACATACAGTAAATTACAGTAAAAGTAATTATAAAAAATAAAAAAAGCATTGATTACATACAGTAAATTACAGTAAAAGCAAGTGTATGTTGTTTTAACGGATTATTTAGACACTGATTACATACAGTAAATTACAGTAAAAGCAAGTGTATGTTGTTGTAACGGATTATTTAGACATTGATTACATACAGTAAATTACAGTAAATTACAGTAAAAGTAATTATAAAAAAATTTTTAAAAGCATTGATTACATACAGTAAATTACAGTATAAGCAAGTGTATGTTGTTTTAACGGATTATTTAGACTAGGGTTTACAGTAAATGCATGTGCTATTTTAACGAATTATTTAGACTAGGGTTTACAGTAAAGCTGTTTTAACGGATTATTTAGACTAGGGTTTACAGTAAAGGTGTTTTAACGGATCATTTAGACTAGGGTTTACAGTAAAGCTGTTTTAACGGATTATTTAGACTAGGGTTTACAGTAAAGCTGTTTTAACAGATTATTTAGACTAGGGTTTACAGTAAAGCTGTTTTAACGGATTATTTAGACTAGGGTTTACAGTAAAGCTGTTTTAACGGATCATTTAGACTAGGGTTTACAGTAAAGCTGTTTTAACAGATCATTTAGACTAGGGTTTCTCACCCGCGGTTCCACCGAACATTATATTCTGCGAGAGATACCCGAGAGTTTGTGACTGGAGAAAAATAAACATAGAGTGTTACATGTCCAGTTTTTATTTAAAGACACTGCTTAGGAATTTTACAGAACTTTAATTTAATTAGATAAATTAATTTCTCCCCTTTCCTTAAACAGACTGGTTGCTCAAATTATCTTTCGTCTCATATGAAAATGCGCCTTTGTAGTACAGACAAACAGATTCACGAACAGACAACTTGTGTACAATAGCCGGCTTGGAAACCGTTAACACTCTCTTAAATCTTTATGCATTCAAAATGTTACATTTAGCTCAGTCGATCCCCCATCCAAACCATAATTAGGTCTATATGCATAAAAATCACTACGAAAGAGGTATTAACAATAAGGAATTTAATAGTTAATATTTAACAATAACAATCAATTACGAAGACACAGCTTCAGATCTAAACTAAGGCAAGTTCAATCTGTTTGAAAGTTAATGCTCGAGAAAGTTATTTTTGCCAGCACATTCGATGGATTCAGAGTTTGGGTTAGTTACTTATCTCTCTTAGGAGTCTTGATGAACACATGGTCTAAGGTCAGTTCGACCCTTCCACGTATCAAGCGATGCTTGCACTGTACGATCCGTAGTTTCAATAACTTGTCATCTCTCGACTTGTTACACTAGGGTTTCGTCATGGCAGAACACCATCAACAAAGGCGGTACGGAATTGCAACGTCGTCCGTCAAAGGTTGAATAAAGGAACATGCACCCAAAGGTGGCAATAATACGTAGAACGTATTATAAGGCAGAGAAGAACCCGTTCTGAAATAAGGGTGTGGTTTCTATGAGCGATTTGCGTTTACATTCGCAAATCATCCAAGCACGTGACTGATACAATGCTCTTAGTTTTAAATCTTCGTCTATCGTGTCTTTTACAATATATTTATATTCATAAAAGATACAATATAATTCACATGTGTGTTATTTTTAACATTACATGAACGTATGAATTGCCAAACATTTACTTCATCAAAAATGGAATTCATACAAGGAGAACAAAATATAATTCAAATTAAATATGAGCGCTTTACGAATTAACAATGAAATTACACACAAGAGAATCATTTGAATTACATGAAATTCGCAACGTGCACAGACGTTCTGCGGCACAAGAGAATTAAGGTTTATACAAATTAAAGTCAAAAGGTTACAATTAATTTATATCAATGAAATCTTTAGGCTTTAGTTATTCCATCGAATCATGTATGCTCGGAGGAAAATTGTAATAATTCACACACAATACATACATAAATTCATATACAAAAATACAAATAGTAAAATGCAATATCATTGTAAGAAGTAGACGTGTTACCTTCTTAAAGTAGAATTACTGCACAAGACACGGGTTCCTATGTTCCTTCCGACTCAGCAAGATATTCGGCGACTAAGGTGCTCGAGAGCTGGTTTGTCGGCCGGTTTGCGTTATGAGTAAAGAATATTACCGCGTCAAGAGTATTTATTGTAGTGCATGAATGCATCACTTGACTAGATCACGAGGTATGTTGTTGATCCGAACTTTCTCGACTGTTGTCTAAAGTTACATAACAAGGGATGAACTCACTGTTGTTTTTTCCTCATGCTGGTGCACGACGGGAGGGTTCTAACAAAGGAATTCAATTCGAATATGATATTCGAGTTTCGGATGTGGGTCAGAAGTTCATGACAAAGAATTCTGGTCAGAAGTCTGTCACAAGTAGATATAATCATTTTTATACAAGTGTTTTCTTTCACCTGATGATTATTTCACGACTTCCTCTGAGATAAAAATAGATAAGGGCGAGAAAGACCGATATAGACAGACACTCTGAGAAAGAGAGAAATTACTCCCGTTGCATTATGACTGGCATTTTAGAACAATATTTTTTGTGTAATTGCAGAGTTTATGCATATTGCATTTTCATACCTTGTCCATTTCTGTTACTGCACTAAGAAGGATATTATTTCAGATTTTTCAAAAACATTTTGCAAACGTCATCAGACCATGACCGTTTGATTCCAGGCTGTGTTGGACGAGTTATTCTCCCTGTTCGTGTGAGTATATGTGCTTAAATAATATTCGTATTCGTGTGAATAGATGTGATTGAATAATGTATGTGTTCGTGTGAATAAATGCGTTTGAATAGTACCTGTGTTCTTGTGAATGGATATCTTTGATTATTTTCGTCTTCGTGTAAATAGATGTTTGAACAATATCTGTGTGAATAGATATGTGAATAATATCCGTCTTCGTGTGAATAGATGTATGAATAATATCCGTCTTCGTGTGAATAGATGTATGAATAATATCCGTCTTCGTGTGAATAGATGTATGAATAATATCCGTCTTCGTGTGAATAGATGCGAATAATATCCGTCTTCGTGTGAATAGATGTATGAATAATATCCGTCTTCGTGTGAATAGTTATATGAATAATATCCGTGTTCGTGTGAATAGATGTGTGAATAATATCCGTCTTTGTGTATAGATGTGTGAATAATATCCGTCTTCGTGTGAATAGCTGTATGAATAATATCCGTCTTCGTGTGAATAGATGTATGAATAATATTCGTCTTCGTGTGAATAGATGTGTGAATAATATCCGTGTTCGTGTGAACAGATGTGTGAATAATATCCGTCTTTGTGTATAGATGTGTGAATAATATCCGTGTTCGTGTGAATAGATGTTTGAATAATATCCGTGTTCGTATGAGTAAACGCGTTCAGTTAGTCTCCCTGGGCAACAACAAATTTGCTGTCTAATATTTTTTGACGGATTCATGACAGTTTTATTGTGCTGGATCCAAAAATGACATCGGTTTTGTTCAATCAGGTCAACGTTTTTAGCTATATTTGATCAACGTTTTGATCTATTGCGACATTATTTTTTTTTTTGGATTTTTTAACATATAAAGGTATTTTCTATTTATATTATGTAAAATTATTTCTTATTTAAATAAACGAATTATAATTTGTTTTACATAATTATGAGGAGGTTACATAAGCTAATTTTTGAATAATTGATATAAATGATATTTTTCTTCTTTAAAGTAATGAAATGGAATCGGCCAGAAGAAATTGCAAAAATAAACGTCAATCCAAACTAAGTCTGTTAAATTGTCCAGGATGTGTCCAGTCACGGGTTAGACGGGTGGCTGGGTGTGTATCCAGTATCTGGAGGATGTCGCTCAAAGCCAGTGGGTGAATGCCATTTGAGGGTCACGTTGTCTTACAAACAGGTCTGTTTCCTAGTTAAATCGATATTTCTGTTTCCTAGTTAAATCGATATTTCTGTTTCCTATTTAAGTCGATATTTCTGTTTCCTTTTCAAGTCGATATGTCTGCTTTCTAGCCAAACCAAATTTCTCTCTTTCATAGTTAATCCAATATTACTATTTTATAGCTAGATCAGTGAGTCGCTTTTTTCTAATTGAATAATATTTTTCTGTTTTTTTTAGTTACATCGATATTATTGTTTTCTAATTAAACCAATATTTCCCTCATGTTTATATATATTCTCTATTTTCTAATTAAACTTATATATCTGTTGAATCTACTGTTAAACCCACATTTCTGCTTATAGTAACTTGTTAAACTCACGTCTGTTAGCCTGCTAAATGTATACTCCTCTTGTTTCTAGTAAGCTGAAATCTACATTTCTCTGGAGTTTAGCATCCACTTAAATCCGCATTTTTCTTATCTCGAGTAGGCTATTTGTCCCAAATATTTCTCAATATAAGAAGTACCCTTTAATATTTAGGATTGCATTATCTTCCATCTTTAATATTGTGACAGAGTAAATTTCTAACTTTAAATTGTTATAGAAATTGCTAATTATCAGAGTAATCCGATCTTGGGCATTCCTTATGGTGTTATTTTTGAAAGTGTCTGAGTTGAAGTAAACAGCTCAAGGCAAGAATATTTTAGATTGCTGATATAATGCAAACTGAGTAAGTAGTTTTCTAGTATCCAATGATTATTATTTACGAGAATGAGACCACCAAATGGGCTGAGATTAAAAATTTACTTGCTGTAGAAAATTCTGTTCTCAGATCACTTTGAATTTGAGTGGCAAAAATTCGGTTTGAAAGGCAGTCATTAGCTTGATGGTGAGTTAAAACTGACTGGTTGAGAGAGAATGGACTTAGGAATATTTCATTCATTTTCGCTATTGATATGTTATACTTGTGTAGAGATATACTATGTGAGTTAACTTTTATTTCTACAAATGTTTGAACTATGCTGCGTACATGTAGTGTGCTAACTAACACTTGACATTGTTGACATGCTGTACCATGTGTGTATCGGGCTAATAAATACTGTTGCAAGAAATTGTAAGTTGAGAATGGGATTAAAATAGAATGGTGTTATATTGTGATAAACGAGAAACTTACATTTACTCCTTAAGTATATTTTGTAGTGAACAAGTGGCCTTTCACTTGCACTTTTGAGTTTTGAGTTTTAACTTTCAAGTTTCCAGTTACCCTTCATGTGTTCACTGGTTAGAAACTTGAATGACTGGGAAGTTTTAACTTTCAAGTTTCCAGTTACCCTTCATGTGTTCACTGGTTAGAAACTTGAATGACTGGGAAGGTGTGGGAACTCTTTTATGTTGTGTAAGTGTAAGAAGTGCACTGTACACTGTTTATGCTGGATACATCGGGAGAATTCTGATACTTAGAGGTTGCCAGAGTTGCTGTAATCATCATGTTCTGCTTGAAAGAACTGAAACGGTGAAGAGAGCACTGAAGTTCGTTTTAGAATATAACAGTGTGTCAGTGTTTTCCATGGATGTTGCGGGAGACATGTGTTGACATGGACATTGTGACATTGAGACATTGTTGCAAAAGCAAGTGAAGACTGTTGAAGGAACATTTAATCCATGTCATTTAAAGATTACAATAACCTACTTCTAATAACTCCATTTCTATTCTCTAATAGGACTAGCCTGCAGTTTTTATTGACTCTATTGTTAAATTGTAACTTTATTTTTTATAGAGAGAGAGGGACTGTGTAGATATAAAATTATCCAAACGTCAGTTCATGGAATATTGATGTCAAGTAATCTATTTTATTGTAATTGTCTTATGTATATTTTATTGTTCATTTAATAAATGTATTGTTAAATTTATTGACCTTCATACGTATATTGATAATCTTATGTTGGAGAAAAAAGTGTGTGGATGGGGGCTCGCTAAATATAGATTAAAAGTCGGATTTGTTTTCTCCTTTAGTAAGAAGTTTTCCACTCAGGGAAACATTATGTAACTGTAAATGATGTTTTATGTTGTAGAATAGAGAAAACGTTTAAAGCGCCAAAGTATCCGCCAAATGAGAGAGACGAGTAGTGTCTGCTGGAGGATTATTAATAAAATAAATTAAGATTCTCATCACTTGAAATTAGTTATGAAAGATTAATTAATAATAATAATATTTTTCATTAACTTAAGTGGCGTGCCCATCACAAATATAATACATATCTTTGTGGACTGGTTCGGCAATAGGGTGGCCTCTCCATATACACCCCTACCCAATGCTAGTCATCGTATTATAAATATGTACTTCAAGATTATATCAAGCTGACATATCAACTCCTATATTCATCTCCACATTCAAAGATTCTCTTTTGTGTGCGTCTTCTTAATGTCTTTCCCATGATGAACGAACCTTTTTTTATCCAAGTATAGAATTATGAAATAGTGAATGGATAATGGAAATACAGAAATGTATTTTAACAAAATAAATTGATCACGCAAATTTTAGCAATATAAATCTATCAAAACTACTGCCCAACATTTAGCATTGAATCAAAGCATACAATATGGACATACACAAACGTAAAAATCAGAAAATCAATGTTATGTAACTTGCACTCCTTGCTTAAAGAATAGAATTCAATTATGACAGCTAAATCACTCATGTATGCTTCTTAATGTTCCTGTATGTTTTCTTTCACAATCTACTAGATAATGTTCTTACTGTATTGCTACTACTGTATACTACTGTAAACATAGACAATCAAAACTACATAATGTTCTTACAGTTTATTGCTACTACTGTAAACATAGAAAATCAACATTAGATACTGTTCTTACAATATTGGTACTAATGTAAACATAGACGATTAAAACTAGATAATGTTCTTAAAGTTTATTGCTATTACTGTAAACATAGAAAATCAACATTAGATAATGTTCTTACAATATTGCTACTAATGTAAACATAGACAATCAACACTACATAATGTTCTTACAGTATTGCTACTAATGTAAACATAGACAATCAACGCTAGATAATGTTCTTACAGTTTATTGCTATTACTGTAAACATAGACAATCAACACTACATAATGTTCTTACAGTATTGCTACTTATGTAAACATAGACAATCAACACTACATAATGTTCTTACAGTATTGCTACTTATATAATCATAGACAATCAACACTACATAATATTCTTACAGTATTGCTACTAATGTAAACTTAGACAATCAACACTAGATAATGTTCTTACAGTTTATTGCTATTACTGTAAACATAGACAATCAACACTACATAATGTTCTTACAGTTTTGCTACTAATGTAAACATACACAATCAACACTACATAATGTTCTTACAGTATTGCTGCTAATGTAAACATAGACTATCAACACATGTAATCATGAAATAAGGAAGAAAAAATTAGATAGGTATTGTTTAAGATTAGTGACCAAGAGTTTTGCAGAATTAACTTCTTTGCTGCTCAGCGAGCTCCAAAGTAAAATGACATCAGAGATGTTGGTTTGAATCAGTCTTTCACAGCGTGTCACCCCTGGCAGTTAATGTTTACAGTTATACTGCCTCAAGCAGTTCACAGCGTGTCACCCCTGGCAGGTAATGTTTACAGTTATACTGCCTCAACTGCCTCAAGCAGGTCACAGCGTGTCACCCCTGGCAGTTAATGTTTAGAGTTATACTGCCTCAAGCAGGTCACAGCGTGTCACCCCTGGCAGGTAATGTTTACAGTTATACTGCCTCAAGCCTTTCACAGCATTTCACCCCTGGTAGACAGCCATTGATTAGCTATACTTGCTCAGAAGGCAGCCATTGGTTAGTTTAACTGGCTAGCTTTTCAGGAATGCTTGTGTCATGCAATAAGCCATTTCCATAACAATATTTAAGATTGATACATTGATGCCTGTGTCATTTAATTATTATACTACTTCAGGAAATTTCTTTTGGTGAAGTAAATTTACCTATCCCTATTTTTAAACTTAATTGTTATATAAATTGTTAAATTGTCATAGTAACTCGATCTTTGGCATTCCTTGTGATGATATTTTTGAGTTGGAGTAAACAACTCCCGTTGAGAATATGCTAGAAAATTGCTGATTGCAATCCAAACCAGTTTCAAATGAATGAGAAGTTTTTCTGACAAATAGTTTCACACTTGTTCATATTAATTTTATTCAATGGAGATGGACCAGAAGTTTCTTTGTTGAAGAAGTACTCTATTCTATCACTTTGAATTTGAACATAACTCAAGTCTGGTCATAAAAATGATCATTAGCTTATGAACAGAGCAAGCCTTTTGTTTTTCTTTGTCACATCATGCAACAGCGATTATTGTACTCTATTTGATTTCGTTTTGTGTGTACATCCAGCATCGACAAAAAACTTAGCAGTAAAATGTGTTGCTGTACGTTGATTCCTGTGAATTCCATTTGAGAGCCAATATGGCAGAAATGGTGGTTTGAGTTTGGTCTTGAGAATTCATGAAGATTATTTTGAATGTTCCCGAGAATTCACGAAGGCTGTTTTGAAATTCCTCATGGTGAGTAAATACACCTGGAAATTCGAGATCATTTCTCCTGATAATCTTGATAGTGCATGTGAAATTCAGGTTGATTCTTTATGGTGTGCTTGGAGAGCTCGTCGAAGATTCTGGAACAGTTGTGTCACGTGCCTCTAGAAGGGACACGTGAGGCCTCTCCTGAATAAGAAAGACAGTGATTGGTTGCAAACCGCAGGATTGTGAATATGAGCTGGCGACAGCCATAATTTTTGAAAAGATTATTTAATTGACTTTATTTCTCTGAACTCTCATTTCCAAGATGATATCAATGAATTGTTTTTTTTGTATTTATATTACTATACTGTTTATGTCTATGATAGGATAAACAGAACGATTGTCCAGCGTTAATTGAACATTGTTGTGAAGTGATGTAAATGTCAATGCTCTTTTGATTATATTCATATGTTGTATATTTGATTTTGATTTAATAAATTTGTTGTTAAATTTATTTACCTTCTTACACATATTGATAGCCATATAATAGAGACACTCGATGGATGAGGGCTTGCTAGTACAAAGATTAAAAGATGGATTTATTTTAACCTTTGGTAAGTTTTCCACCTATGGAAATATTATGTGACAGTAAATGTTTGTCTTTAGTGTTGTGAAACAGAGAAAACGTTTACAGCGCCCGCATATCTACCGCATTGAGACAGACGAGTGGTGTCTTCTGGAGAATTATTGAAAACATAAATTAAGATTCTCATCATATGTAATTAGTTATGGATGATTAAATAAAAATAATAATCATAACCATTAGGTAGTTGGCGTAGGCGTCACATCTAGTTTAACGCTTGCAGTGCTCAACATCTAGTAATCTGTTTTGTACGACTGCTGTGATTTTTCCATTGCGTGTTTGCTTAACGCTTGCAGTGCTCAACATCTACCTTAAAAACTTACTGCATTAATATCACTAATATAAATTAGTGTTCCACAGTTTATCAAAAACATACTTCATAAATAAAAATAGAAAGAACAAGTGACAAATAAAGGAAAGAGTGGATATATTTGTCACAGTATCAATCACAAAGTTAAGCTACACCACAAAATCTCCAAATCACTACAAGATTTTACAAAATTAAAATGTGCAGGTTAAAGCATTATGTCAATGGCTATACATACCACTTATAAAATCTATTTTATAACATTTTACGAAGTACCCTCTACTGAATCAAAAGTATACATATTAGAATACTCTTCATTGGTTATACAATATCACAATAAATGTATATTTACAGCTTATACAAATGGATAAAATATATTAATTACTGGCTGAAAAGGAAATCATAAAACTTTTCAAGTTTAAAATTTGTAACTTTAAATTTACTCACAGATATCCGGCATTAACCATAAGCATCTTCAAATGGGGACTGCAATGCATTCTGCTCACAAAGACGAAAGACTGCAAAGTGATTTTGAGAAATGAAATATTTTGAAGGTTCGATTTTGCTCTCTATACATTAGAAATTCTGAAAGGTTAATTCCAGCTGACCCACACTCCGTCTTTGATTAGCTATGACGTATACCTTGGTAACTTCTCTGTCTGCTAATAACAGTCAATAACTGTCACTCAAACAGTCTAGTAATCCTCAGTCATCTAGCCTGAGGCAAGCAGATAACCTATTTTTAGGATGTTCTGGCCATTGCAATCTAAGCAACTATTGGCTAATCCTTTGATTGCACACAGATAACCTATTTTTAGGATGATCTGGCCATTGCAATCTAAACAACTATTGGCTCATCCTTTGATTGCACACAGATAACCTATTTTTAGGATGATCTGGCCATTGCAATCTAAGCAACTATTGGCTAATCCTTTGATTGCACACAGATAACCTATTTTTAGGATGATCTGGCCATTGCAATCTAAACAACTATTGGCTCATCCTTTGATTGCACACAGATAACCTATTTTTAGGATGATCTGGCCATTGCAATCTAAACAACTATTGGCTAATCCTTTGATTGCAGACAGATAACCTATTTTTAGGATGATCTGGCCATTGCAATCTAAACAACTATTGGCTCATCCTTTGAGTGCAAAATGCTACTCTCAGCGAGTTCTTCTCTCTACTCAAACTTTGAAGTAAACAACCTACACTAACTTTTATTAGTGTTGTACTTAATGTACAGGGCAGGCCTCTATATTAAACATTGTTAATTATAAGTAAACAGCCAGAAAATATAGACTATATGTTTATGCATATAAAAATTCATAAAAATGTATTAAATATTTTGTAATAGTGACAAAATTGTCTCACTGTTAAACCTACATTTCTGTGTTTTCTATAGCCTCTTAAATCCATATTTCTATTTTCTTTAGCTAATTAAGTCCATATTTCTATTTTCTTTAGCCACTTAAATCCATATTTCTGTTTTTTAATTTCTGTTAAGCCATGATTTTAGCAGTATGCCTTGCTATCTCTGTTTTCTCTTCCATCTGCTCTAGAATAATTACTGCCTTTTCTCGTTAAACACATGGTCTCTGATATCAGTTCTACATATAAACAATTTTTGGTAAATATATTCACACATGTATAAATGTGTGTGTTGTTTGTGAATAGATAGATAGATAGATAGATAGATAGATAGATAGATAGATAGATAGATAGATAGATAGATAGATAGATAGATAGATAGATAGATAGATAGATAGATAGATAGATAGATAGATAGATAGATAGATAGATAGATTATATATATACTTTAATACATTATTAAATACGTACATACATACAAGCATAGATTCGTGATATACTATAGACAAAGAGACAGTACAAATGTCTGCCTACTGTATGTTTATTTAGAGTATTGTATGGTAGCACATATATCTCTTTGCTTACACCTACTGTGTGTTAAAATTTAAAATATTGTATTGAATCACATTCGCGAAATTTATCTCTGTTTTTGAAGACTACTTTGTGTTTAATTCAAATATTGTATTACATTTGTGTCACATATTTCTGTATTGAAGACATCGTATGGTATCACATTCACGTCATATGTGTCTCCTTTCATGTCACTATGTGTTTAATGCAAATATCGTATGGTATCACATTCAGGTCATATATATCTCTGTCCATGTCACTATGTGTTTAATGCAAATATCGTATGGTATCAGATTCACGTCATATATATCTCTGTTCATGTCACAATGTGTTTAATGCAAATATCGTATGGTATCACATTCACATCATATATATCTCTGTCCATGTCACTATGTGTTTAATGCAAATATCGTATGGTATCACATTCACGTCATATATATCTCTGTTCATGTCACAATGTGTTTAATGCAAATATCGTATGGTATCACATTCACATCATATATATCTCTGTCCATGTCACTATGTGTTTAATGCAAATATCGTATGGTATCACATTCACGTCATATATATCACTGTTCAAGTCGCTGTCTATTCAGCTATATGTGTCATTCTTCAAATTCTTACTCATTGTTAATATGCCATTGTTGTGAATATATTCTCCTGATGAAAGTTATTTAGCCGACACGCCTACTCTTAATTTGTAGCTGTCTTTATAGATGAAGACTATTTAGCCCATAAGTCGACGTAATTTGTAGCTGTCTTTGTAGTGTCCTGATGAAGACTATTTAGCCCATACGTCAGCTCGTTTAGCTGTTTTAATAGTGTATATCAAACTAAATACTTTTTTATTTATATGTACGTTGTTTAAATTTTACTACGTGTATATTTTGGGATGGTGTTATGTGGTACCACGATCACCTCATAATTTTCAATCTACTGTTTTGTGTATATTTTAGAATGGTGTTGTGTGGTACCACAATCATCTCATAATTTTCAATCTACTGTTTTGTGTATATTTTAGAATGATGTTGTATGGTACCATGATCACGTCATATTTTTCAATCTACTGCCCTCTGAATGTTTTAGGATGGTGTGTATGGCGCTACATTCACGTCAGAAGACTATCACTTACTCAGTTTGCTGTGTTATAAACGGAATGCGAAAGAAACCAAGGTTAGTGAGGTGTGTCAAGACCAGTGATTAGATTAAACATAAATCAAAATATTGATTCATGTTTTTCTTATCAATTGCTTACCTGAGTGAGAGTTGGATGACCGATATACAGTTAAATTCATTTATTAGGATGAATATATGGAAGTTAAATATCTTTGCTCCATGTTGCAGATAGACTGTGTGGTGGAGTATATTTGCCTATCCCTATTTCTAAACTTAATTGTTATATAAATTGTTAAATTGTCAAAATGACCCGGCATTGGGCACTCTTTATGATTTATTTTTGTAAGTGTCAGAGTAAACAACTCAAGTTGAGAATATCCTAGAAAATGGCTGATTCAATCTAAACTAGTTCTAAGTGGATAAGCAGATGTTCTCACACTTGTTCATAACAATTTTTTTCTAATGGGGATGGATCGGAAGTTTCTTTATGGAAGAAGTACTCCATTGTATCCACTTTGAATTTAAATATAACTCGACTCTGGTCATAAGGGTGATTGTTAGCTTATGGTAAGTTAACTGATTGGTTAAGAAAGAATCACTTAACGTATTTCGTACATGTTTCCTACTGATCTATGATTTAAATTAGAGAATGCTTATGTACTTGAACCAATATTTCCATGTTCATTAATTTGACTACATTGTACATTATATTTGTGAATTTTGATCAATGCTATTTTCCTTATGCTGTGTGTGTATCGGGCTAACGAAATGGTTGCATAATTTGTAAAATCGAGAAAGTTTGTAAGAGAGAAACGAGTTTAGAGATGAAATATGCCTGAAATTTAGTGCCACCTTAATTTAACTTTTGCAGAGCAAGCCTTTTGTTTTTGGTTGTCACTTAATGCTACAGTGAATATTGTAGTCTACTTGAATATGTTGGTGTGTGCGTTCAGCATTGTCATTGACTTATCAGTAAAACGTGTTGCTGTAAGTTGATTCCTGTGAATTCTGTTGAGTTCCAATATATTGGAAATAGTGGCTTGAGTTTGGTCTCGAGAATTCATGACGAATATTTTGAATGTTCCTTGTGGTGTGTTGAGTAAACACATTTGGAAATTCATGAACATTTCATGTACTTGAAAACGCATGTGAAATTCAGGACAATTTACTATGATTTGCTTGCAAACCACGTGACTGTGAAACCTATGCTGGCCACAGCTATGTGCTTTGACTTTAATTATTTCTCTGAAGTCTACTCTTATTTCCATGACGACAACCATGAACTTGATTATGTATTTATTTCTCTGAAGTCTACTCTTATTTCCGTGATGACAACCATGAACTTGATTATGTATTTATTTCTCTGAAGTCTACTCTTATTTCCATGATGACAACCATGAACTTGATTATGTATTTATTTCTCTGAAGTCTACATCTTATATGAACTTGATTATGTTTTTAGGTTAATTGACTGCTTATGTATATGCACCAATAAACTGAACAATTGTCCAGCATTAACTGAACATTGTTGTGAAGTAATGTAAATGTCAATGTTCTTTGATTATATTCATTGTTATATATTTGATTGTTGATTTAATAAATTTATTGCTAAATTTATTGGCCTTCTCACACATATTGATAACCATATGTTGGAAAGATTGTGGGTAATGGGGTCTTGCTAAATATAGATTAAAGACGAATTTGTCTTCTCCTTTAGCAAGAAGTTTTCCACCCACGGAAATATTGTGACAGTAAATGTTTGTCTTTAGTGTTGTGGAAGAGAGAGAACGTTTACAGCAACAGCACATCCGCCAAATGAGAGACGAGTGGTGTCCTGTGGAGAATTATTAATAAAATAATTTAAGATTCTCATCACTTGTAATTAGTTATTAATTAATAATAATAATAATAATAATAACCATTAATTATGTGGCGTTAGCTTCGCAGAGTGTGTATGCGTGCGTGTATGTATGTGTGCGTGTGTGTTTGTGTTTGTATATGTGGATGTGGGTGTGTGATGTAATGTGTGTGTGTGTGAGTGTGTGTTTGAGTGTTAGTAGTAAATTTAGTGAATGAATACAGATATAGCAGCTGTAGTAGTAGATTAGTATTAGTAATAATAATTGCGAGAGCAATAGTATTTGTTATCATTTATAACATTAGTATTAGTAATAATAATTGCGAGAGCAATAGTATTTGTTATCATTTATAACATTAGTATTAGTAATAATAATTGCGAGAGCAATAGTATTTTTATCATTTATAACATTAGTATTAGTAATAATAATGGCGAAAGCAATAGCATTTGTTATCATTTATAACATTAGTATTAGTAGTAATAATGGCGACAGCAATAGCATTTGTTAGTATTTATAGCAGTAGTTCTAGTACTACTGGCAGTAATAGTAGTAGTAATGGCTGTGGTAGTAGTAACAGTAGTAGTTATTGTATAGTAGTAGTAGCAGTAGTAGTGGTACTAATGGTTGTGGTCAAGGTAACATTAGTAGTCATAGCAGAAATAACAATGATAACGGCAACAGTAGTAATAATGATAGTGGTAGTAACAGAAGTAGTAGTGATGGTAACTAATCATGTAGTGACATTAATGGCAGTGATAATAGTAATAGTATTAGTAAAGGTAGTAGTAGCAGCGGTGGCCACGCTATTGGTACGGTAGTAATAGTGTTTAGAAACGTTTGTTAGTGTTTAGAAACGTTTGTTAGTGTTTAGAAACGTTTGTTAGTGTTTAGAAATGTTTATTACTGTTGAGAAACGTTTGTTAGTGTTTAGAAACGTTTATTAGTGTTTAGAAACGTTTGTTAGTGTTTAGAAACGTTTATTAGTGTTTAGAAAAGTTTATTAGTGTTTAGAAAAGTTTATTAACAATAATAATATATATCGATGGGAGCATATGTATACTTAGACTCCGTTTATCACTCATAATGCATTCACTCCATCAAAACGCCTTATGTGTGTAGAAACCTTAACACTCACGACATCAAAACGCCTTATGTGTGTAGAAACCTTAACACTCAGGCCATCAAAACGCCTTATGTCTGTAGAAACTTTAACACTCACGACATCAAAAATCTTTATGTCTGTAGAAAACAACACTCACGCCATCAAAATTCCTTATGTCTGTAGAAAACTTAACACTCACGCCATCAAAAATCCTTATGTCTGTAGAAAACTTAACAATCACGCCATCAAAAGTCCTTGTGTCTGTAGAAAACTTAATACCTTTGTATCGAGCAGTGTGATCTATTTAGAAAAGGTTTATCATCCCTAATACTTTTATTGCAGGTTGGAGATGGCTTGAGTTTTTCATTGGATTTAAAGAGTCGAAGAACTCTAGACACTTTTGCTGTCATCAATGGAATATCAAAACTTTCACAAACTATAATGTAAGTGTGTGTGCTGGGTGTGTGTGTGGGTGTGTGTGTGTGTATGTGTGTGTGTGTGTATGTGTGTGTATGTGTGTGTGTGTGTGTATGTGTGTGTTACTCTATCCATCATAGACCATCATTCAAATGTTTCTAATGATTCTTTGTTATCCATATTTTATTGAAAATATTTTTGTTGATTTAAATATGCGTTCCTCTAATTACCATAGTTTAACTGCGATGTGTACAGATTCGTACATACAAACAGTAAAATAAACATACGAACGAACAGGCACATATACTAGCAAACACAAAAGCTACTAACTATACGCTTACTAGCAAACACATATGCATACATATACATACATACGCACATGTACAAACACACGCACTCATATAGGCAAACGGCCATACACACACATATACATTCGACATTTTAGCCTTACAACACTTTTTATAAGCCAGTTGGTGAAACACTTTAATCATTATAATATAGGTGGTAAGCCAGTTGATGAAACACTTTAATCATTATAATATAGGTGGTAAGCCAATTGATGAAACACTTTAATCATTATAATATAGGTGGTAAGCCAGTTGATGAAACCTTTAATCATTATAATATAGATGGTAGGCCAATTGATGAAACACTTTAATCATTATAATATAGATGGTAGGCCAATTGATGAAACACTTTAATCATTATAATATGGATGGTAGGCCAATTGATGAAACACTTTAATCATTATAATATAGGTGGTAGGCCAATTGATGAAACACTTTAATCATTATAATATAGGTGGTATGCCAATTCTTAATCTATCATACAACTCTAATCATGTACTTTAATCATATTATATAACTGGTAAACCATTCAATTATGTAGTTTAAAGTATTATATAACAGTCATGCAATTTAATCCTATTAATTATACAACTGGTACTTTAGTTCTATTATAAACCTGGTAAGCCATCTAATAATGTGCTTTTATCCTATTATATAACTGGTAAGCCAACAAATCATACATTGTAATCCTATTATACAACTCTTAAGCCAACTAATCATACACTTTATTACTATTAAACAACTGTTAAGCCAACAAATCATACACTTTAATACTATTATACAACTGTTAAGCCAACTAATCATACACTTTAATCCTCGTATATACAAGTGTTAAGCCAAAAAATCATACACTTTAATACTGTTATACAACTGTTAAGCCAACTAATCATACACTTTAATACTATTATACATCTGTTAAGCCAACAAATCATACACTTTAATACTATTATACAACTGTTAAGCCAACTAATCATACACTTTAATCCTCGTATATACAAGTGTTAAGCCAAAAAATCATACACTTTAATACTGTTATACAACTGTTAAGCCAACTAATCATACACTTTAATACTATTATACAACTGTTAAGCCAACTAATCATACACTTTAATCCTATTATACAACTGTTAAGCCAACTAATCATACACTTTAATACTTTTATACAACTGTTAAGCCAACTAATCATACACTTTAATCCTCGTATATACAAGTGTTAAGCCAAAAAATCATACACTTTAATACTGTTATACAACTGTTAAGCCAACTAATCATACACTTTAATCCTATTATACAACTGTTAAGCCAACTAATCATACACTTTAATCCTATTATACACGTGTTAAGCCAACAAATAATATACTTTAATCCGATTATACAGCTGGTAAGTTAACTGTTGTTTATTGAAACAAAAATCAATAACATTACCAAATTAGGAACATGTGGTGCAGAAGGCTGCTCACCAAAATAATGTGTGATACTTAACAAACAACATCGGGAGGGGGTGAGCTTAGCTGTAGGATGAGACTATGAGTCGAGTGTGATGCAGTCCTTAAACGCTAAATATCCGTTAAAATTAATTATAATAGGTCTTTAGTCGCTACCGAACAAAACTTGCACTCACAAAACAATATTTATTCACCTTTCTCCAGTTATCACTCTTGCACTCTCAAAAACAATATTTATTCACCTTTCTCCAGTTATCACTCTTGCACTCTCAAAAACAATATTTATTCACCTTTCTCCAGTTATCACTCTTGCACTCTCAAAACAATATTTATTCACCTTTCTCCAGTTATCACTCTTGCACTCTCAAAACTATATTTATTCACCTTTCTCCAGTTATCACTCTTGCACTCTCAAAACAATATTTATTCAACTTTCTCCAGTTATCACTCTTGAACTCTGTGATTGGATGTTGAGTCTCTGATTGCTTAATGTGTGATAAAATTCATATTTTAATAATTACCTCTCCACATTCAATTTCTCCTGCAATCATATACTATGGCCACGACAGGGTCTTTGTCTTTTGCGGTCTGGGAGTGACTAAGTCAAGCCCTGGGGTACGTCACTAATTACCTCCTTCCCCCAAGTGTTACTCGTCCAAGATAACCGGCCCTAGCTGAACTATTCTCGTCAGTCTAAGAGTCGTTGTCTCGGCCCTCATATTTATCTCCCCATTCGATGACGGACCTGCCCTAAGAAATGTGTCTTTAGACCGTCTTTGTCGTCGTTATTACGTCATTGGCTGAGCCCCCAACGTCATCTGCACATTTGGATAGGTAAAATAATAACAATTTATTAAAAGAAAAGAATAATAATAACTCAGTTTACAAATAGAATAACAATTAAATTACACTCAAAACGAGATTTTAGAGATTCACAGATCTCTCAAAAGCTTATCACTCCAAGCTTTAAATTAGGAATATTAATCATGGGTTAATTCCCTAGAACAATTACTAGAAAATTATACAGTCAGAAAAATGAATAGTTTCAATATGTTGATTAGAACAATTACTAGGTCTTAAATGATCAAGAAAATTATATCTTTGTTATAATCACTATAAACTAGACTATAAGAAAAGAATCTGAATCAGAAATTACATTAAATCAAGGAACAATTACAGACATATGACACAAGCATAAGTATGCATTCACCTGATGTAATTTGTAATCATTGTCTCCATCTACAGCCTGGCAGTGTCTGTTGGTGTGCAATGCTGGCTACAGATGAACAAGCTTGGAAAAGTCTTTTGTTTCACTCTTTGCTGGAATGTTCGAATATGAACAGTTTTTGTCAGGAACTTGGTTACATATACACTGTTCTGGTATTACACTCTGTTAACTAAGTGTCCTGGGTTACAGTTCCAATCCAAAAGGAATTCTTACACATTACTCTGTTAGTTCGTCCATTCGTAGACTTCTCCACTTGGCAGAAACACCGTATTACTGGTGAATTTTACGTGCCAATACTGGTCTCGTAGACAGTATTCTCAGGTCTTTCCATCACAGACTGTCTTGCCAGCATCACGCATAATACCCAAATGGCGTTTCTGTATCTCTTTCCAAATAGTTCTGGCTCGGGCAAAGTTTACTGTGCTTGCCTTCCCTTTTCCATTGTCTTCTTGACAACAGGGTTTGTTGCAGCAGTCTGGCAATGCTCAAGTGACAATATTTTTAGACCAAGGTTTAATCAGGGCCAAGGTCTCTAAGCTGAAGATAAAGCTGAAGCTCTCAGTGGAGATGGAATGTTGCCTGGTGGAACTTTTTACTTCCGAAGCTGTGAAATATACAAGTGTTTGCGCACATCAGCTCGTGTTTTACTAAGTGTTAAGTCTGTAATGTTATTCTTGGTTCTCATTTAAATTTCTTCACATGCATTTGCTCGATACCAAGAATAATATTACAATTTCAAATCATTTTAAAATACAAACATTTGCAAGAAAAAATACAACTCGAAATTTGTAATAAGTAGAATTTGCGAATCATTATTTACAAAATATATTTACCATTTCAGGCATGTCCTATTCTGCCCCAATCTCCATAGGAAGTCTTACGGGACTCATAGTGAAATTAAATTTGCTTGATCGCCCTATTTAAGCATTTGGGTTTTTCGAGCACCTTCTTACCCTTGGGCGTAATTAATGCCTTTGTCTCGATCTTTTGTTAAATAGCCACAGTTGGCTGACTGTGTTCTAAGGGTCGGTGTTCCTATTGTTGTCTCGACTCTTAGATGCTAACCGCAATGGGTCGAACCTCGCTGCCTGCTCATGTGATACGCGAGTGGTGATGTCATCGGAGTGCTCTCACCATGAGCGTCTGTCGAACACTCGAGCTACGCGGATCACCACTATTCAATTTACCCTCTATGTTCTTTCTTTCTCAGACTGGATCAAAGACGGCTGTCCAAAACGGCTTACGAAGATTTATACGGCAAATATTTAGAGTTAAATTTTGTCGTAATTGAAGAAAATAAAATTAAAAATAATTAGAATTTATATTAAATTTAGGTTAATGGCTTTACACACTCTCAAAACAATATTTATTCACCTTTCTCCAGTTATCACTCTTGCAGGAAAGTAAACTTCGCCCTCTAGGCCTGTCCACAAAATCAGTGAATGCAATTAGAAAACAAAATCAAATAAACGACCAAATTGACTATGATTATTTGTCCAGGGATATTAATTTTTCATTATGTGGCATTCTCATTGAATAAACAGTTTGTTACTTTTTTTTTTTTTTGGGGGGGGGGGGTCGCTGAATGGTTTTATAATGGATCTGTCATTTTTCCTGGAACTCTATGTTTATCCTGGAAATAATAATTTTACTGAAAATGTTTTGTGTGTTATGTAGAGAGGTAACAGTTTGAACTGACAGTTTTACTGAAAATGTTTTGTGTGTTATGTAGGGAAGTAACAGTTTGAACTGACAGTTTTACTGAAAATGTTTTGTGTATTGTCCAGGGAACTAACAGTTTTACTGGAAATGTTTTGTGTATTGTCCAGGGAACTTACAGTTTTACTGGAAATGTTTTGTGTATTGTCCAGGGAAGTAACAGTTTGAACTGACAGTTTTACTGAAAATAGTTTTGTGTATTGTCCAGGGAACTAACAGTTTTACTGAAAATGTTTTGTGTATTGTCCAGGGAACTAACAGTTTTACTGAAAATGTTTTGTGTATTGTCCAGGGAACTAACAGTTTTACTGAAAATGTTTTGTGTATTGTCCAGGGAACTAACAGTTTTACAGAAAATGTTTTGTGTATTGTCCAGGGAACTAACAGTTTTACTGGAAATGGCTTTGTGTATTGTCCAGGGAACTAACAGTTTTACTGGAAATGGCTTTGTGTATTGTCCAGGGAACTAACAGTTTTACTGAAAATGTTTTGTGTATTGTCCAGGGAACTAACAGTTTTACTGGAAATGGCTTTGTGTATTGTCCAGGGAACTAACAGTTTTACTGGAAATGGCTTCAGACAAACATAGCAACGTGACAGATTGTGTACTGCATAAGGCTGTTGAAGAAGTGCAGATGACTTGGGTGAACAAGCAAGTTTCCGGACAGGACTACTTGCAAAGAATGCCGCTGACTGATGGAGAGGTGTGTTTGTATGTGTGTGTGTGGGTGGGTGTGTGTGTGTGTGTGTTTGTATGTGTGTGTATGTGTGTGTGTTTGTATGTGTGTGTATGTGTGTGTGCGTGGTGTGCGCGTGTGATGTGTGTGATGTGCCTGTGTGTGCGTGTGTGTGATATGCTTGTGTGTGTGTGTGTGTGGTCATGTTGTATGAGTGAGGGTATATGTGTGCGTGTGTGTGCGGGTTTTCGGTGTGTGTGATTGTGTGTGTGAAGTATTGTTTGTGAATGTTTCTATAAATGCTGTTGTGCGCTCTCTCGCACTTCTCTACATATTCACAATGCCACATATTGCCGCGGCTCTCTCTCTCTCTCTCTCTCTTTCTCTCTCTCTCTCACTCACACACACACACAAATACAGATATAAGATGAATGACAGGCTTCCAGTCACACGATCACACCTAGTTAGGTGCAGACAATGAACAGATTGAACAAATTATTCCAATGAATAAACTGGTGGTTTTAATAAGTAAATCAGTGTGAACAAGGATCATCCCATGCACTAAAGAGTTCTAGACAAAAGACAAAAACATTGTTTAGAATTTAAACTAAACACATACTCAGATACTTAATCTTCATGTCTTTAATGAAAGTGTCACAAAACGGGAGGGCTCGTTACAAGCCGACCCCGAGCTGAAGTTAGAGATGCAAGGGGTGAAGTCTATTTTTGGCCTGCTCCGGTGCACCTCCAAGATTAGCCCGTGTGACGTATGCCAGTACTACGTCGTATCAAG
Organism: Sinotaia quadrata; assembly: GCA_028829895.1. Lineage (NCBI taxonomy): Eukaryota > Metazoa > Mollusca > Gastropoda > Architaenioglossa > Viviparidae > Sinotaia > Sinotaia quadrata. The sequence goes on along the minus strand of CM054183.1, from coordinate 97,628,385 downwards.
TTGTTACATAGACACACATGACATACACCATTGATGTTTGGGTGGGGCCCTCTTTATTAATGTCATGCCAAGGAACGTTTTATTGGCGGTGTGTGTTGTGAGTGTGTATCATAAATGTGAATAAATGGACGAACAGACGAACGGTGCAAAACAATAGTACAAATTCTTTCGTCCCTCTCAAAAACTATGAATAACAAGAGAGTTGAAAGATGTTTAAATCAGGTTATTTATTTCCCGATTTAAAAGGGGCACTACTCTTTCGCACAGTGATTAATCATTCATTCAACTTTCCAATGTCATACACTCTGTGGGAAATAAGGGGAGATGAAAATGATGAAATTCAAAATATAAAATAAAAATTAATTACACAATTCTTATGCGGCAAATGTGGCCGCTTTAACAATAGTTGACATGTAAAATAAGCATTACTTTTAACATTAGAGTTCTTATTTTACAAACGATATAATAGTGTTCATTTTCTTAAGAGTCCTAGACTTAAGTATGTGCGCGTTAGCCGTGCTAATGATTACTCACTATTAATGTCAGAGTTCCAAGGAGATGACGTAATCTCACACGTCACTTATAAGCGGCACTTCAAAGTGAAGATAGGACGCAATTGAGGCGTCGCATTACAGGTGAAGATTCTGCAGAATCTAGGCACCACTTTCAGATTATCACTGGGGAGAAATCTGAAATTTTAGCTGACTGTTGTCAGCCTCGATAATTATCGTTGTACCAGTTGTCGTGGAAACGGACATCCCAACGACGTTTAGCATTATCGGGTAGAGTCGTCCAGTGGGATGTGTCGTCGCATTACATTGAGTGTAGAAATCCGGATGTCTGTAAGAAATCTCGGTGCTAGCCTCCCAATAGCGGGATAGATCTGTCCAACCGAACTCTCAGACAGGGGGGAGAACAAGTTGGTCCCTCGTGTCGTTAACTGCATACAACCAGCGTCGCATGCATCGGGTTTTTCTGGACAGTGAACTTTCCACTTTGCCAAAAATTATACTGAGTAATTTTGCCTCGTTACTCAATATATGGCATCAGACGGATGGAAAACGGATGGAAAGAGATTATTGCAGCTTTCCTTTATGAAATCTCTGTACATGAGATAATTCATACGTGAAGTTAGACTGGCTTCAGACGAATCGACGTTTTCAACATTGAGAGTAAAAGTCTTCATTTTGCCTCTTATATAGCTTTACTGAAGGTCTCCAAAACTTCCAGAAGCTATGTCCTGTGACATGATTTTTGCCTTGGATATATAGTGGTAATCGTGATGCACGCTTTTCTGTGGTCAATTCTAATGCGTACTGGCCATTTCTCTCGTCAACAACACGTGACTCGTAGTGCGCAGTTGTCCCAATCATTTAATATACATATCCTTCATAAACTAATATATATATTCAATATGATATATTAACACACACTGCGTCACGAACGTCTGTCTACTAAAGAGATCCTAGGTGACCGTTACTGGAGTTTCATGCTACATACGAAAAATAACAAAACTCGGATTACTTCAATTAGTTTTGTTAGCGGTTTTTTGAAATGAAATAAAATATAATTTCGGTCCCTCATTTCCTGTGACAACCCCCTTCTTAAAATTGATTGGAGCTCACAGAGTGGAAATCAAATAGGAACAAAAAAAAATTTTATTTCACACGATAGTCCCCACAGGAATTATATGCGCATCTGTGGAGAGACTATCCTCTCTCTTGTTTATATCGCGGTTATGGCATGCCGGGATAATGCATCGGCACCCGAATTTTCTCTGCCCGCGATGTGTTCGACAACGAAGCTATACTCCTGTAGCAGGAGTGTCCATCTAGTTAGCCTAGCGTTATCATACATGCTAGTGCGCAGATATGTCAGCGGCTTATGGTCGCACTGCAGGATGAATGGTTTAGAGTACAGATATGCACTAAATTTCTTGAGTGCCCATACGATTGCTAAGCACTCTTTTTCAATCGTAGAATACCGTGTCTCACGATCTAACAGTTTCTTAGACGCGTATGCTACCGGTAGGTATTCGTCATCTGTCTCTTGGAGAAGTATGGCACCGAGGCCTTCGTCTGATGCGTCGGTCCTGACAATAAATCTCTTGTCAAAGTCTGGTAACTGTAGGACGGGTTTACTGGTCAAGATGTCCTTCACTTTTTCGAGGGCGGTGCTACACTCTGCCGTCCATCGTATTTTCGTAGGTTGTTTGTTCCCAGTTAAGTCCGTCAGTGGTTTAAGAAGCGTACTGAAGTTTGGGACAAATTTTCGGTAGTACCCCACTAGCCCCAAAACTGCCCTGACCTGTTTCTTTGTAGTCGGTAAGGTCATGTCACGAATGGCTGCAGTTAAGTCTAGATTAGGGCCTATTTGTCCGTCACTTATGATATGGCCAAGAAACTCAATTTCTCGAAAGCCCGCGCGTACTTTGGAGGGTTTCACGGTCAATTTATGGCGCTCGAGAATGTCAAGTAGACCACCCACTGAGGATAAATGTTGGTCCCATGTTCCTGTTGCTACCAGTATGTCATCAAAGAAATTCAATGCGTCAACGCTCTCTAACGGTAATTTTCGCATGAAGCGCGCGAATGTTGCGGGTGCGTTCGCTAGTCCGAACGGTAGTCGGCAAAACTGAAACAAGCCTAGCGGAGTTGGGAATGCTGTTTTTGGTCTGTCGTCAATAGCAACTGACAGTTGCCAGTACCCTTTGCACATGTCAAACTTCGAAAAGTAATGTGCCTTGGTTAGTTTTGCGAATAATTCGTCCTGATTTGGGATAGGTTCCGCATCGAATTCAGTTATCTCATTTAACTGTCTGTAGTCCACACAAAAACGAAGCGTACCGTCTTTCTTTTTAACTAAGACGACCGGTGATGAATATGGGGAGATTGACTGTTCAATCACGCCCTGTTCTTGCATTTCACGCACCTGTTCTGCTATGTACTTTGTGCTCTCATATTTCTGTGGGTACTGTTTTAAGCGTATCGGTTTGTCACTTAAAAGTTTGATGCGGTGTTCAACCAAATCTGAGTGGCCCGGTTGGTCGGTGAATATGCGCGCGTGTCTGTGTAAGAGTTTTGACATTGCGTCGCGCTGTTCGACAGTTAAGTTCGAGTCAATCTCGACTTGATCGACTGTAACTGCGGAGTTAGGCTGGGTTTCGGCGGACATCATGTCTGTTCTGAAATTGGAGTCTTCCAATTGTATCAGTGCGACATTCACGTTTTGTATCTGTTCGTCGCTGCGTTCATAGTAACGCTTTAGCATATTTATGTGATAGATTTTCTGCTTATTTCCTATCTGTATGCTGTAGTCGTTCTGCTTCACACGCTTAATAACACGGTAGGGTCCACGCCAGTGCATTTGCATGCGGTTGTTATGCGTGGGCCGCAAGAGTAACACGAGCTGACCTGGTTCGAGGTCACGTTCCACAGCCGTACGGTCAAAATTTCGCTTGTATCGGGGTTGTTTTTCGCGAATGTTTTCCTGTGCTAAGTGACATGTATCGGTCAGACGTTGACGTAGTTCGGCTACGTACGTGTGAACATCTTTACCATCGGTCACAGTGTCTCCCTTGACCCATGTTTCTTTTATTAGTTTAAGGGGACCACGAGGTTGTCTGCCGTATAGTAGTTGGAACGGTGAATAGCCCGTACTCTCTTGTGGGAGTTCGCGATACGCGAAGAGTAATGGTGCTAGAAAACGTGGCCACTGGTCGGGTTGTTCCGAAGCCATTTTAATTAACATTTTCTTTATCGTACCGTTGAAACGTTCAACGGCACCATTAGACTGAGCGTGATATGGTGATGAGAACAACTGTTTACACGCTAGTAGACGCATTGTTTCAGCCATCATTGCTGAGGTGAATTGAGTGCCCTGGTCACTCAATATCTCTCGGGGAACGCCCGTGCGAGAAAATACGTCTATTAAAGCGTCTGCGACTTCGATCGCTGTGATGCCCTTTAATGCGACTGCTTCTGGATATCGTGTTGCAAAATCCACGATTGTTAGGATATAGCGATATCCTCCTTCGGCCGCGGGAATGATTGGGCCAATAATGTCTACTGCGACTTTTAGGAATGGTTCCTCTACTGTTGGTACTATCTCGAGGGGAACTCGACTGACACGCCCTCGGTCGATATGTTGTTGACACTGCGTACATGTACGAACGTACGAGCGAACATCCCTACTCAGGCCTGGCCAAAAAAATTCTTCGCGAACCCGTTGCTCAGTGCGACGCGCGCCCTGATGTCCAGACATGATTGAGTCGTGTGCAAAGCTAAGAATCAGCGGTCTGAGTGGTTTAGGGGTGAATAGACACGTGGTGCTTCTAGTATCATTTTCCTTAAAGTCGGTGCGCCGAAACGCTAGTCCGTCCTTCAGGAAATACGTCATTGTTGCGTACTTGCTGGACGTAATAGTGTTTTTCCGTGCCAGCTTTAGCATTGAGGACAAGCTTTTGTCCTCCTGCTGCAGGTGACTGAGTTGACTTGGGGTCAACTGCGGAAATGTGTTCTCGACTATCTTTAGAGCTGGGGGTCCTTGTTTACTACGTTCCCGTTGTGCTCTAGTGGTTACGGGAAGAACAGGATAGATGTCATCAGTGTGTGCGTCACACTGTTCGGGCGATAATATGAATCCGAACTGCATGTCTCTTATTACTGCGGCGGTGACTGTACCGGAAAATACGGGTGACGTAACATGTACAGTGGCTCTTGGACATGTACTAAGGTGTCCCATAACACATCGAATGCGGACACTACCTCTTAGATACTGTTCAGGGCGTACAAGTTTAGCATTTATGCAGCTTATGGACGCGCCTGTATCGACCAGTATTTTGACTTTTTGTCCGTTTACTGTAGCCTGTTGGGTCTTTAGAGTTGCACCTGTTTCAGTGCATACTTTTACATCACGTGGACTGGGACAGTTCTGAGAACTATGCCCCTTCCCTTTGCAAGTGTAACACGTCATAGGTGGGGAGTCACGTGTGTGACGTCGTACGTCTTGTGACTTAGTATATGTCCGCTGTACCGGTTCGGGTTTTTCCGATTTCGTCATTGGTCGGTTCGGTTTCGGTGTATACTTCTGCCGATTTGTAAGAGGAGGGCGTGGTGCACTCCTCGTAATTACCGGATCAGGGTAATCATTATACGTGTCTGCTAACTTCAACATATCACTGAAGTTAGTCGGGGGATTTCGCTGCAAATATGTCGTCATTGCAGGCGGAGCAATATGGAGAAATTGATCTCTTAGTATCAAATCAAATAGGCCCTCATATGTCTTCCGGATGTCTGTCAAATCAATCCATCTATCAAGATAATGGCGTAACCGGGTACCGAAGGCTTGCATGGTGTCATTTGCTTTAGGTATGGCTCTCCTAAACATTTTTCGAAAGCCTTCTGCTGTACATTGAAAAGTACGCATCAAACCCGTTTTGAGATCTGCATAAGTAATAGCGGGATCGCGCGTTAGATCAGTAAATGCGCGCGAGCTTTCACCTTGAAGTATTTGACCGAGTTGTTGTTTCTTTTCAATGTCAGTGTAATTAAAGTTGGCAATGAAACTGTCAAAGCGTGTCAAAAACTCGTCAATCGTCTCGACTTCAGGGTTAAAGAAAGCTAGCCGTGTACGGGGTTTATTTAACTCGGCCTGTTGCTTAGCAGTCCCATCTAACAACTTCTCTCTAGCTGTTACCTCTTGCTTAGCTAATTCAAGCTGTTCCTGATGTGCTCTAGCTTTTAACTTAAGCTTTTTCTCTTCTACTTCCTGCCTTTTATCTTCTAAATCCCTAGCTGACTGAATCTTTAATAACTCTATTTCTCTCATATCTTGGATTTCTTTCTCTTTAAAATCTCTCGCCTCTTTCGCTCTTTTTTCCTCTAGCTCATTTTTTCTTTCCTCTAGCTCTCTCAGGTTTTGCATCTCTAGCTGTTTAGCTAACTCTCTCTTATCTTCTAGCTCTCTCAAAGTTCGCATCTCTAAATCCTTAGCTACCTGTCTCTTATCTTCTAGCTCTATAGCCTCTTTCGCCTCATTTTCTTTCGCAACATACCATTTAGCTATCTCCTCATCCACGTATTTCTTTAACTCGGCTTTCTCATACCCGAATTCTCTACCCATAGCCATGAGTTCTTTCTTTATGTTTACTAGCTCGGCCATTTTTAAAATTGCTAGTTATCACGAGTATGGATAAAGTGACTTAGAATATTCGCGGGATTTTGACCTCTGTCGGTCACAAGTGGTGCAATGGTGTGCGTATGAACACCAGCCACCACGTGATTAGGATTATTACAAACACGAGTAAAAGAAATCCTAATCGGAAATTTGCAAAGTTAGCAAAACAACAGTTGCTAATGTAGCGTACAAAATATCGATCTATGTACGTCTAAACACGAGTCGGTACGCGTTAACGATAATAGCGTAAGATTATAAAACTTATTTCAACACAATAATAAGTCTTATCAAAATCCAGTTCACCTAAGTCTCAATAGCAAAGCCCTAACATGCAATAAACAATGCATAATGGTGATGAGATAGAAAAGCAGGAAAGAGATGACACTTTCTTACAACAACACAATTTACCTTGTCTGATCACGGTCAGTGGTCACCAGATGTCACAAAACGGGAGGGCTCGTTACAAGCCGACCCCAAGCTGAAGTTAGAGATGCAAGGGGTGAAGTCTATTTTTGGCCTGCTCCGGTGCACCTCCAAGATTAGCCCGTGTGACGTATGCCAGTACTACGTCGTATCAAGTTGTTACATAGACACACATGACATACACCATTGATGTTTGGGTGGGGCCCTCTTTATTAATGTCATGCCAAGGAACGTTTTATTGGCGGTGTGTGTTGTGAGTGTGTATCATAAATGTGAATAAATGGACGAACAGACGAACGGTGCAAAACAATAGTACAAATTCTTTCGTCCCTCTCAAAAACTATGAATAACAAGAGAGTTGAAAGATGTTTAAATCAGGTTATTTATTTCCCGATTTAAAAGGGGCACTACTCTTTCGCACAGTGATTAATCATTCATTCAACTTTCCAATGTCATACACTCTGTGGGAAATAAGGGGAGATGAAAATGATGAAATTCAAAATATAAAATAAAAATTAATTACACAATTCTTATGCGGCAAATGTGGCCGCTTTAACAATAGTTGACATGTAAAATAAGCATTACTTTTAACATTAGAGTTCTTATTTTACAAACGATATAATAGTGTTCATTTTCTTAAGAGTCCTAGACTTAAGTATGTGCGCGTTAGCCGTGCTAATGATTACTCACTATTAATGTCAGAGTTCCAAGGAGATGACGTAATCTCACACGTCACTTATAAGCGGCACTTCAAAGTGAAGATAGGACGCAATTGAGGCGTCGCATTACAGGTGAAGATTCTGCAGAATCTAGGCACCACTTTCAGATTATCACTGGGGAGAAATCTGAAATTTTAGCTGACTGTTGTCAGCCTCGATAATTATCGTTGTACCGGTTGTCGTGGAAACGGACATCCCAACGACGTTTAGCATTATCGGGTAGAGTCGTCCAGTGGGATGTGTCATCGCATTACATTGAGTGTAGAAATCCGGATGTCTGTAAGAAATCTCGGTGCTAGCCTCCCAATAGCGGGATAGATCTGTCCAACCGAACTCTCAGACAGGGGGGAGAACAAGTTGGTCCCTCGTGTCGTTAACTGCATACAACCAGCGTCGCATGCATCGGGTTTTTCTGGACAGTGAACTTTCCACTTTGCCAAAAATTATACTGAGTAATTTTGCCTCGTTACTCAATATATGGCATCAGACGGATGGAAAACGGATGGAAAGAGATTATTGCAGCTTTCCTTTATGAAATCTCTGTACATGAGATAATTCATACGTGAAGTTAGACTGGCTTCAGACGAATCGACGTTTTCAACATTGAGAGTAAAAGTCTTCATTTTGCCTCTTATATAGCTTTACTGAAGGTCTCCAAAACTTCCAGAAGCTATGTCCTGTGACATGATTTTTGCCTTGGATATATAGTGGTAATCGTGATGCACGCTTTTCTGTGGTCAATTCTAATGCGCACTGGCCATTTCTCTCGTCAACAACACGTGACTCGTAGTGCGCAGTTGTCCCAATCATTTAATATACATATCCTTCATAAACTAATATATATATTCAATATGATATATTAACACACACTGCGTCACGAACGTCTGTCTACTAAAGAGATCCTAGGTGACCGTTACTGGAGTTTCATGCTACATACGAAAAATAACAAAACTCGGATTACTTCAATTAGTTTTGTTAGCGGTTTTTTGAAATGAAATAAAATATAATTTCGGTCCCTCATTTCCTGTGACAGAAAGCTGTCCTATAAAAAAGTAAATAACACTCTGAATTGCAATATTTCATTTGAAAGAGGATTTCTAGACAAAAGTAAATAATGCTACGAATTGAAATATTTAATTTGATAGTTTACTTCTACACAAAACTAAATAACACTATGAATTGCAATATTTCATTTGAAAGAGGATTTCTAGACAAAAGTAAATAATATTGTGAATTAAAATATTTCATTTGATAGAGGATTTCTAGAAAAAAGTAAATAATGCTATGAATTGAAATATTTCATTTGATAGATGATTTCTAGACAAGGTAAACAATACAGTGAATTGCAATATTTCATTTGAAAGAGGATTTCTAGACATGAATTTACACAAGTTGCTTTCACAGACTAGTAATCTTGGATGAGTAGAATGATTGCTAATTTAGTATTACAAGTATTGTGGTGTTAGCATTTAGCCTTGAGTGAGTAGAATGATTACTAATTTAGTATTACAAATGTGGTGATAGCCTTGAGTGAGTAGAATGATTACTAATTTAGTATTACAAATGTGGTGATAGCATTGAGTGAGTAGAATGATTACTAACTTAGTATTACAAGCATTGTGGTGTTAGCATTTAGCCTTGAGTGAGTAGAATGATTACTAATTTAGTATTACAAATGTGGTGATAGCATTGAGTGAGTAGAATGATTACTAATTTAGTATTACAAATGTGGTGATAGCATTGAGTGAGTAGAATGATTACTAACTTAGTATTACAAGCATTGTGGTGATAGCCTTGAGTGAGTAGAATGATTACTAACTTAGTATTACAAGCATTGTGGTGTTAGCATTTAGCCTTGAGTGAGTAGAATGATTACTAATTTAGTATTACAAATGTGGTGATAGCCTTGAGTCAGAATAGAATTCAGGAATATAGACAAAACTCTGAGATAGGCATATAGGTATACACAAAATTCTGAGATAGACACAGAGGCATAGACAAAATTCTGAGATAGACATACAGGCATAGACAAAATTCTGAGATAGACACACAGGCATAGACAAAATTTTGAGATAGACACAGTCATAGACAAAATTTTGAGATAGACATAGAATCAACAGTGTGGCGAAAAGGGGGTTTTCTCTGTGTGCGTCTTGGTTATTATTTAATATTCTAATTAATCTCTTTCATGCCAATCGCTCACAACCTCCTTAAGGGTCTTGTGCGGTCTGAGAGTGACTAGGTCAAGCCTTGGATAGTCCGTCAGTCAGTGACCGTCTCCCAAGTGTTACCTGTCTCAGAATAGTGACTACACTGCGTTTATCTTACTAGTCGTTCTGTCACTATTCCTGCCCTACCACAAATCTCTCGTCGTCGTCAATGATGGGAACTATTTTAAAACATGTGTATAGACCGTCTTCTCAATTGTATTACGTCATTGGCAGCCCCCACCCATCATCTCACATGTACCTCCCCAGAAATGAAGGAGTAAATAGTTTTAAAAGAAAAACAACTTTATTAAAAGAAATAAAGATAACAATTTTAATAAATTTACATTGAGTTTTCAAAATCACGCACTAGGCGATTTCTAAATCACAAATCTCCTAAGACTTCCAGAATACAATTAATGAAAAGATATACCAATGCAGTTCTCTATAATAATTATTAGAGAATTTCATGTGAATAACATCATTACAATTTTAGTTAGGCCTACATAAATCCTCCACATAAATAAGCCAACTAGATAATCAACACTTTAGGCAAAATACAGAAATTACATAGAAGAATCAGAAATAGAATAAGGAATGAAAAATCATAGAAACACGTACAAATTACACAGAAAATTCATGTATTTGAATCACCTGATTACGGCCTTGTTCAGCAGTAGCCTCGTTCTCGGCAGGTTTTGCTGGCAATTGAATGTCTCGTGGCTTAGCCCGCCTGGTGACGTTAAATGAATGTTCCGTAAATTGTACACAACACAAATTGTCCATGAAAAGTTTCGCACAGTATATAGAATCCTTTCACTGGTACTGAATAACATATAGTCATGGAGTTATCCACAGTTCAGTGCACACTGGGTTGGAAAGTTATCTTCGTAATTACAAGCGAGTCAGACTCACGCTCTTGCTGTAGCTCACTTCGTAATACCATCTCCCTTGATGGCCCCAATACATACGGAATCCAATCAAGAATTTTACTCCACACTGGCCCTTAACACATTCAGCGGCCAAGTGGCAGTACTGTTGTCAAACCAAGACAACCAGAAGATGAAACATATGTCCCATCCAATACAGAACGGCTTGAACTGCAACAAATTAGTGTAATGGCGCACATCAGGATCATGTTTTAAATTTTTGCAATCTGTACTTTCATTTTTGTTTCTCATTACAATTCCTTTTAACAATTAATTTATCTGATTCTTTATTTAAACGAAAATAAAAGCATCATAGTTTAAACTTGTTATAATATTTACAAGAAACATAATTCAAACAGTTTCAAAAAGTAAATGTTAAAAATCAGTTACAAACGCAATCTCTATATCAGACATACCTTTCTTCCAGTTCTAACCATGAGCCGTGCATGGGACCCCAAAGATATGTAAAAGAGTGTAGAGAATTTTGAGTCTGCTCTTTTATGTGTTTTCAGAGGTCATGGAAGTTTCTAGAATTTCTTAGCCTCTGGCTAGGACTTGTTTTTCTTCCTGTGCCTATTGACTCCATAGTTATGGCTGATTGCACACACATAATAGACTGAGTGTGAGGTGCCAGAAGTATGCCCATGTTATGTAAGAATTAGAATCCTAATTAAGAATCCTAACTCCCTTCATTTGTGGATGTGGGTCAGCGTTGTTTACGTCAAACCAATTCCACTCAGATTTGAATTGTGAAATTCAAATCAAAATTTGATTTAAGAATTTGAAAAATTAGCAAAATTAATTAATATTAATTTAATTAATTATGTAATTAGCATTTTTCCGTCACAAACAGCATAATTAGTACTCCTGCTGTGATGTAGGAACAAGTAATAAACAGGTTTAGAAAGTTATTAAATCTGACAGGAGTTAAACCTACCACATGTTAGACAGGTAATAAACCTGAAGGTGTGAGACAGGTAATGAACCTGATAGGTATTAGTTAATAAACCTGGCATTTGTTAGACAGGTAATAAGCCTGTCAGGTGTTAGTTAATAAGCCTGACAGCTTTAGACAGCTAAATAGCCTGACAGGTGCAAAGATGCAGTAAACCTGACAGTGCTGGTAGTCAGTGAAGGGTGATGTCAAAGATTAACATTTAATAATGTTACAAAGTCAAAGATTAACATTTAATAATGTTACAAAGTCAAAGATTAACATTTAATAATGTTACAAAGTCAAAGATTAACATTTAATAATATTACAAAGACAAAGATTAACATTTAATAATATTACAAAGTCAAAGATTAGCGTATATGCCAGTGAGCGAATTATTAAATACTATTGCAGGCATTAGGCAGTCACAAACGGCAAAAAGTCTAAGGTGTAACTTGATTACATCTCTACAGGACTCTAAAGTGTAACTTGATTACATCGCTGCAATGACTCTAGGGTGTAACTTAATTACATCACTGTAGGAGCTCTAATGTGTAACTTGATTACATCGCTGCAATGACTCTAGGGTGTAACTTGATTACATCACTGTAGGAGCTCTAATGTGTAACTTGATTACATCACTGTATGAGCTCTAATGTGTAACTTGATTACATCGCTACAAGGAACTATAAGGTGTAACTTGATTACATCACAGAATGAACTCTAGGGCGTAACTTGATTACATCACTGTATGAGCTCTAATGTGTAATTTGATTACATCACTGTATGAGCTCTAATGTGTAACTTGATTACATCGCTGTAGGAGCTCTAATGTGTGACTTGATTACATCACTGCACAAGATCAAAGGTGCGTGTAAATTACATTGAGTTCCAACGGTCCGTTTATACACTCTTCTTGATGACTTAAAAGCCTACTGTAAATGATTACTTGTAATTACTTTACTTTCAAAGAAAAGTTTATTTTTGAAATTGCTTTAAATAATACAAGTTCTGATGATGGTTGGACTAATATATTTCGTTTTCATTCATTATATAACTGAATCTTTTCTTATCGCGCTATATCAAATTATAATAAAATGTAATATAATTCCGTTCTATAATTGGTCTGTTACAGATCTGTGTCTACAGAACAACTACTCGACGTTACATTGCTTACATTCTTCAGCAGTTACACGAGTTGTCTCCCCTTTTCCCGCCCTTTTCGGACAGTTTTGCACTTCTCAAACAACGGTTTGGGTAAGAACATACCTTGAGCACCTTTTGTATTATCAATACTGAATAACTGGAGTGATATAATAATAATGAGTTCATTCTTGCTCAGTAAGTGCTAAAATAAATTATTTTAGTACTCAGTAACTGGAATGACATAATAATGAGTTGATTCTTACTCAGTAACAAAGTGCTAAAATAAATTATATCAGTAGGCCTACTCAGTAACTGGAGTGACATAATAATGAGTTCATACGTGTTCAGTAATTAAGCGCTAAATTAGTTATATCAGCACTGAGTAAATAATTGTATATAAGTGTTCTGAGTAAATAATTTTATATATGTGTTAAAAATAAGTTATATCAGGACTGAGTAAATAATTTTATGTGTATTAAAAATAAGTTAGATCAGGACTGAGTAAATAATTTTATATGTGTGTTAAAAATAAGTTAGATCAGGACTGAGTAAATAATTTTATATGTGTGTTAAAAATAAGTTAGATCAGGATTGAGTAAATAATTTTATATGTGTGTTAAAAATAAGTTAGATCAGGACTGAGTAAATAATTTTATATGTGTGTTAAAAATAAGTTAGATCAGGATTGAGTAAATAATTTTATATGTGTGTTAAAAATAAGTTAGATCAGGACTGAGTAAATAATTTTATATGTGTGTTAAAAATAAGTTAGATCAGGATTGAGTAAATAATTTTATATGTGTGTTAAAAATAAGTTAGATCAGGACTGAGTAAATAATTTTATATGTGTGTTAAAAATAAGTTAGATCAGGACTGAGTAAATAATTTTATATGTGTGTTAAAAATAAGTTAGATCAGGACTGAGTAAATAATTTTATATGTGTGTTAAAAATAAGTTAGATCAGGACTGAGTAAATAATTTTATATGTGTGTTAAAAATAAGTTAGATCAGGACTGAGTAAATAATTTTATATGTGTGTTAAAAATAAGTTAGATCAGGACTGAGTAAATAATTTTATATGTGTGTTAAAAATAAGTTAGATCAGGACTCAATAATTTGATAAACGCTAAAAGCAGCCTAAGCTTATAAGTGATTAGTAATTTGATGATTATAAGCACTACTCGGAAGTTATATAATTTGCTCACAGTTGGAGTAAAAGTTATTTTACTGACTTTGTGCTAAGCCCTGCAATGTAAATGACTTTGTGCTGAGCCCTGCAATGTAAATGACTTTGTGCTGAGCCCTGCAATGTAAATGACTTTGTGCTGAGCCTTGCAATGTAAATGACTTTGTGCTAAGCCCTGCAATGTAAATGACTTTGTGCTGAGCCCTGCAATGTAAATGACTTTGTGCTGAGCCCTGCAATGTAAATGACTTTGTGCTTATCCCTGCAATGTAAATGACTTTATGCTGAGCCATGCAATGTAAATGCTCAGTCAGTAATATCAGTGCTGAGCCCTGCAATGTAAATGACTTTATGCTGAGCCATGCAATGTAAATGACTTTGTGCTGAGCCATGCAATGTAAATGACTTTGTGCTAAGCCCTGCAATGTAAATGACTTTGTGCTGAGCCTTGCAATGTAAATGACTTTGTGCTAAGCCCTGCAATGTAAATGACTTTGTGCTTATCCCTGCAACGTAAATGACTTTATGCTGAGCCATGCAATGTAAATGCTCAGTCAGTAATATCAGTGCTGAGCCATGCAATGTAAATGACTTTATGCTGAGCCATGCAATGTAAATGCTCAGTCAGTAATATCAGTGCTGAGTATATCGAGTGATACCATAACTATGTGTGAAGACAACGCCACCTAGTTAATGGTTATGATTAATATTATTATTTAATCATCTATAACTAATTACAAGTGATGAGAATCATAATTTATTTTATTAGTAATTCTCAAAAAAAACACCACTCGTCTCTCTCACTTGGCGGATATGCATGCGCTGTAAACGTTGTCTCTATTCCACAACATTAAACACAAACATTTACCGTTACACAATATTTCCAATGTTGGAAAACTTCTTACCAAAGAAGGAAATAAATCCGTCTTTAATCTATATTTAGCGAGACCTCATCCACCCACTTTCTTCTCCAACATAAAGATATCAATATGTGTAAGACGGTCAATAAATTTAACAATAAATTTATTAAATCAACAATCAAATATAAAACATGAATATAATGAGCATTGACATTTACATCACTTCACAACAATGTTCAATTAACGCTGGACAATCATTCAATTTATCCTAGCATAGACATAAGCAGTCAATTAACCTAAATGCATAATCAAGTTCATGGTTATCATCACGGAAATGAGAGTAAAGTTTTAAAGAAATAATTAATGTCAGTGCAGATAACCTGTTCAAAGATGGCGGCTGTTGCCTGCACGTGTTTCACAATCACGCAATTTGCATTAAGTCAAATGCTTTTCATATTTTGGCGATGTCTCATGTGTCTCTTCTAGAGGCACATTACACAACTGTTCCAGAATCTTCAACACACTCTCCAAGCACGCTGTAAAGAATCGTCCTGAATTTCACATGTGTTTTCAAGCACACGAAATGTTCTTGAATTTCCACAACACACCACAAGGAACATTCAAAATAATCTTCGAGAATTCTCAAGACCATACACAAGCCAAAATTTATGCCATATTGGTACTCAAATGGAATTCACAGGAATCAACTTACAGCTACACATTTTACTGATAAGTTGATGACAACACCAGATTCACACACCAACATAATCAAACAGAGCACAGTAGCCACCGTAATATGTGACCCAAAGTAAAACAAAAAGGCTTGCTCTGCAAAATTCAAACTAAGGCAGTACTAAATTTTTATCTCTAACTCCTTTCTCTCTTATAAACATTCTCAACTTGCAAATCCTGCAACAGTATTCATTAGCTCAATACACACAACATAAGAAACATAGCATCAATCAAATTTCACAAGTATGATGTACAATGTAGTCAAATTGGTGAACATAGAAATAACAGTTCAATTACATAAACATTCTCCAATTCAAATCATAGATCAATGGCAAACATATATGAAATATTCTAAGTCCATTCTCTCTTCCTCCGTCAGTTAACTTACCATAGGCTAAGTGTCACGGTCTAGGGAAAATAATCGTTTAAAAAATGTTATATGGTATCATTACTTCCCCTTGCTGGTCACGATGT
The DNA here is from genome assembly GCA_028829895.1 of Sinotaia quadrata. Lineage (NCBI taxonomy): Eukaryota > Metazoa > Mollusca > Gastropoda > Architaenioglossa > Viviparidae > Sinotaia > Sinotaia quadrata. The sequence continues at coordinate 97,612,597 of CM054183.1, read as the reverse complement.
ATTGTTATTGATTGTGAAATGAATGGTTGTGACCTAGCATGCACAGTCAAGTGTGTATGAGTGAGTATTTATATATTTTTGTATATGTACATTTCAAAGTGTGAAATAGTACCTATTTATTTTGATATTAGTTAAGATATGTGAAATAGTACCTATTTATTTTGATATTAGTTAAGATATGTGAAATAGTACCTATTTATTTTGATATTAGTTAAGATATGTGAAATAGTACCTATTTATTTTGATACTAGTTAAGATATGTGAAATAGTGCCTAGTTATTTTGATATTAGTTAAGATATGTGAAATAGTACCTATTTATTTTTATATTAGTTATGTGAAATAGTACCTAGTTATTTTTATATTAGTTAAGATATATGAAATAGTACCTAGTTATTTTGATATTAGTTAAGATATGTGAAATAGTACCTAGTTATTTTGATATTAGTTAAGATATGTGAAATAGTACCTAGTTATTTTGATATTAGTTATGTGAAATAGTACCTAGTTATTTTTATATTAGTTAAGATATGTGAAATAGTACCTAGTTATTTTTATATTAGTTAAGATATGTGAAATAGTACCTAGTTATTTTGATATTAGTTAAGATATGTGAAATAGTACCTAGTTATTTTGATATTAGTTAAGATATGTGAAATAGTACCTAGTTATTTTGATATTAGTTATGTGAAATAGTACCTAGTTATTTTTATATTAGTTAAGATATGTGAAATAGTACCTATTTATTTTGATATTAGTTAAGATATGTGAAATAGTACCTAGTTATTTTGATATTAGTTATGTGAAATAGTACCTAGTTATTTTTATATTAGTTAAGATATGTGAAATAGTACCTAGTTATTTTTATATTAGTTAAGATATGTGAAATAGTACCTAGTTATTTTTATATTAGTTATGTGAAATAGTACCTAGTTATTTTGATATTAGTTAAGAGTAGCTAGGAACTATATTTCGATATCAGGAGTTTACGCTCATTAGAGTAATGCGTCCACAACAATAGGAATTTTATACCTGGAAAGTCGGATTGCACGTTTTTGTAATGCGGACTTTCTAGAAACTCATGGAAGCAACAGAAGTAACAGAAGTAACAGAAGTAACAGCTGTTACATAAAAGTACTGGACGCTATTTTTAGCTACAGTGTATGTGTGCGCGGGCTCTGGAACTTAACTACGTTTTTTCTTCCACATGAGTCCAGTCGCAAATTTTATTTCAATTTTTTTAAAAATAAAATCCTCCGAATATCGGCTGACAGCGTACTCGAGCATTTTCTTGCGACTACGACTACGACTACCTGGTCTTCCGTGATATTGGCTTTTGCCCTCTACCTGGTCTTCCGTGATATTGGCTTTTGCCCTCTACCTGGTCTTCTGTGATATTGGCTTTTGCCCTCTACCTGGTCTTTCATTATCTACCTGGTCTTCCGTGATATTGGCTTTTGCCCTCTACCTGGTCTTTCATTATCTACCTGGTCTTCCGTGATATTGGCTTTTGCCCTCTACCTGGTCTTCTGTGATATTGGCTTTTGCCCTCTACCTGGCCGCCCGACGGAGCGACACCTATCAGCAGTCCACGTGATTTTTTCATTTGCGTCTGCAAACGTGGTCGTCAGTCATCAGTACCGCCGCACTGTGTATATTTCGCTTCACCACTCTGTGTTTTTAAACATTTTTACCAGTGGGTGTTTTTAAATATTTTTCACCAGTAGGTGTTTTTAAACATTTTTCACCAGTGAGTGTTTTTAAACATTTTTCACCAGTGGGTGTTTTTAAACATTTTTCACCAGTGGGTGTTTTGAACATTTTTCAACGTTGTGCATACTGCTATTCGTCATTTGTTCAATGCGTGCTTCATCGTCATTCATCGTCGGTTTTTTCTTCAAATTAGTGTAAGTAAGATATTTAATTAGGGGCGCATTACTCGTAGGTAATTAGGAGTAATTAGGTTATTTATAGTTGTTTGTTATCTTGTTATTCATTTAGAATTTTAAAACTATTGACTTTCCATATGAACATTTGTTGCTAAAACTTTATTAATATTAAGTCATCAAAATTGTATTGTGAAAATTTTTGCGGTTATTGCCATTATAATTAGCGTTTAGAAATTGTATTGGGTTTTCACCCGCATATTTGTGTCAGTTTACATATCTTACCTGCATTAAGTTTCGCGGCTGTCTTCGCTTGTTATTATCAGTACATTGTAAAAATTTTACTATTTTCATTCATAACACTTACGGGTTTTCACATGCATATTTGTGTCAGTATATATATATTTGACCTGCATTAAGTTTCGCGGTTGTCACAGCTTGTTGTGTATTAGTACTTTTTTTTTTTTTCTATTTTCATTCATATAATAATTTTCGGGCTTTCACCCCGTATTTGTGAGAATGTACATTTGATTGTTCGCAGTTATCACCGCAGGTTATTTTGTGCATTGCGCTATCACTTATCATTTTTTTTTGTTTGTTTGTTTTACTTTTTTGTTTATTTTACTATTTTTTTTTTATTTAACTTTTTTGTTTCTTTTACTATTTTTGTTTCTTTTACTTTTTTGTTTATTTTACTTTTTTTTGTTGTTTATTTTACTATTTTTTGTTTATTTTACTTTTTTTTGTTTATTTTACTTTTTTGGTTTATTCATCATTTCATTGCTCTGGTCACCTTTCCCATGAATGTGTGTGTGAATGACTTATTGGATGAGAGACTAGCAACGGTGTGCTGGTGTTGCCCAGTAACGAGAATAAATTTGTTATCTGTCTTGGTTTGCGAAAATGGGAACTGGTGCGGTTGATTGTTCGTTCGTCCCTCATTTCACATTCATACACCCACACGCTCACATTCACACACCGCTGGCTTTCACACTTTACCCCGCATGCAGAATAAACTATTATCCCACTAAACCAGCGTGGTTGTCTGTGTGTGAGACTTTGTATTTTACACCTTGCAAGGTTGTAGTGTCCAGCTTGACCGCTGCTCCCCTCCATCACGGGCGGCGGTGACACTAACGATCACCTTTCTGACCGCCTTGAGTTATGTTCTAATTCAAAGTGATCAGAATTGACTTACTTCTTTAACAAAGAAACTTCCAGTCCATCTCCATTTCGATGATTTTGTTATGAACAAGTCTGAAACTATTAGTCAGATAAACAACTCATCCAGTTGGAACTGGTTTAGATTGCATCAGCAACAGATTCTTCTTACTTCTATATAGTGTTAGTAAAACACTTTTTTACTTTTATTTTCTAAAACATATTCTTGCTTCTATATAAAATGTTTCTAAAACTTCTTTTGTTTCTTATACAAATTTTATAATTCTTTTTTCAAAAATGTCCTTATACATATTAAAACGTCAGGCACTCTTGTTCTTTTTATAACGCCCTTTTAATTGCATGAACAAATGTTTATATAATGCTCTTATTTCGATGTACAAATGTTTATACAGCGCCCTCTTAATTCTGTAAATAAAGCTCTTAATTCGATGTACAAATGTTTATATAATGCCCCCTTAATTCCATACACAAATGTTTATATAGCGCCCTCTTAATTCAGTGTACAAATGTTTATATAGCGCCCCCTTAATTCGGTGTACAAATGTTTATATAGTGCCCCCTTAATTCGGTGTACAAATGTTTATATAGTGCCCCCTTCATTTGGTGTACAAATGTTTACATAGCGCCCCCTTCATTTGGTGTACAAATGTTTATATAGCAACCCCTTCATTCAGTGTACATATGTTTATATAGCGCCCCCTTAATTCGATGCACAAATGTTTATATAGCACCCCCTTAATTCCATATACAAATGTCTATATAGCGCCCCCTTAATTCGGTGTACAAATGTTTGCATAGTGTCCCCTTAATTCGGTGTACGAATGGTTACATAGCGCCCCCTTCATTCGATGTACAAATGTTTTATACAACCCTCTTAATTCGGAGTACAATTGTTTATATAGCGCCCTCCCTATATGTTAATATTTAAAACACTTTCTTATTTCTATGCTCGAAAGTTTTTACAGATTTTAAGCCAAGTGGTTTTTTTTTGTTATGACTCTTTCTTTGTAAAATAAAACGTTTTTCGATTCAATTACAGAATTGCACAGCATCTATTGGAACTGGACCTCTGGGATTCAACTCAGTGTCCGAAATTGGACATATCCAAGAGACTCCTGGATAAACTGCAAGTGGGTCATTTATTCCTAGATATATCTTATTAATCTGTAAGTGGGTCTCTTGTTAACTGCAAGTGAGTCATTTGTTCTTAGATATATATCATTAAACTATAAGTGAGTCATTTGTTCCTAGATATATATCATTAAACTATAAGTGACTCATTTGTTCTTAGATATATATCATTAAACTATAAGTGAGTCATTTGTTCCTATATATATTTCATTGTTACTCATTTGTCTCTTTCTAGCTGCATCTCATTAAACTGCAAGTGATTCATTTGCTCCTAGATATATCTCATTAAACTGCAAGTTACTTATTTGTTTTTAGAAATACCATTAAACGGCAAATAATTCAATTCTTCCTATATATATCTCATTAAACTGCAAGTTACTTATTCGTTTTTAGAAATATCTCATTAAACGGCAAATTATTCAATTGTTCCTAGATATATCTCATTAAATTGCAAGTGATTCATTTGATCCTAGATATATCTCATTAAACTGCAAGTTACTTATTTGTTTTAAGAAATATCATTAAACGGCAAATGATTCAATTGTTCCTATATATATCTCAAGAAACTGCAAGTGGGTCATTTGTATCTTTCTAGATGCATCCTATTAAAGTCCAAGTGGGTCACTTCTTTGCATTCTTACATATCATTAAAGTATAAGTGGGTCACTTCTTTTGCATTCTAAGTACATCTCATTAAAGTACGTGGGTCACTTCTTTTGATTTCTAAGTACGTCTCATTAAAGTACAAGTGGGTCACTTCTTTTGCATTCTTACATATCATTAAAGTATAAGTGGGCACTTCTTTTGCATTCTAAGTACATCTCGTTAAAGTACAAGTGGGCTATTTGACTCATTTTCAATGCATCTCATTTAGGGTTAATTATATAATTATTAATAATGGACAATTATTTTTAACAAATATATTTATAGAGACAAAAGTAATTTCAAAATTGGATTTATTCTGGCATAGTTAAAATTAATTAAATTAAAGGTTGACACACTTCTGATTAAATTTAGTTTCTGTTGAATAATTGCTTCTTACAAAATATATAGTGTTGCGTGTGTGGCACTTGCTTGTTCTGTAAAATATATAGTGTTGCGTGTGTGGCACTTGCTTGTTCTGTAAAATATATAGTGTTGCGTGTGTGGCAGTATACTTGTTCTGTAAATTCTGCATGTTTAATATAACAAACAATCTTTTGCCTTTAATGTTAAAGTAATTTTTTTATATTTAACGTAAGAAGTATACTTGATATGTTAATTTTTAAATATATTTTGCTTGTTCAGATTTGAAAGAAAAGATTTACATCCCAGTTTAAGAAAATAATATTTTTTGTAGTCAATGTAAGACTCCCTATTTTGCCTGATTAGCATAACAAATAATGATTTGATATTCAAATACATTTTATACATTTTAAACAAATAATGATTTGATATTCAAATAAATTTTAAAGAAAAAATGATTGCTTATATGTTAAACATTACTCATGGATGGTCAGTTGGTGAGATTTCTCAAAGCTCCAAATTTGTAATTAATTTTTTTTTTCGTTTTCATTTTGGATTTAAACGGTAGATAAAATTTTGGATTCGAGATGGACAGGTGTTGGTCTTTTATTACTTTTTATAGCGTTAAGATCTTTTAGAAAGTCAAATATTGCCCTACTTTGGGAAGTAGATTTAACTTTTGATAGTGTTAAGATCTTTTAGAAAGTCAAATATAGGCCTACTTTTAGAAATAGGCTTAGTGCTAAGATCTTTTAGAAAGTCTAATATACTTTGGGAAATAGGCCTAGCTGTTTAGTATTAAGATCTTTTAGAAAGTCTAATATACTTTGGGAAATAGGCCTAGCTGTTTAGTATTAAGATATTTAAGAAAGTCAAATATACTTTGGAAAATAGTACTAGCTGTTTAGTATTAAGATCTTTTAGACAGTCTAATATACTTTGGGAAATAGGCCTAGCTGTTTAGTATTAAGATCTTTTAGAAAGTCAAATATACTTTGGGAAATAGGCCTAGCTGTTTAGTATTAAGATCTTTTAGAAAGTCTAATATACTTTGGGAAATAGACATAGCTGTTTTATTATACACTTGCGTTAACTGTTTCGCCATTCAAGTGGTCAATCTGATTTTGTGCAGTCGGATGTTCGGAACTGGGTTGAAACTAATCTAAAAACAATCGAATCACACGATCAGGTCAAGGATGCGGTCATTCCTGAGGTCGAAGCTCTGGTCAAAGTTTTTCAGTCTTTGACCTCTCACTGCACTCCGCTGGGAGTGGTGTCGCAGTTCTACTTGGCCTTTGACGTCAACTACTATCGCATCGTGTCCTTCGAAACTGAACGCAGGGTATGTGTGTGTGTTTTCTTTATTCCCACCTGATTTTGATTCAATTTTTATTATCTGAAGCAAGAGAGCATCCTTATATTACTGTAGTCACTTGATGAAAGGGAAGTGCAGATGAGAGTGATGACAAAAATATTTTGCTTCTCTTATTTACATAGTTAGAACGGTGAAATATTTAGTTAGAATAGGTTAGAGTTACACAAATGGTTGGTATTTTGTAGACATATATAACAGTCTTTCAGAAAGTGCCAGATTTCTTTATTCGCTGTCATGCCCCAAGTGACAAATGCTAACAAAGATTTATTTCTTTATTCGCTGACTGTCATTCCCCAAGTGACAAATGCTAACAAAGACATATATTTATTCACTGACTGTCATGCCCCAAGTGATAAATTGTAACAAAAATTTATTTATTCACTGATTGTCATGCCCCAAGTGATAAATTGTAACAAAGACTTATTTATTCGCTGACTGTCATGCCCCAAGTGATAAATTGTAACAAAGATTTATTTATTCGCTGACTGTCATGCCCCAAGTAATAAATTGTAACAAAGATTTATTTCTTTATTCGCTGTCATGCTCAAGTGAGGATTGATTACAGTAACACTCTGTGACAGAGTAAATTTTCTCCTCCCTATTTTTAAATTTAATGATTATATAAACTGCTAAATCGTCAGAGTAACCCAACCTTAAGCACTCCTTATTGTGTTATTTTGAAAGTGTGTCAGTTTGAAGTAGACAGCCTAAGGCAAGAAAATTCTAGATTCGCAACTGAAATAATTGGAAAATGAGTGAGCAGTTTCCTATTATCCAATGATAATCATTTATGAGAATGAGACTAGCCAATGGGCTTAATTAAGGAGCTCGCTAGCCGTGGAGAATTCTACCCTTTACTCACTGAAATTCGAGTGGCAAAGAAGGAAAAAGTCCGGCTTGAAGGCAGTCATTAGCTTGAGTGGTGAGTTTAATTGACTGATCGAGAAAGAATGGACTTAGAAATTTTTCATGCTTTTTACTATGATGATATGTTATAATTGTGTTCATGTAGAAGTGTAATATGTGAATTAACTTTTATTTCTACAAATGTTTGAATTAAGCTGCACCTTGTGGTGTATTAATATGTGACATTGTCTGAAACACTGTGTTTATTTTACCATGTGCATGCATGGGGATAATGAATACTATTGCGGGAATTGTAATTTTGAGAATGGAGTGTCAGATAGAATGGTGTTATATTGAGATAAATTATAAACTTAGTGTAACATGTAAAATGCAAATAAATACTTTAATTAATTTAAATATATTTTTCCAAATATTTTAAATTTAATTTTCTTGTGTGACAACAAAATCCATTTCAAACTGCCATGTGAAATCCTTGTAAACAATAGCAGACAGCCAACTTTGGTCTGGGCTAGGGAATTTAAGGAACAAAACAGTAAATTAAATAGCTACTGTCAGCATGACCAGAGTGCTAGAGAGAGACGTTCACTGAAGAACGGCCGGATTGCGTAATCACCCGCACATCACAGGGCGCATAGAGGCATCTAACTCACCTGCGGTTGTCTTCAAGAGATGAGGCTTACCTCAGGAATGGCAGTCTATAGAGTACAGCAAGTCAACCATGACTATTGAACAAAGACTGAAACAAAAGGGAGGATTATACCCCAGGGGTAAAAATCAGCGTGACCAAGGACAGAAAAACCAAATCGCATAAATACCGCATCCTGCACAGCGAAAATTTCACTCAAATTCACAGTCCTGTACATCTTCCTGTGGAGAGAGAGGCTGAAATAGCTCGTCTGAGATGCCTTGGAAGACTGAAGTTCCACCCATGAACTGAAAACTGAAGTTCTACCGGTGAACTGAAAACTGAAGCTCCACCTATGAACTGAAGAGTTGAAGATTCATCTCCGAGCTTAATGCTTTTCTTTTTAGTTTAGAGATCTTGGTACTGATTTCACCTTGGTCTGAAGTCTTTGGGTTTTTAGTCATTTGGGTACTACCAGGCTACAGCAAAAATCCTAGTTTGTCATGTAGACAATAGAATGGATAGCTGAGCATGAAATTTGCAAGAGCTGGAACCAAGGAGATACAGAATGCCATGTTGGTGTTATATGTGATGCAAGCAGGGGTTTTGCAACTTAACGGTATTCTCGACCTGGAGAGTGCTATCTGAGCAATAGGCACTGGTGAGTGAATTCACGGGTGGCAAGGTGTTTTTCTGTCAAGTGGAGAAGCTAACAAATGGATGTACTGATAGAGAGAAGTGACTAGATGTTGAAAGCTACATATTCAAGGACTGATCTACACATAAGTATTTCCTTGAATGAGAATGGTAACTTAGACACTTAGTCGAAGTGTGCCAAAATGTGTTTCAAGTATATCGAGAACTATGTGATTTACATTATTATCAAGAACTGTGTTTTAGTGACTGTGATATGTGTAACAAGTTTCCAATGGAATTACAATTGTTCGAACATTCACCAGAGTGAACTGAAAGACTGTTTCCAGGCTTGCCATTGACTGCCAACCATACCAGGCCAGAAACAGAACTACGCTCACAAATATATCAGGTGAACTCATATATATGCTTGTGTTGTACAATTTGTAATTGTTGTTATTTTTCCAGATTTCTGCATATTCTTATTCTTTCTTTCATAATTATTGTATTGACCAGAAACGTATTAATGTTATCCTGTTTTCTGAACTCCTAGTAATTGTTCTAGGGGACAAATTAATGATAAATGTTTTTTCTTCTAAATCATAAGTTATAGCAGTAAGCTCTTTGCGAGATCTGCAATCTCTATACCACCTTGTGTGTGATTGATAATATCATTCTAATTGTAAATCTGATTTTATTTAGTATTCTTTTCTTTAATAAATTGTTGAACTTTCAACTATCCATTCTCGTTATTTTGGAGGAGGGATACATGTGTATGATGACGGGTGGGGGCTCTGCCAAATGACGTAATGACAAACGATAAGACGGTCTAGCACAGGATAGTTTCAAGATAGTTCCCGTTATCGACGATGAGAGATTGGGGGGGGGGCTAGAATAGTGACAGAACAACTGATAAGATAAATTCAGTAGGGTTCGTTAGTCTAAGACAAGTAACACTTGAGGGGAGGGTCAATTAGCTGATGGACTTCTCAAGGCTTGACCTAGTCACTCTCTGACAGCATTGACAAAGACCCCGTCGGGTCCCTGTGAGTGTGAGTTCAACCTCAAGCTGTGAGCCTCAAATTCAATTTTCAATTTTCCAGCTACTCTTCATGTGTTCACAGGTCATAACTTGAGTGACCAGAAAAGCACAGGAAACTTACAAGGTGTGTTGCAGAGTGTGTAAGCATAATGGAGTATGCTATGCACTAATGATGTATCAGAGCAAAATATGATGGGTACATTCTGGAGAATTTCATGCAGTGAAGTTAGTTACAAGTATGCTGGGTACATTCTGGGTACATTCTGGAGAATTTCATACAGTGAAGTTAGTTACAAGTATGCTGGGTACATTCTGGAGAATTTCATACTGAACTGGATATTTTGACATTGTTGAAAGGAAATGAATGACTGTGGGAGCTGACACTGTGACATTATTGTAAAAGCAAGTGAAAGACTATCAAGCAGTGCTTAATCCAGGTCACATAAATTTACACATTTAACTCTAATAACTCCATTTCTATTCTATATAGGACTATAGGACTAATTTAGGATTTATAGGACTAACCTGCAATATGTATTGACTCTATTGTTGAGCTGTAATTATATTTATTATTATTATTATATATGTAGAGAGGGAGTGTAAACAATAGTTATCTGAACATGGGTTTGTGGATAGTGTGTTTAGTTGTCTATTTCATTGTAATTTTCATATGTACATTTGCTTTTTCTTTTAATAACTTTATTGTTAAATTTCCTGACCTTCTTACGCATATTGGTATTGATAATCTTAGGTTGGAGAAGAAAGTGGGTGGATGGGGACTTGCTAAATATAGATTAAAAGTCGGATTTGTTTTCTCCTTTAGTAAGACGTTTCCTACTCATGGAAACCTTATGTGACTGTAAATGTTGGTTGATGTTGTGGAATCGAGAAAACGAAACGTTTACAACGCCGAAAGATCCACCAAGTGAGAGACGAGTGATGTCTGTTGGAGGATCATTAATAAAATAATATTAATATTCTCATCACTTGATATTAGTTATGAAAGATTAATTAATAATAATAATAATAAATATAATAATTTAATTAATTAAGGGTGCACGTGTCACACACTGACTTTTTATCTAGCACAGGTAATGATGTGCAGTTGGTTAAATAATCCTCATGAATATTTCTAAACAGGTTATTCACTGACCATTACTCAGTAATATAAAGTAACAGTCAGTAATGCTTATACACAGGTGCAACACTGACTACATTTCATATACATGCGGTAGAGTAAGTGATATAAATTTTATTCATATGGTAGAATGACTCTGACGTATACATGCAGTAAAGTAACTCTGACGTTTATGTATGTATGTGGTAGAGTAACTGGCGTTTATATATATATAGTAGATAAACAATCTTTGACATTGTGTACATTTGATAGAGTAATTCTGACGTATGTATAACTGATACAATGAGTAACGCTAGCTGACGGTGTGAGCAGATGGTAAAATGAGAATCGCTGATGGTTATTTGTGTACATTTAATACAGTGAGTAACGCTGAGTGATATTTGTGTACAGTTATTACAGTGAGTAACGCTGAGTGATATTTGTGTATAATTAGTACAGTTAGTAACGCTGAGTAATATTTGTGTACATTTAGTATAGTGAGTAATGCTGAGTCATATTTGTGTACATTTAGTATAGTGAGTAATGCTGAGTGCTATTTGTGTACATTTAGTATAGTGAGTAACGCTGAGTGATATTTGTGTACATTTAGTATAGTGAGTAATGCAGAGTGATATTTGTTTACATTTAGTACAGTGAGTAACGCTGAGTGATATTTGTGTACATTTAGTATAGTGAGTAATGCAGAGTGATATTTGTTTACATTTAGTACAGTGAGTAATGCTAAGTGATATTTGTGTACACTTAGCACAGTGAGTAATGACGAGTGATATGCGTGTACCAATAATACAGTAACGCTGAATGACATTTATATACATGTAGTACTGTGACTAACGATATATGACATTTGTATGCATGTAGTACTGTGAGTAAAGTTACATAACATGTGTATACATAGAGTACTGAGTAACGCTACATGACAAGTGTATACATATAGTACTGAGTAACGCTACATGACATTTGTGTGCATGTAGTACTGTGAGTAACGCTTGATGACGTTTGTATGTAGGTGGTACTGTGAGTAACGCTTGATGACGTTTGTATGTAGGTGGTACTGTGAGTAACGCTTGATGACGTTTGTATGCATGTAGTACTGTGAGTAACGCTTGATGACGTTTGTATGTAGGTGGTACTGTGAGTAACGCTTGATGACGTTTGTATGCATGTGGTACTGTGAGTAGGCCTAACGCTTGATGACGTTTGTATGTAGGTGGTACAAGTTGTGAGAGAGCTGATGCTGGGGTTAGACAAGTATCAGGTGCGATACCACAAATTCCCTGTCAACATCGAGACAAGCAGTCGACTTTCGCTCAATCTCTTCTTCTCTGTCCGACATTTATATCTCATCATTCGGGACAATTTAGCACAAAGGTTGGTCAGCAGACACATTTTTCTATTCCGCAATTATTTGAAATATTTATAATATCAGTGATTTTTGTTGCTATTTATGAGTAAATAAAACTCATTAAAGCTCCATATACTATACTTCATTGTACATACACTAGGATGACGAGGTTATTGTTTTTATTTCTCATAAACAGATTTTCCATAATCAGGTGTCTAGCGGTGACTAGAGCAAAGGCTCTCTATCCAGATCGTTGTTAGAAGCGATTAATAAAAAATACTGAAAGTACTGATAAAATCATTCATATTTCCTTTTAGGTTGTAGTCCTAAAGATGAAGTAACTGTAATAATTTGATGGTAATAAATCTTTTAAACTAGTAACCCAGAAGCTAGGTTGACTAATAAATCGATGATAACTCTTTTTAATGTAGCAGTCCATAGCTATGACGGCTGTGATAGATCTTTCTAAACTAGCATTCCTTACTTAAGATGGCTGTGATAGATCTTTCTAAACTCGCATTCCTTACTTAAGATGGCTGTGATAGATCTTTCTAAACTCGCATTCCTTACTTAAGATGGCTGTGATAGATCTTTCTAAACTAGCATTCCTTACTTAAGATGGCTGTGATAGATCTTTCTAAACTCGCATTCCTTACTTAAGATGGCTGTGATAGATCTTTCTAAACTAGCATTCCTTGGTTAAGATGGTTGTGATAGATCTTTCTAAACTAGCATTCCTTACTTAAGATGGCTGTGATAGATCTTTCTAAACTAGCATTCCTTACTTAAGATGGCTGTGATAAATTTTCTAAACTAACAGTCCTTGGTTAAGATGGCTGTGATAAATTTTCTAAACTAACAGTCCTTGGTTAAGATGGCTGTGATAAATTTTCTAAACTAACAGTCCATAGCTAAATTGACTGGGATAACTCGATTGTATATTTTTAACTAGCAGACCATAAAGCTGAGGTGACTTTACATTCACTAACGCTTTTGTCGGCAGTTCTTCTAAGGCAGTTTGTCGGCAGTTCTTCTAAGGCAGTTTATCGCCAGTATTCTAAATCAGTTTATCGCCAGTATTCTAAATCAGTTTATCGCCAGTATTCTAAATCAGTTTATCGCCAGTATTCTTCTAAGGCAGTTTATCGCCAGTATTCTAAATCAGTTTGTCGCCAGTATTCTAAATCAGTTTATCGCCAGTATTCTAAATCAGTTTGTCGCCAGTATTCTAAATCAGTTTATCGCCAGTATTCTAAATCAGTTTATCGCCAGTATTCTAAATCAGTTTGTCGCCAGTATTCTAAATCAGTTTATCGCCAGTATTCTAAAGAAGTTTGTCGCCAGTATTCTTCTAAGGCAGTTTGTCGCCAGTATTCTTCTGAAGCTGAACTTTTAAAATATTGAAACGAACCACACATAACCAACAGTGCCAGCAGCAGTCTCGAGTTCATCTTGTGAGAAATCAGCAGTCTCGAATAAAGCAGAATAAAAATAGGTCACGAAGTCATTTTTGTAAAATCGACAGTTGCGAACAAAGCAGAACGATAATAATACAAGCCCTCCAATAGGGAGAAAGATAATAATACAAGCCCTCCAATAGGGAGAAAGATAATAACACAAGCCCTCCAATAGGGAGAATGATAATAATATAAGCCCTCCAATAGGGAGAAAGATAATAATACAAGCCCTCCAATAGGGAGAAAGATAATAATACAAGCCCTCCAATAGGGAGAAAGATAATAATACAAGCCCTCCAATAGGGAGAAAGATAATAATACAAGCCCTCCAATAGGGAGAACGATAATAATACAAGCCCTCCAATAGGGAGAAAGATAATAATACAAGCCCTCCAATAGGGAGAAAGATAATAATACAAGCCCTCCAATAGGGAGAAAGATAATAATACAAGCCCTCCAATAGGGAGAAAGATAATAACACAAGCCCTCCAATAGGGAGAATGATAATAATATAAGCCCTCCAATAGGGAGAAAGATAATAATACAAGCCCTCCAATAGGGAGAAAGATAATAATACAAGCCCTCCAATAGGGAGAAAGATAATAATACAAGCCCTCCAATAGGGAGAACGATAATAATACAAGCCCTCCAATAGGGAGAAAGATAATAATACAAGCCCTCCAATAGGGAGAACGATAATAATACAAGCCCTCCAATAGGGAGAAAGATAATAATACAAGCCCTCCAATAGGGAGAAAGATAATAATACAAGCCCTCCAATAGGGAGAAAGATAATAATACAAGCCCTCCAATAGGGAGAAAGATAATAATACAAGCCCTCCAATAGGGAGAAAGATAATAATACAAGCCCTCCAATAGGGAGAAAGATAATAATACAAGCCCTCCAATAGGGAGAAAGATAATAATACAAGCCCTCCAATAGGGAAAAAGATAATAATACAAGCCCTCCAATAGGGAGAAAGATAATAATACAAGCCCTCCAATAGGGAGAAAGATAATAATACAAGCCCTCCAATAGGGAGAAAGATAATAATACAAGCCGTCCAATAGGGAGAAAGATAATAATACAAGCCCTCCAATAGGGAGAAAGATAATAATACAAGCCCTCCAATAGGGAGAAAGATAATAATACAAGCCCTCCACTATAGAAAAAGATAATAATCCAGCCGCTCGAACTTGGCAGAAGGAAGCAAATTATCAGATTGTAAAATTCTCGGATTTAAACGTTATGCAAATAGGCACAAAGGCAAAAACTCGAGTGTAAAATAAATTATATTCGTACACAATAAATGATTTTAATTCATTAATTGTTCAAATGTTAAGCAATTCATTTCAACAATTTTGTGTGTTTGCGCATAGCTCACCATGTGAAAATAATTGTTCCATTATTCAGTTTGGTTTCCAAAATACTAACGTTCACAGTTCAGTTTGTTTTCTTCAATGGTACTACAGTGACTCACAAAAACAAAGAAATTTAAATACAATGGTACTACAGTGACTCACAAAAACAAAGAAATTTAAATACAATGGTACTACAGTGACTCACAAAAACAAAGAAATTTAAATACAAGGGTTAGGAAAATTGAAATTCGTCACACAATTGAAATATTTCACCTCATGATTTTTACAGATATTTATAGAACTGTCTTTGTTCTCCTTGAAACAATAGCTGGAATATTTCACCTCATGATTTTTACAGATATTTATAGAACTGTTTTTGTTCTCCTTGAAACAATAGCTGGAATATTTCACCTCAAGATATTTAAAGATATTTATAGAACTGTCTTTGTTCTCCTTGAAACAATAGCTGGAATATTTCACCTCATGATTTTTACAGATATTTATAGAACTGTCTTTGTTCTCCTTGAAACAATAGCTGGAATATTTCACCTCATGATATTTAAAGATAGTTATAGAACTGTCTTTGTTCTCCTTGAAACAAAAGCTGGAATATTTCACCTCATGATATTTAAAGATAGTTATAGAACTATCCGCGAAAGCGGCGGAAGCCGGAAGCGCCCCCTACAATCCATCCTGTCTTTGTTCTTCCATTCACACACAGGATAAACAATATTTCCGGCTACTTTCCGTCCTATTGAAATTGCTTACGCCAAATGACCACCTTCCTTCTTCTTTCATTCAGGCACTCTTTACGATACAAGGTCATCACTATGCTATGTTTGTTTACTATAATTGACTGGTTGGATTTCCACTTGACCGGGGTTCACAACAAATTCTGACTGGCTAGGAAAATTGCAGTGGTTAACTAACTGCTCTGTCTTGCGGGTGATGCAATAGCTACGTCATATGTGTGTATATGCTCTTATTAAACTAACTTTTGCATCTACATTTACATTTTTATTTACTACTCATTTCTTACATCTAAATGTTATTCCTTTCTATTATTGATGAGATCCCGGCAAGATTTATAAATATCCTAACATATAGTCTCTCTTACTAATACACTCTTTATCTCTCTTACTAATACACTCCCTCTCTCTCTCTTACTAATACACTCATTTCTCTCTCTTACTAATATGCTCTCTCTCTCTCTCTCTCTCTCTTACTAATATGCTTTCTCTCTCTTACTAATACACTCTTTCTCTCTTACTAATACACTCTTTCTCTCTTACTAATACACTCATTTCTCTCTCTTACTAATACGCTCTTTCTCTCTTACTAATACACTCTTTCTCTCTTACTAATACACTCTTTCTCTCTCTTACTAATACACTCTTTCTCTCTCTTACAAATACGCTCTTTCTCTCTTACTAATACGCTCTTTCTCTCTTACTAATACACTCTTTCTCTCTCTTACTAATACACTCTTTCTCTCTCTTACTAACACGCTCTTTCTCTTTCTTACTAACACACTCTTTCTCTCTTACTAACACGCTCTTTCTCTTTCTTACTAATACACTCTTTCTCTTTCTTACTAACACACTCTTTCTCTCTTACTAATACACTCATTTCTCTCTCTTACTAATACACTCTTTCTCTCTCTTACTAATACGCTCTTTCTCTCTTACTAATACACTCTTTCTCTCTTACTAATACACTCTTTCTCTCTCTTACTAACACACTCTTTCTCTCTTACTAACACGCTCTTTCTCTTTCTTACTAATACACTCTTTCTCTTTCTTACTAACACACTCTTTCTCTCTTACTAATACACTCTTTCTCTCTTACTAATACACTCTTTCTCTCTTACTAATACACTCTTTCTTTCTTACTAACACACTCTTTCTTTCTTACTAACACACTCTTTCTCTCTTACTAATACACTCTTTCTCTCTTACTAATACACTCTTTCTCTCTCTTACTAATACACTCTTTCTCTTTCTTACTAACACACTCTTTCTCTCTTACTAATACACTCTTTCTCTTTCTTACTAACACACTCTTTCTCTCTTACTAATACACTCTTTCTCTCTTACTAATACACTCTTTCTCTCTTACTAATACACTCTTTCTTTCTTACTAACACACTCTTTCTCTCTTACTAATACACTCTTTCTCTCTTACTAATACACTCTTTCTCTTTCTTACTAACACACTCTTTCTCTCTTACTAATACACTCTTTCTCTTTCTTACTAACACACTCTTTCTCTCTTACTAATACACTCTTTCTCTCTCTCTTACTAATACGCTCTTTCTCTCTTCCTTCTTCCTATTGAACATGTCGAGGTCGGATCCTTTTAAGCCTGCTTCTTCCCCTAACGTCTTTAGTCAGGCTTTTGAAGACACCATGGATAATATCATTTCGGTTTAAATCACTTTGCAAAAATTGTTCTTCCATTAATGGTAACACCTTAAGTTTAAGGTTGTTAAAATATTTACAGTCAGTAGCTCTATGCTATACTGCGCAGTAGTGGTTTTGCTTTTACAATTATTAAAGCAAATCACAGTAGTACATCAACTGTTACATAAGATATAGTGTAGTACTTTTACAATTATCAAAGCAAATCACAGTAGTACATACAACTGTTACATAAGATATAGTGTAGTACTTTTACAATTATCAAAGCAAATCACAGTAGTACATACAACTGTTTCATAAGATATAGTGTAGCACTTATATTCAACATGGCATACAATGGTTATAAGTCATGAAAGGAATAATTGGTTAATATGTATTTTAAAAATGCAATATATACAAATTCAATGCAACTAACAACTTCACTCAAATATTTGTATTATTTATATTTCTTATGTTTTAATGGCAAGTTACTTATGGGTTTCTCTTGAACAGAACATGTGATTAAGGTCCCTAGTGTATAAATTGTATAATTACAAATTCAATAGTTTAATCCCGAGATGAGATTCCCAAATATGAGACATACAATTACAGTAGTTTAATCCCGAGATGAGATTCCTAAATATGAGAATCATACAATTACAGTAGTTTAATCCCGAGATGAGATTCCTAAATATGAGACTCATACAATTACAGTAGTTTAATCCCGAGATGAGATTCCTAAATATGAGACTCATACAATTACAGTAGTTTAATTCCGAGATGAGATTCCCAAAAATGTGACATTTTGCTGGGACATGGGCAAGATGTTAATTCTCCACCTCCCCAGGCCATCTTTAACCTTAGGCTAATCCCCAAAACACACCTTCTGGCTGGCCACACGTTAGAAGGATGAAGACTAGATAATGTAGAAAATAAAAGAGTGATAGTTCTAGAAGACAGGTCAAGTCTCCTGATACATACAGCCAGAATAGTAAATAAATACAGGTGACAGACTGTAATATATAACAAGTGAGTCACGCTAACATGAATGGTCTGTGTATCAACAATAATTGTATGCAACAAAAAATAACATAAGCCAGCATGGTTGCATCATAGCAAATAGTTCAACAGTTACAATTAGAATTTATAAATATTTAAGTTCATAATCATGGCCATGAGAATGTTCATTTTGAGTCCTATGGCACTGTAATAGTTATTTGGTTCGTTTTTATAAGCAAACTAAAAATTAGTTTAAACGACATCATTGAGTGTTTCTAAAAGTAATTTGATTAAAGTTTGAGTGAATTCAATTGTATCTTGACTGAAGCTGTGTGGTTGTTTTACTTTATAAATACATAAGCTTAGTTCCATCTGACATGTCTGAGTTCCAATGAATGTCATTAGCAAACGCTCACATGGTCTATTGAACCAGTCCTTGGCATATGGGTCTTTCTGCTGGGTGTTGCTTCATGGTGCAATACTCATTAAAGTCAATGTCTAGTATATGGCATTGTTTGAGGTTCAATGCTCATCGATCAGTGTCTCAGATGAGATCTCAGGTAAAGTGCAAAACTGCCAGTAAAATACATTTGCTAAGAAATCATCCTCGTGTGTTCTTTGAAAGAACACAAGGTCATCATAGATTTAAATATCATAAATGAAATATAAGAATATAAAATATAGTTAATGTCAAGAGATAAACATGAATGTAATATTGGTCAGGCAAGCAAAATCACATACCTTCAGCAGTAATATATACAGAGGGTGTTTTCTTTCTGTGTTCATAACTGGCAATAAGAGTAAATACTAACAATCTAACTTTTTTAAGACCGGGAGCCAAAATACATGTTGCCTTGGCAGTCAGCTTCATTCATCTAACGATTTGCAGGTGAGTTTCTAGTATGTTCTTTCATGTGGCTGAACTGTGCTTTGATTAATTAATTTGGTGAGTTGTCTGGAACATTCATGTATGTTTCCAGCCCAAGGATAAGGGTCAGCCTTTCTAGAAGGTAGGTTTATGTTTAGTCTATTTCTATAGGAGGAAGAGTGCTACATAAGCTATTGTGTAACTCCCCTTACTGATAAATGAATGTTCCCAACCTTGTTCTGCCCGACTGATTAATGGCGATTATTCCCTTAAAAGGGACTGTTACGTTTCCAGTATTTATTTAAAGACCCTGCTTAGGAAATTATAGAACTTTAATTTACTATTTAAATTAATTCTCTCTCGTTTAACCTAAACAGACTGGTTGCTCAAATCATCATTCGACTAAATTAAAAATGCATCTTTGTAGTCTAGATCACAGATTTACGAAACTGATAATTTGCGTACATTAGCTAGATTGGAAATCGTTAAAAACTCTCTTAGATTCATATGCATTCATTACGTCATTCGTTTAGCTCATACAGCCCCCATCCAATCCCATTTGGTCTATATGCATACAATTTACTACAAAAGAGGTTCTTAACAAAATGAAATAAGATTTAATAAGTTTAACAATTAACAGCAACGATTAATTACAACACGACGTCTTAATTCTACACAGCGTTGTTCTCTCATTTTACCGTCTTTGTTAAAAGTCTTAACGAGAATTCTCTTGTTTAACGAGAATTGGTTTGCCAAATAGTCACTTGATTCTGGACCCTAGTAGATATACTTAACTACACTCTTGGTCGCACGTGGGGTTCAACTGGTTAGAACTGGTCCACATCACTTTGGCTCATCGTCAGTACTGCATAGCATAACAGTCAATCGTCCACTCAATTACTGCATCGCTAATGTACTTGCGACGAATCGTTAACCGTAGTTAACACGAGGTACTTCTGCATAGTTCACGTATGGGTCATGAAGACACCCGAGTCGGTGTACGACTCAAGAAGTACGAAGGTAGAGAGGAGTAACATAAGAAGAACCCGGCTGAAACAAAGGATTTGGGCTCTGTAACTATTTGCGTCTATATTCGCAAAACCCAAGCACATGTTTCTTTGTTTAAGGTTCTGAATTTAGAATCTTTGACTATCGTGTCGTTTACAATTTAAATATGGTTATATTTAAATATACATTGTGGTTCACGTGTGTGTTACATATAACGTTACACGAACGTATGAATTCTCAAATATTTACAGCATTAAAAATTAGAATTCACACAAAGGATTAATTCAAAATGAAGCATGAATGCTTTACAATTTTACACGAAAAATTATATGCAAGAACAATTTGAATTACAAAGAAGAATTCACCACGTGCACAGACATACTGGCGGCACTAGTGAATTTAAGATTATATAAATTAAAGATAAGAAAAGGTTACAATAATTTATATACAATAACTTTTAGATTTGTCCCTTTACATCGAAACACGTGCTTTGGCTAAATTAGCGCTAAGCTGCACAAAATACATACGTCAATTCAATTACAAAATACAATCAATAAATGCAATAGATACTGTAAGAAGTAGACGTGTTATTGTTACCTCTTAAAAGTAGATTTTACTGCTCTAGCGCGGGTTCATCTTCGACTCTCTTACGACTCTAGTATGGCGGCGGGACGGAGCTATGTTAAAGCTGCCTGGTATGTCTGCCGGTCTGGGAGTGAGTGAGAGTTTTGGCGCGTTATGATCATTTTTATGAAACTGCATTGAACGCATCACGTGACCGTTCACGTGGTATGTTGTTGATCTCGAAGGTGCTGGACACTGGCCTAAAGTTATGCAACAATCCGACCTTGCTAGAAAGCTTCTCTCGATACTGATGTATCACGGGTGAATTTCAACAAAGGTTCGTTCAAAAATTTAATTTTGAAACGAGCAATTGGGTCACGAGGTCATGACACAGAATTTGTCACACATCGTCACACCCCCTTGCTTTTGAGGCGTTTATCTTACCAAAAGATAAATGCCTCCTACAAATTATGTGTTATAAAATGTAGAAGTGCAAAATGAAGAAAAAATTTACAATTAAAAAATTTCAACATAACCAGAAATAATGTAACGCGGTAGAGAAACCAACTCTAGATTAACGGCACTCTCATACAATATTTCTCACTTCAGAAATCAGAGAAAAATGATTTAAGAAAAAAATCAAATAAAATGATTTAAGAAAAACGTTCAGTCTAATTGAATAGACATCCATCCAATGGAATAACATGTTCTGAAAATTTCACTATCTGTCCCAATAATCAATAGTTCACTCACAACCTAGTTTGATCTAACCAGATTATTCAGAATAGAAATTCAACATCAACCAATTCCACTGAATACGTATCCAACAATAGTGTGATCAAAAAAATTTACTTCCGATGAACAACACTATCAATATGCAGGTTATGAAAAGTTCCAGATATTGATTTCCTGTATCAACCAAATATCAGAGTTTATGAATTACCAACTCAATGAACCATCTATCAGTCTACCTGTCATATTCAGAGTTACAACACTAACACAATTCAATCAGTGTTATAGCTTGTCCCAAGTTTTTATGAAATGTCCAACATATTTACAGTAACAACTACCAACTACAGTACAACAAGGAAATAATGAAAATTCAAAGAAGGTACCAAATCATTATTCCTACTGCTGCACTATCCTGCCTAGCACAATCTTCGTAGTTCTATCCCAATCCCAATACACGTCGTCGTCCATGTGTGTCAACATGTCTACGGCATGACAACTGTATTCTTTCTTTCTTACTCTGTTCGTCAGAATGTCACTGTGAGGTGCAATATATTGCATGTCAAGTTTAGACTTTTCATTTCTTGTCCGGTAAGTACGTCCTTGAAGTGTTTTATCTCTTTCAAATCTCCCCAAAGTACTTGTCAAGTTTAAAATGTTTCTGGTAGTGTCAGTTTCTGCATGACTGGTCTCTACCCTGTCTAACAGTTTCAAACTTCTCGATACGTTTCGTATCATGTCAGTGTCACTGTGGCATTGATTATGCGAAGTCTGAATTTCAAATCTATCGCTCTTAGCCTTGTCACTGAACTCACGCAAATGGAAATTTGCTCTCTTGGTGTTTCGTGCATCTGTAGTTACGTCATTGTGTACACATTGAACGTCTCTAGTTCGCATGCACTCAACGTCTTTCGTCGGAATGGCGTCAGATCTATACCCTAGTGATATGCCTACCTTCTGTTCGCGTTTTAGAATCTCCATGAGCTGTAAGCTCCCTATCCGTTCATCGATCCTTAGATCTATTAAAGTCGTAAGGTGATCATCTTCTATCTCTATCTGTTCCATCTCTCGTTCGTATCTCTCTCTCCTGTCTAGTTCAGTTCTCACGTAGTTCGTCAACTCTTCTTCAGTTCGGTATCCGATTAAGGAACCTATCTCTCTCAGATCCGCAATAACCTGTTCGAGATCCATCTTATTTATTTAGCGCGTCTGGCTACAATAAATATCTCTCGTGATTGTGTATCTAACCGTAGGCGATAAAACTCCGCTTTTATCCCACAATAACTTTTAGGCTACGACCTTACAAAAATTATTGAATTTATTCAGAACACCTTCCGAAATAAATTACGCGTTGGTTACACGTTCACCTGCTTGGCTACAATCTGTTGTCTCCAAGGCTTTCGTAATGTCACGGCTCCAACCATACAACATTACACATTATACTTAGCACCCTAAATATAATAGTCCGAAGTCTGTTACTACCGATAACTCTCCTAGCTGGCGGTATAACACGTCGACTTCTCACAATGAAGTATCCAGTAACACAATACTAAATAAATCATTCAATAGCTAACATGACATATTTAACTACGCTTAAATATATCAACATTAACTAAACATGCACGCTACTCTGCAAAAGAATACATGCACATGTCACAACAAAAGCAAGATAAATATTTCAACAATCCTGAATCAATAGAATATTGGCAATTCTCAGATGTTCGTTCGTTTCTAGGTTTATGATATGCCCTATGTATAAAAAATGTTACAATTTAATACATATCAATCCCATGACGAGGCACCACTTGTTACGTTTCCAGTATTTATTTAAAGACCCTGCTTAGGAAATTATAGAACTTTAATTTACTATTTAAATTAATTCTCTCTCGTTTAACCTAAACAGACTGGTTGCTCAAATCATCATTCGACTAAATTAAAAATGCATCTTTGTAGTCTAGATCACAGATTTACGAAACTGATAATTTGCGTACATTAGCTAGATTGGAAATCGTTAAAAACTCTCTTAGATTCATATGCATTCATTACGTCATTCGTTTAGCTCATACAGCCCCCATCCAATCCCATTTGGTCTATATGCATACAATTTACTACAAAAGAGGTTCTTAACAAAATGAAATAAGATTTAATAAGTTTAACAATTAACAGCAACGATTAATTACAACACGACGTCTTAATTCTACACAGCGTTGTTCTCTCATTTTACCGTCTTTGTTAAAAGTCTTAACGAGAATTCTCTTGTTTAACGAGAATTGGTTTGCCAAATAGTCACTTGATTCTGGACCCTAGTAGATATACTTAACTACACTCTTGGTCGCACGTGGGGTTCAACTGGTTAGAACTGGTCCACATCACTTTGGCTCATCGTCAGTACTGCATAGCATAACAGTCAATCGTCCACTCAATTACTGCATCGCTAATGTACTTGCGACGAATCGTTAACCGTAGTTAACACGAGGTACTTCTGCATAGTTCACGTATGGGTCATGAAGACACCCGAGTCGGTGTACGACTCAAGAAGTACGAAGGTAGAGAGGAGTAACATAAGAAGAACCCGGCTGAAACAAAGGATTTGGGCTCTGTAACTATTTGCGTCTATATTCGCAAAACCCAAGCACATGTTTCTTTGTTTAAGGTTCTGAATTTAGAATCTTTGACTATCGTGTCGTTTACAATTTAAATATGGTTATATTTAAATATACATTGTGGTTCACGTGTGTGTTACATATAACGTTACACGAACGTATGAATTCTCAAATATTTACAGCATTAAAAATTAGAATTCACACAAAGGATTAATTCAAAATGAAGCATGAATGCTTTACAATTTTACACGAAAAATTATATGCAAGAACAATTTGAATTACAAAGAAGAATTCACCACGTGCACAGACATACTGGCGGCACTAGTGAATTTAAGATTATATAAATTAAAGATAAGAAAAGGTTACAATAATTTATATACAATAACTTTTAGATTTGTCCCTTTACATCGAAACACGTGCTTTGGCTAAATTAGCGCTAAGCTGCACAAAATACATACGTCAATTCAATTACAAAATACAATCAATAAATGCAATAGATACTGTAAGAAGTAGACGTGTTATTGTTACCTCTTAAAAGTAGATTTTACTGCTCTAGCGCGGGTTCATCTTCGACTCTCTTACGACTCTAGTATGGCGGCGGGACGGAGCTATGTTAAAGCTGCCTGGTATGTCTGCCGGTCTGGGAGTGAGTGAGAGTTTTGGCGCGTTATGATCATTTTTATGAAACTGCATTGAACGCATCACGTGACCGTTCACGTGGTATGTTGTTGATCTCGAAGGTGCTGGACACTGGCCTAAAGTTATGCAACAATCCGACCTTGCTAGAAAGCTTCTCTCGATACTGATGTATCACGGGTGAATTTCAACAAAGGTTCGTTCAAAAATTTAATTTTGAAACGAGCAATTGGGTCACGAGGTCATGACACAGAATTTGTCACACATCGTCACAGGGACACATTCCAACTGACTGATTAATAATGATTATTTTCTGACAGAGACACATTCTGCATGACTGATTAATTATGATTATTTTCTGACAGAGACACGTTCCGCCTGACTGATTAATGATGATTATTTTCTGACAGAGACACGTTCCGCCTGACGATCAGCAAATACCAGGATTGGTTCCAAGAGTCGCTGGTCTTTTGGTTGCAGACTTTCAGGACGGAGTGCATGGCACGCACGGAGAAGGCGTTAGAAATCGATAAAGATGTAAAAAGGAATTAAGTGACGTTACAGATAATAATTATGTAAGGGTGAATAGCGTCAACTGATTTAGGGTTAATGACTTTCATATAGGCCTAAGTGACAATTGGGTAACGGTAAATGATCTACTCACAAAGGCAGTGGACAAATAACACTGTCTCAAAAATAATGACAGAAATCTAAGTAAATTCATATCACTGACTTAAGTGTTTAAATGTTCACGACAATGACAGAGATCTAAATAAGTTCACATCGATTTCACTGATTTCTAAGTTTTCACCACAATGACAAATATCTAAGTAAATTCACATCGATTTCACTGATTTAGTTGATCACGACAATGACAGAGATCTAAGTAAATTCACATCGATTTCACTGATTTAGTTGATCACGACAATGACAGAGATCTAAGTAAATTCACATCGATTTCACTGATTTAAGTGTTTAAGTATTCACGACAATGACAGAGATCTAAGTAAATTCACATCGATTTCACTGATTTAGGTGATCACGACAATGACAGAGATCTAAGTAAATTCACATCAGTGACTACATGTTACGGAATTTGTGTAATATGCAAGAAAGCAATCATTTAAGATTGAATGGCAGTTATGTAACGGATGCGATTGATGTAACAAATATAATTATTATGTAAGAGTTATTAAAAGACAGTGATGTAACGATGATTAAAATTTAAATCATACATACGGAATGACAATGACACGAGAGTGAAAAAAATTAATTTCAAGCACATGACGTTAGCACGAATGACCTTGAAATTTAAGATAAATGAATATATCTGTGTAGTTAAAAAAAAAAGTCTTGCAAATAAAAGATGTCTACTATTAGCTAGCAGTAGAATTCGGTGAAGCAAATTGTTTTGGATAATTACATTTCATGCTACCGCAATATAATACTGACATTTCTTGTTTCAGCTGGTCGTAGCAACATCATTAGTCAAATTTTCCCATTCTTCTGTGGACGTTCTATCGTGTTTTGCTAAGGTTAGTGATTATATAATAACATGACGCTTTGCCAAGGTCAGTGGAATATATAATAGCATGACTTTTTGCCAATGTCGGTGGAATATAAAATAACATGACTTTTTGCCAAGATCGGTGAAATATATCATGACATAATACTGAGCAATGTACATATATAGTTTGTGTACAATACAATGAACTTTTGTATGATAACATAAAAACATCCACATTGGATGAACTGGTCTATTGTATAAAGATGCATATTTAATGGTGAAAAATTAAATATTTACAATTGGAGGTAGTAATATTGCTAGAGTTTGAATGTAACAAAACTAATGATAGTAATTGTAAAAGTTAAAATTTAAATGTAACAAAACTAATAATAGTAATTGTAAGAGTTAGTTAAAATTTGAATGGTAGCAAAATTAATAATAGTAATTGTAAAAGCTAGTTAAAATTTAAATGTAACAAAACTAATAATAGTAATTGTAAAAGCTAGTTAAAATGTGAATGTAACAAAATAAATAATAGCTAGTAATTGTAAAAGCTAGTTAAAATTAGAATGTAATAAAACTAATAATAGTAATTGTAAAAGTTAGTCAAAATTTGAATGTAACAAAATTAATAATAGTAATTGTAAAATCTAGTCAAAATTAGAATGTAACAAAACTAATAATATGATAGTGAATGTAAAAGCTAGTTAGAAATTGAAAATAATAAAACTAATGATAGTGAATATATTTGGTAGTTAAAATATATATGTTTTCATATTAATGATAATAGTGTAAAGGCACTTTAATAAGAATTTAAATGTAACATTGATACTGATGAATGCAAAGGAAGGCAACTGAAACATTTTAAGTTTAAGTCTGCATTATTAATATTGTGAATATTTACCTTACCCTTAGTATTAATATTGTGAATATTTACCTTACCCTTAGTATTAATATTGTGGATAATATTTCCTTAGCATTAATATTGTGAATATTTACCTTAGTATTAATGGGATATTTACCTTAGCTTTAATATTGTGGATATTTACCTTAGCATTAATATTGTGAGTATTTACCTTAGCATTAACATAGTGAATATTTACCTTAGCATTAATATTGTAGATATTTACCTTCGCATTAATATTGTGAATATTTACCTTAGCATTAATATTGTGGATATTTACCTTAGCATTAATATTGTGAATATTTACTTACCCTTCGTATTAATATTGTGAATATTTACCTTATCCTTAGTATTAATATTGTGAATATTTACCTTATCCTTAGTATTAATATTGTGGATATTTACCTTATCCTTAGTATTAATATTATGGATATTTACCTTATCCTTAGTATTAATATTGTGGATATTTACCTTACCCTTAGTATTAATATTGTGAATATTTACCTTAGCATTAATATTGTGAATATTTACCTTTCCCTTAGTATTAATATTGTGGATATTTACCTTATCCTTAGTATTAATATTGTGGATATTTACCTTATCATTAGTATTAATATTTTGGGTATTTACCTTAGCATTAATATTATGGATATTACTTTACCCTTAGTATTAATATTCTAGATATTTATCTTACCCTTAGTGTTAATATTGTGGATATTTACCTTATCATTAGTATTAATATGGTGGATATTTATCTTACCCTTAGTATTAATATTCTGGATATTTATTTTACCCTTTTATTAATACTGTTGATATTTACCTTTCCCTTAGTATTAATATTGTGGATATTTACCTTAAGCTTAATATTAATATTGCAGATATTTACCTTACCCTTAATATTCAAACTCACCACTAAACACTTGTGGGACAGACTGTGGAGCTACAGCAAAGTCATTGACTTTGTGGAAAGTCACAAAATTCTAATGTGTCCAAATCAAAGACATTGACTTTATTAAGATATGGAGATTGGTAAAATTCTGGTGGGGTCAAATCATAAACTTTGACTTAAGATTTGGGGACTCACAAAACCCTACTGGAAATATATCTAAGTCAATGGTTTCCTATAGATATTATAAAAGTTTATTTACCACCATATTTCAACAGATCACAGAGGAATGGCGTCAGATTGGCTTTCAGGATGCTGACAGTGCTACTATGGCAGTGACCAAACTCACCGATGTAAGTGTAACATTGCTCTACAAGAATTCTTTTCTCTTTTTAAATATTCTTCCATTATATTATAGCAGTAACCATTATATTATAGCAGTAACCAAACTCACCGATGTAAGTGTAACAATGTCCTACAAGAATTCTTTTCTCTTTTTAAATATTCTTCCATTATAAATGTTTTCTTTGCTTTGAAATGTTCTTGCTAAAAGTGTTCTTTCAATATTTCTTATATAAATTGTTTTAAAATATTCTTTCATTTATAAATGTTTTCCCTACTTTGAAATATTCTTGCTAAAAGTGTTCTTTTTTGTTACTTAAATGTTCTTTCATTTACAAATGTTTTCCCTACTTTGAAATATTCTCACTACAAAAGTTCTTTTTGTATTTTTTAAATGTTTTTCATTTACAAGCATTGCTATAAATAAAACTTCTTTACGTTTAGGACCAATCTCAACAGTGTCAATGTAACATTGCTTTTTAAAATAAATGTTTCTTTTCACTTTTCAAAGTTCTTTTCATTTTTGAAAGCTTTTTTGTTATTAATGAATGTTTTCTTTGTTTCTAAATGTTCCTTTTAAAAGTGCTCTTTTCTGTATGTGGTCTAGTTCACAGATGTCAGTGTAACATAGCAATATGAAGGTCAAAGGTCTTTTTTTACTTGACATTATTACTAATATGAATTTTGTTAATAAATGTTTTCTTAATAAACTAACAATGTAGCAGATATGTGTAACAATGCTTTATAAATGTTCTTTTTTACATATGTAATACTTGTTATGAAATGTACTTTTCACTGTAATATATTATGGTCACCCTATATATGTGAATGTGATTTTGCTTTATAAATGATCTCTATTGCTCATACCCAAATCTCTTCTTTTCATATACTAATCTCTTCTGATCATACACTAATCTATTATGTTCATATACTGATCTCTTCTGTTCATATACTAATCTCTTCTGTTCATACACAAATCTCTTCTATTCATATACTAATCTCATCTGTTCATATACTAATCTATTTTGTTCATACACTAATCTCTTCTGTTCATATACTAAACTCATCTGTTCATATACTAATCTATTTTGTTCATATACTAATCTCTTCTGTTCATATTTTGTTCATACATTAATCTCTTCTGTTCATATACTAATCTCTTCTGTTCATACACTAATCTCTACTCTTCATATACTAATCTCTTCTGTTCATACACTAATCTCTTCTGTTCATACACTAATCTCTTCTGCTCATACACTAATCTCTACTTGTATTAATCTTTATATAACCAAAGTAACAGATGTCATTTAACATTTTTATAATATTTTTATTTTTATTCTCAAGTTGAATAATCTTTCCTGAACTAGTCTGTCCATGAACTAATCTTTCCCTTAACTAATATTTCCATGACCACATATCCATAACTTAGTCTTCCGATAACTGCATATCTATAATTTAGTCTTTCCATTAACTGTTCTTTCTCTAATTTAGTCTTTCTATTAACTGTTCTTTCTCTAATTTAGTCTTTCCATTAACTGTTCTTTCTCTAACTTAGGCTTTCTATAAACTGTTCTGTGACACCAGCGCCACTTAGTTGATGAAAATTATTATTATTAATTAATTAAACATCCAAACTAATTACAAGTGATGAGAATCTTAATTTATTTTATTAATGATCTTCCAGCAGACGCCGCTCATCTCTCATTTGGTGAATATAAGGGCGCTGTAAATGTTTCACCATACACCACAAAAGGGTGTAGTGAGCATACTTTGTCACCATACACCACAAAGAGTGTAGTGAGCATACTTTGTCACCATACATCACCAAGGGTGTAGTGAGCATACTTTGTCACCATACATCACAAAGGGTGTAGTGAGCATACTTTGTCACCATACACCACAAAGAGTGTAGTGAGCATACTTTGTCACCATACATCACAAAGGGTGTAGTGAGCATACTTTGTCACCATACATCACAAAGAGTGTAGTGAGCATACTTTGTCACCATACATCACATGGAGTGTAGTGAGCATACTTTGTCACCATACATCACATGGAGTGTAGTGAGCATACTTTGTCACCATACATCACATGGAGTGTTCTCTTTACACTTACACACATTGCAGCAGTCGATTCCCGCGTCTCCCCGGTCGCAGTGACCTACAGCCTGTGAACCAGTAGACTCGAACAACATGTCTCCCCGGTCGCAGTGGCCTACAGCCTGTGAACCAGTAGACTCGAACAACACGTGAAAATAGTCAACTGGAAAGGCTGCTTGCTTACATGAAGCTAGCGGCTGCCTTTCAAGACCAGACTTCTTTGCCACTTCAGATTCAATGTGACCAGAGAATAGAATTTTCTACAGCAAGTAAACATTTTAATCTCAGTCCATTGGCTGGTCTCGTTCTCACAAATCATAACCATTGGATAATAAAAACTACTCACTGATTTGCATTACATCAGCAATTCTAGAATA
The DNA here is from genome assembly GCA_028829895.1 of Sinotaia quadrata. NCBI lineage: Eukaryota > Metazoa > Mollusca > Gastropoda > Architaenioglossa > Viviparidae > Sinotaia > Sinotaia quadrata. Next base: position 97,581,633 of record CM054183.1, on the reverse strand, counting down.
TTCTTGCCTCGAGCGTTTACTTACAACTCAGACATTTTCAAAAATTCCATCATAAGGAGTGCCCAAGGTGGGGTTATTCTGAAAATTTAACAATTTATATAACAATTAAAAAAAGGGATAGGCAAATTTACACCGCCACGTATTTTCCGTGAAACAAACCAGACAACTCTAAATATCTGACAGCTACAGACTCCCTCTCGGCTGTAAAACAGAAAAACGGAAGAGGTTGGTGGGGGGGGGGGACAGACCAGACATTAAATACTTTATACTAGATCAAGTGCAAAAATTAATTGATTGAGGGGATGAAGGTAAGATCATATGGATCCCTGCCCACATTAACATACAGGTCAATGAAAAAACAAACTGGTTTTAAAAATGAACAGAAGATAAAGAACGTTATTACCGCATCACTTCGACATCTTGAAAAAACAAACTGTCAAAATCTGGGAAACTCAATATTTAAAACTAACAAAAGGACGAAGATCCCAGATAAACAAGGCAAGAAATAACATACCAGCATTCCATATCGGCACTAGGAGAGAACAATCAATAATTTCTAGACTCATACATGGAAATGAAATAACAAGCTGTAAGATAATTAAGTGCCGCTGTGATGAGCAACTAACCTAGAACACAATATAACAGACTGTAGACCAATAGGATTAGGAAGACCACTGACAGACTATTTTTCATTTTTCCTTATTATTAATGTTTTTACCCTAGTCAGTTGTTGACTTTGCTTGCCAGCAAGCTGCGTGTGAACCTGAGGTGTGGCGGAAAAAAAACAGCCCGGGAGGAGCGAATGAGTAGTTGGAAGAAAAGCTAACTCAAAACAAATAAACGAATCTGATGTACCCCTCCATACCACCACCCAATGTGGCAGATATGATGGGCAAATCTCTCCCCTCTCTCTCCCCCCACAAGAACATAACTTTACCCCCTCACATTAAAAACTACAGATGGCATTATGATGAGGTTCTCAGAAAATAAATGCCTTCATGAGGCCTAGTTCTGAGATGTATCGACTCCTTGAACTTGCTCCCTAGTAGTTTGCACTGGACACTGTGACCTACATCTTGCAATGAAACCTCAAGGTGCTGCGATTCCAGTGCAAAACCCACCCACATGACAAACCAAGTCCTTAATTGATATGTTGACACCTTTATTCCTACCTTATCAAAATCGGTGCTGCTACCCACTTAGGAACTCACCCAGGTATGAATTGATAAGTAGTGTCCGGTTATAAACCAATCTATTTCCCTGGATGGAACCTAATGTCATAACCCTTTTTATGTGTGTGGGGATGTGTGTGTTTGTTTTGGTGTGTGTGTGTCCAATGTTATGAACGTAGGGATTAAGTGGAATGTGAACTCTCATGCTGTCTATAAATATTTTTCACCCCTATCCTCCATGAACCCAGGAGGTCTGTTCTTTTCTACATTCAGTCTGTGCCCTTCAATAATGCCCCTACCATCCCACCACCCTCCAGGGCTCCCCAAGTCCTAGGACTAACCACTCTCCAGGGCTCCCCAAGTCCTAGAACTAACCACCTAAAGTAATGATTGGGAAACCCCACAAACTTTAATCAGTTGCAATCAAATAACAGACAAATTTATAAACAAAATCATCCACCCACTTGATATATTGACCGAAACATCCACCAGCTAAAAAGCAGAAAATAAAATCAGAGAAACAAGCAAATAGCATTATAAACAATTACCTGTGACACAAGAAATATTATAGACTAAACATAAACCCCTCACTTGTTTCCCAAACGCCCCCCCAACCCAATCTCCAGTGTGAAATCGGACTTGGACTGAAGTGCTCCCCATAAATTAAGAAGTCTTTCCATGAACTATACTTTTCCATGAGCTAGTTTTTCCATACATTTCAATGACGTAGTCTTTCCATAACTTAATCTTTCCATAAGCTAGATTTTCCATAATTTTCAATGACGTAGTCTTTCCATAACTTAATCTTTCCATAAAAGCTAGTTTTTCCATAAGTTTCAATGACGTAGTCTTTCCATAACTTAATCTTACCATGAGCTAGTTTTTCCATAAATTTCCTTGACTTAGTCTTTCAATAATTAATCTTTCCTATGCACCAGTCAGATCACATACATTCTTTTTATTAGTCTGTTCTTGAAACAGACTTTCTATCTATATTTCTTTCCATGAAACAGACTTTCTCTCTACATTTCTTTCCATGAAACAGACTTTCTCTCTACATTTCTTTCCATGAAACAGACTTCCTCTCTACATTTCTTTCCATGAAACAGACTTTCTCTCTACATTTCTTTCCATGAAGTAGACTTTCTCTCTACATTTCTTTCCATGAAGTAGACTTTCTCTCTACATTTCTTTCCATGAAATAGACTTTCTCTCTACATTTCTTTCCATGAAACAGACTTTCTCTCTACATTTCTTTCCATGAAACAGACTTTCTCTCTACATTTCTTTCCATGAAGTAGACTTTCTCTCTACATTTCTTTCCAAAGAAATAGTTTTATACTTTTTTCATGACTTAATTTCGTTTCTTTCCTTCTTTCCATGAAGTAATATTTTCATGAACTGTTCCTTTTATGCTTGTTTTAACAAGTATTGATGAATTAGTCTTGCTATGTGGTGCTCTTTCCTAAAATAGTTTTTCTATCTACATTTCTTCTTATGAACTATTCTTTCCATGGAGTAGTCATTGCTGTTTGTACAGCAAATTGTTTGTTTGAACCAATTAGATTTTTTATATAACAATTTGTGTTTGTACCTGTTTAATAACATGAGTGATTCTTTTGCTGTTTTTGTTTTAAAATAAATTTCAGCATAAAAGTTTTGGAATTTATTATCAGGCAGTAAATATATCAGTACAGATGTTTGCTTTTTAAAAAAAAACAAAAACAACTTTTTATTCATACACCAATGCAATTCTTGATAAACCAATTAGCAATAACTAGCGCGCCTTAAGTATGTATTTATTTTTAACTTAAAAAATATTGTACATATTGTCTTAATGATTTTTATTACATTTTAAGTTGATCTGTGATGGCGCACGGATGTATGCTGATAAAGTACACTGCATCTTGGAAAGGAATTGTTACTATGACCTGAATCAAGATCAGTTTGATGTCACCGACAGAGTTAGTTGCCTTGACATTTATTTGTGTACCTTACATTATTTTATCAGTCTTTCAAATGTTAACTTGTCAAAGTAAAGTGATTTGTTTTATTCAACTGTATTCATTACATTATTTTATCAGTCTTTCAAATGTTAACTTGTCAAAGTAAAGTGATTTGTTTTATTCAACTGTATACATTACATTATTTTACAGTCTTTCAAAGGTTAACTTGTCACAATAAAGTGATTTGGTTTGATTTGATTTTTTAAATTTCACCTTTTGGGTTTATTTTTAGTATTTCCTTTCTCATTTCCAGTGATTGTGCTCTCTCTCTCTCTCTCTCTCTCTCTCTCTCTCTCTCTCTCTCTCTCTCTCTCTCTCTCTGTGTCATCCTCCTTTTGTCTCTCTCTTTGTCAGCATTTTTGTCTCTCTCTTTGTCAGCCATTTTGTCTCTCTCTTTGCCAGCATTTCTCTCTCTCTCTCTCTCTCTCTCTCTCTCTCTCTCTTTTCAGCCTCTTTTTGTCTCTCAGCTTTTTTTTTCTCTCTCTCTCTCTCTGACTGTCAGCTTCTTTTGACTGTCTGTTTGTCAGCCTCTTTTCTTCTCTTTGTCAGCCTCTCTCTCTCTCTCTCTCTCTCTCTCTCTCTCTCTCTCTCTCTCTCTCTCTCTCTCTCTCCTTAATTGTTAATCCGAACCCTTAACCCCCAACCCTAAATTGTAAAACTCCATCATCATCCTGCCACCTTTACTATTTTGGGATTTTCCACTCTCATCTTAAACCTAAACAGTGGCAAAACTTGTGCTAGGTGGTATCTGGAAAACTGCCATCATCCATACTAATCAATTAATCTCTCTCTCACTCACACTCACATATATAACCTAGTTATTTTCTGTTTGTGAAGAAGCCATTATTATAAATTTAACAGCTCTATTCAGCGTATTATTTCTATTAAGAATTCAAAACAAGGATAGTCAGTATTGCGCTTGATCTCCTTTACAAGGGAAATAACCCAAATGTAATAAAATCTTTTATTGAACAATTATCTAAATCTAGTACTTTTACCTTTTATTAAATATATGCTATCTCTGCAATCAAACTTTATTTCAGTAGTTCATAATTCTTACTGCTTGGCAAAATATGAGCATTGCTCTTGAAATTCACCTATAAATGGAGTATCCTCTCAAGAGTGTGCATTATACAAATTGTATTATCTCAAGATTGTGCATTTTACAAATTGTGTGTTTTCTCAAGAACAGCAACACTAACTACTGACTCCTTAAGACAAGCTACATTCTGATATCTTTTTTAAAATTATTATTTCTGTCTCAACCATAATGATTTTACTTTATTATTTTATTTTAATTTCCATAATTATTTTATTTTTGTTACAAAACATTATTATTATTTCATTTTTGTCCCAATTATTTACCTATAATTATTTATTATTTATTTTTGCCATAAACTTTAGGTTTGTTACATCATAATTGTTTTTTTGTAATTTTTGTTACAGGCCTTACTTAATTTATGCTACAGCCATAAGTATCATTTTATTTTTATCATAACCATAATTATTTTATATTTACTTTTACTGCTATTAACTTAACCATTGTTTTATTTTTCTTTCAACCCGTGTTAATATATTATTTCTGTCATAGTCATAATTATTTTATTTTTGTTACAAATCTTTGTTATTTCCTTTATTACTGTTGCATCCCTAGTTGCTATTTTATTTTTCTTACATCCTTAACTATTATTTTATTTTTGTTTAAGCCCTAAAATGCTAAATATTATTTAGTTTCTGTTAAAACCTTAATAATATTTTTTTTCTCAATCCTAATTATTTTTTTTGCAACTATATTTTATTTTTTTTTTATTTGAACCCCTAATAGTATTTTTGAAAATCTTTGCTACATCCCTAATTGTTATTTTATTTTTATTACAAGCCTAATTATTATTTTATTATTGTTATCCTCTATTATTATTTTATTTTTATAATCATAATAATTTTTATTGCATTAATAGAATAAAATTTATTACAACTCTAATAATAAATTTTATTTTTGTTACAGCCCTAATTATTATTTTGTTTTACAATCCTAACTTTTATGTTTGTTAAGCTTTAAAAGCTATATTTTGGTACTATCCTAAATACTATTTTATTTTTGTTACAACCCTAATTATTATTTTATTTTTGTTATAATTCTAATATCAGTTGTGCATCACTTTGAACAACATAGAACATGTTCGTCAGTATCTGAACGAACTGCCTCACTTGTTGGACTGGAACACTGTTGTCAAGGCATTAGCTACACGTCATGAGAGCGCTCGTGTTGGAAAACAGGCAATGGCAACTCTGAGTCGGTTAGTGACATCAGCACATGCAGACATTCTCCTGAAATCCTCTATGCTGCTAAGGGATATTGCAGAAAAAATGAAAGTTGAAATCAACCGCTTCATGGAGGAGTTTCTAATTAAAAATCCTGAAAAATCAAGTGTAAATAATTTTTAATTATTTTGTGATGTCATGAAATAGATCCATTAACTTATTGGACTGAACCTAACATTTGTTCACTGACTGAACTAGACATCTATTCACTCAATCACTGACTAAATTAGACATCATTCACTGACTGAGCTAGACATCCATTCACAGACTGAACTAGGCATCCATTCACTGACTGATCTAGACATCCATTCACAGACTGAACTAGGCATCCATTCACTGACTGAGCTAGACATTCATTCACTAACCCATACATTTATCCACAGACTGATGTAGACACCCATTCACTGACCCAGACATTTATCTACAGACTGATGTAGATATTCAGTCAATGACCTATACTTACACAGACAGTGACCAATCAGACCTACAGTCAATATCTATGTAGATATTCAGTCAATGACCTATACTTATACAGACAGTGACCAATCGGGCTTACAGTCAGTATCTATGCAGATATTCAGTCAATGACCTATACTTACACAGACAGTGACCAATCAGACTTACAGTCAATATTTATGTAGATATTCAGTCAATGACCTATACTTATACAAACAGTGACCAATCAGGCTTACAGTCAGTATCTATGTAGATATTCAGTCAATGACCTATACTTATACAGACAGTGACCAATCAGGCTTACAGTCAGTATCTATGCAGATATTCAGTCAATGACCAAAACATTCTTTCACTTGAGTTATGATAATGTGCCAATGAAATTTTCAAATAATATATTTAGAAAAAAAGTTTTGTGTTAACATATATTTAAAATATATCCATCATGTTTGACAATATTATTATATGGACAAATTATAATTTTGAACCTTTGACTATTTAAGCGCTCAGTACAATACTATTCAGTGACAAAACAGGCAAAGTGTGTGTAGATCACTGATTCTCAAACTGGGGCCAAGCGGAGCCATGAGATACTGTTTCATTATTTTTTATTGTAAATAAAATTTATGGGAAATAAATTTGTTTTTATTAGTGTTTAATGTTTAAAATATGTATGCTTATAATAAATAAATAAATGTGAGTCACTCTTAACTAAAGTTTTTGTTGGGAGTCTTAAAATTTATTCTTCAGATTACAGAGCCATAGGATGAAAAGGTTAAAAACTTTAGCATAATCAGCCAGAATCTATATGACTGATAATAGTTATATTATTTGTGGATACCAATTAAAAACTTCATAAAATTATGCCCAGTCTGTTTAATTAAGATTTATTATAGACTGAATTATGTAACTTTTGAAAATAAATTCTAGAAAAAGAAAAGTATGCATAAAATTATTTTGTTAAATCTAATTTTTGCTTTTGTAGTCAACAGATGCAACTATTGCATACTTGGACACAAATCTTCAGACTTTACATGGCAGGTTGTCTGACACGATTTACCCAAACATGATCATGGAACTATGGGATTGTGTGTTATGCATCTTCTATAATAATATGCTTATTGGAGTGAGTATGAGTTATTGTAATACTTCTTTCTTTATTGGAGTGAGTATGAGTTAATGTAATACTTCTTTCTTTATTGGATTGATTATGAATTAGTGAAATAATGCTTTCTTTATTGGAATGATTATGAATTAGTGTAATCTTTCTTTATTTGAATGATTATGAAATCGTGTAATACTTCTTTCTCTTTTGGAATGATTATGAATTAGTGTAATCTTTCTTTATTTGAATGATTATGAATTAGTGTAATACTTCTTTCTCTTTTGGAATGATTATGAATTAGTGAAATAATGCTTTCTTTATTGGAATGATTATGAATTAGTGAAATAATGCTTTCTTTATTGGAATGATTATGAATTAGTGAAATAATGCTTTCTTTATTGGAATGAAGTCACTAGATGCACACCATTGGCTACTGTGTGAAATAGAGCAAATGCCTAATGGTTAAGTATCTTTGTGTAGAGATCACGAGTTGCAGTGGAGGTTATTCTAATTTTCGAACAGGTATCCGTTCAAAATCTGTATGGGTACTCAGGTAGCTATTTTAGAAAAAATTTACAGCCCTAGTGAATATCAATTAATGTAAAATTACTTTGTTGATTTGGGTGAATATCAATTAATGTAACATTGCTTTGTTGATTGGAGTGAATATCAGTTAATATAACAGTCCTATTCACAAGGTAATATTTTGACTGGAATGTGTATCAGCTAGTAACATTATTAATCATGGCTAGTAATTCTATTATTATTAATAATAATAATGGATATATCTTAGCTGTCATTGCGGAATGAGTTCTAAGTATTTACAATCATGGCTAGTAATTCTATTATTAATAATAATAATGGATATAATTATAAGTATTTACAATCATGGCCTTTCAGCTAGAAACACTATTATTAATAATAATAATGGATATTTCTTTGCACTTATTGTAAAGTGAATTCTAAGTACTTACAATCATGGCCTTTAAACTCATCATTCTGGAGCTGTGTAGTCAGTGAGGATTCATCAAGACAAATCCTAATGAGTAGGGCTGGATTTGAACCCATGATTTTTTGAAGACTAGTATCTTTACCACACAGCCACCAAGCTTCCTGTTGTCACTTTATAGTAAGGTAATATTTTATATATTTGTATAGGAATAAACATGAGTAACACTCTATATATTTGTATGGGAATTAAAATGGGTTACCTGTGACAACACCCATGCTTGTTATGATTATTATTATTATATCCTATCAATTAATAATGCATAACTAAATACAAGTGGCTGGAAATCTTAATTTATATGTAGCCCGTGTTAGTTTAGGTATTTGTGTCATCATCATGTATGTAGGTGTACAGTCGCATCCCCACGCTCTGTTGTAAAATGGGTCACGACCACTCTCTTTCAAACCGCGCGCTAGCTGTGTTAGAGTGCATGCTTTTATTGTTATATATTGCTTTAGATAGTTAGTAAGTGAAGTTCATATAAATATATTTAGAAAGGAGATAGTTTATATTTTTAATTGATGTATTTTTATATGATGAATAATGTTATTGTATTTGTGTACTTTGCAATTTATGTGTATGTGAATGCTTTTCCTGAAGCCCACCAACACAGATTTTATTTTATTAAAGGTTTAATTCTTTAGATTATATATATGAAAAGATTTGTATATTAAAGGATAATTAAAATGGTTTCACTATATATTTGAATTATTATGTAATTGTTAGGCATATAGCTATAATTGATAGTGGAAAGCAAGTAAAGAAACACAAAAGTTATTTTTAGAAGCCTTTCCACACTAGATTTTCGTTTTCATAACCCGTGGGCTTCGGGGAGGGCCGCTCCCATAGGATATAATGAGCGTGTGTGGTTTGATTGAGTGTCTATCTGTCTGCCTCTGAGAGTCTGTCTCTGAGGACCTGTCTACATACAAATAAAGACCATGTAACAGCAACCAGGCGTTGTTAACTCTGTTATCATGACTGCTGTCCATCATCGTCGTTCGTCAGTATTGTCTCACTGTCTATGACCCAGGGTACTACCACTCTGGATCTCCATCCACTTCATATATATTATTAAAATTATGGTAGGATGCCCCTGCACCTCTTCCACTTGGCAGATCCACTGGCATTTCAGAACTATTTTTCTTCCTATAGATAGACGTTCTGCTAACATAATTTCTTTTTTGCAGGTGGAACTTCTTACTGAAGGAGTAATTTGATCCATCTTTTAATTTATATTAAAGAGGCTTACTCCAGGCATAATTTAAATGATATGTGTAAGAAGTAATGGTGAAATCAACAATAGATTTATTAACAATTAAGAAAAAACACATACAACTGAATACAGTTGAAAAAGACACTTAATACTAACTACTAAGGAAAAAATGTTTAAATACTGTTCAAATACTAACCCTAACACCTATCCAGTCATTACCATGACAATAAATGTATTAAAATAATAGTCCCTAACAACTCAATAGTTTTCTAATTCTTTTCTTGGAAATAAGAGTGAGAAAGTGCAGAAGGAAAACAAACAGTTAATATCATGTCTTTGAAGTGCGTTCATTGCTTTGTCCATAGCTAAACACTAGGCACTAATTCATAATCATGCCAAACCCAAACTGCTCTCAGGACTCCTGGGTGAACCTCTCAGGCCCAGCTCCTGATATACTGATTCCCGTATGGGAATTTACCACAGCCAATTTCTTACAACCCTGTTGTAACAGTTGTAATGATCAATTTTAGGACTAGGTACCAACATAGATCACAGGAGGATTGCAGCTCACCACAGCTGTAGTTATTGTTGATGCTGATGGTCAAACCAACATAATAAAGATGATTAAAATGGAAAGCATGCTTCTCTGAAAGAATCCCAGAGTGAGAACATTTTGTCACTTCTCATGTCTAAAACCTCTACACTTCCTTTCTTTCACTAGTATTCTCAAACTTACATTGTCTGAAATAAACATTGTTACTCCTAGGAACATATGACACAATATAAAATATCTCTAAAGACTAATTAGCAACCATAAAATTAATAGTTCTAAATACATTAAAAAAATATTTCGAAGTCTAATTTCCTGCTTTCTCTCTATCAGTCAAACAACTCATCAATAAGTTCAGTCTTAAAACCAGACTTGATGAGAGAAAAATTGAAGTGATGAGTGAGAAATTTTACAGGGTGTATAAGCTATTGCATTTGCTGGGGCATGGCACTGTTTCCTTCTTATGTTGTGCCTGGGTGTCTGGGGTTTTAAGATATTCCTTAGGACTAGTGAGTCTATAATCCTTTTTGTCCACTACATGTTGCTGGGCATCCCCATCCTCCACCCATGTCACCTGTTACTTTATTTACAAGGTGGATACCCTCATCTGGCTTTCTTAATCTAGCTGTAGCATATGTGTTGGAAAGAGGGCTAACTACCTTGATATATCACACTTTACTGAGATAACACTTTATAATTTTGTTTGGGTATTAATATTGGTAACATTTTATATATTAGTATGGGAATAGATATGGGTAAGGTAACACTTTGTATATCTGTTTGGAAATAAATATGGGTAATGTAACGTATGTACTGATATGCATTGGGTTGAATATTATCTAGATGTATACTGTTTTTTTGTCATACATGGTTTTAATGTCTCTGAGTTATATGTATGTCTTTGAGTTATATGTATGTCTTTGGGTTATATGTATGTCTTTGAGTTATGTATATGTTTTTTAGTTCTGTGTATGTCTTGATATTCATTCCAATAAACAAAAGGATTTTAAAATTATATTGCATCAGAAGTGATTTAAATTTGTTCTTCATTCTACATTATCACCTTTGTCATGTGATGCTTACAACACACCTTGCCCCTTGGGTCAAGGTATTTTTCCACACCTACTCATTCATGACAAATTAAGCTACCATTAATTCCTCCCTGCAACTTCCAACTTCGCATTGAAGCAGACTGGAGTTTTACTCACTACTGGAGTTCAGGGTCAAATCTATAATTTTGGATAATATAGTTTAATTATTTCTGTTTGCCCAACACTGGACCAACTGAAAAACTTCAGGTCTGCCCCCTCATAACTTAGATGCTTAAACTTAATGTGTGTGCACCCTTTAACTCATATAACAGTACATCTTGTATTGTATGATTTTTTTTTATTTTAATATTTTATATTTATGTAATGTGACCAGGCTAAATTAATAGCCATGTCTAAGGAGAGACTGACATGTACAACTTTAGTAAACATGCTCTTGTGTACAGCATTCATAAACATGCTTATATGTAAACAACATTAGTACATGTTCTTGTGTACAGCATTCATAAACATGCTTATATGTGGACAACATTAGTACATGTACTCTTGTGTACAGCATTCATAAATATGCTTATATGTGGACAACATTAGTAAATGTACTTACGTATACAGCATTCATAAACATGCATATGTGTGGACAACATTAGTAAACGTATTTATGTATATAGCATTCATAAACATGCATATGTGTGGACAACATTAGTAAAAATGCTATGTGTGGACAACATTAGTAAATGTACTCATGTGTACAGCATAGATAAATGTACTCATGTGTTTAGTATTGATAAATGTACTCTTGTGTAAGACATTAGTAAACATGCTTATGTATGGACAGTATTACTAAATATACTCATTTGTGCAGCACTAGTAAACATGCTTTTGTGTGAACAACATTAGTAAATATATTTGTACAGCATAAGTAAACATGTTTTTGTGTGAACAACATTAGTAAATATATTTGTACAGCATAAGTAAACATGCTTTTGTGTGGACAACATTAGTAAATGTGCCAATTTCTTGTGTACAGAATTAGTAAACATGATTGTGCATGTACAGAATTAGTAAACATGATTATGTGTGTAAAGCATTAGTAAACATGATTATGTGTGTAAAGCATTAGTAAACATGCTCATTATACAGAAATAGTACACATGTCTAAGTTTTGTGGACAACATTAATAAATATGCTGATGTGTGTATACTGTTAGTAAATATGCTCAAACTGCTTTAGTATTTGTGTTCACTTGTGTAAGGTGCAGGTGTGTGTCTGTGATAGTTATATCAGTATGCTCACATTTCAAAACAAAACCATTATATTTATTCATTAAATTTACTTTTTTCTGTTAAATTTAGAAAGAACCATCCTACTATGAACACTTAAGAAAAGTGAGTATATAGTGAATGATTCTTTTTTAATGAATCAGTTTTCTATGCAATTCTGCTAGGAACAGTTGAAAAAAGTGAATTTGCAATGAACATTTCCATTTATGAGGAACATCTTAATAGTTGAAATTAGAATTAGAAATGAGGGCTCCATAAGTTTTACCCTTTTTCGGGAACCAAAACAGCCTGCAGAAGAAAACTAAATGCATTATAAGTGGAAATTTAGCTTAAATAATATTTTAATTGAAAAGATTTCTATTCCTATTTGTAATAGACAACATTTGCTAAAAACAAAATTGGTTCTTGATAAATGAGCATGTCTCTAAATAGAAGAATGAGTTTTGAGTAACTTGGAAATTCCTGAATGAGAAAGTCTTACATTATTGTGAAATTTTAAAATTATACGAGTGTAATTATAAGAGTATTTCACAAGTGACAGTAAATATTATACAGGCATTACACAAATAATTAATGTTGAATATTATACAGGCACTACACAAATAATTTTGAATATTATATAGGTATTATACAAATAATTTTGAATATTATACAGGTATTGGGGGAGGGGGTCTTTTACAATAATAAATTTAACTGGAGAACTTAAAACTATTATATAAATAAGGAGATTTTAAACTGTTATACTTATAAGGAGTAAAAAAAAATATTGTACCAATAAGGAGTATTAAAACTATTGTACAAGTAAGGGATATTAAAACTTATTGTACAAGTAAGGAGTATTAAAACTATTGTACCAATAAGGAGTATTAAAACTATTGTACAAGTAAGGAGTATTAAAACTACTGTACCAATAAGGAGTATTAAAACTATTGTACAAGTAAGGGATATTAAAACTATTCTACCAATAGGGAGTATTAAAACTATTGTACCAGTAAGGAGTATTAAAACTATTGTACCAGTAAGGAGTATTAAAACTATTGTACCAATAAGGAGTATTAAAACTATTGTACAAGTAAGGAGTATTAAAACTATTGTACCAATAAGGAGTATTAAAACTATTGTACAAGTAAGGTAGTATTAAAACTATTGTACAAGTAAGGGATATTAAAACTTACTGTACCAGTAAGAAGTATTAAAACTATTGTACCAATAAGGAGTATTAAAACTATTGTACAAATAAGGAGTATTAAAACTATTGTACCAATAAGGAGTATTAAAACTATTGTACAAGTAAGGTAGTATTAAAACTATTGTACCAATAAGGAGTATTAAAACTATTGTACAAGTAAGGGATATTAAAACTTATTGTACAAGTAAGAAGTATTAAAACTATTGTACCAATAAGGAGTATTAAAACTATTGTACCAATAAGGAGTAGTAAAACTATTGTACCAATAAGGAGTATTAAAACTATTGTACAAGTAAGGGATATTAAAACTATTTTACCAATAGGGAGTATTAAAACTATTGTACCAATAAGGAGTATTTAAACTATTGTACCAATAAGGAGTATTAAAACTATTGTACAAATAAGGAGTATTAAAATATTGTACAAGTAAGGAGTATTAAAACTATTGTACAAGTAAGGAGTATTAAAACTATTGTACAAGTAAGGGATATTAAAACTAGTGTACCAATAGGGAGTATTAAAACTATTGTACCAATAAGGAGTAATAAAACTATTGTACAAGTAAGGAGTGTTAAAACTATTGTACCAATAAGGAGTATTAAAACTATAGTACGAATAATGAGTATTAAAACTATTGTACAAGGAGTATTAAAACTATTGTACCAATAAGGAGTATTAAAACTATTGTACAAGTAAGGAGTATTAAAACTAGTGTACCAATAAGGGATATTTAAAATGTTGTACAAATAATGAGCTTATAGGCTATTGTTCAAATATGGAGCATTAAATCTATAGTACAATAAAGGAGCATATTTGATAAATACTCCTATTAATATATTTTAAATAAATAGTTTTTAATGATTTTCATCAATGTACATAACAGTTTTTAATTACTTTCAGCATCTGCGAAACTTGTCAGCCTTTTTTACATCTTGTGGGCTGGAGAGTGAAGGGGAGGCGAATCCTCTATTGACCGATCTCTGCACTCGCCTTCGTCTCAACTGTATGAGTACCCAACAGCTGATGTTAGAGTACTACAACCTGCTAGGTAACTGCATGGTTAGTAATGGTCATTTGATATTAGGGTATTTCATGAGCAAAAGAATATCCTGCTGGGTAACTGCATGGTTAGTAAAGGTCATTTGATATTAGGGTATTTCATGAGCAAAAGTATATCCTGCTGGATAACTGCCAGTTAGTAAAGGTCATTTGATATTAGGGTATTTCATGAGCAAAAGTATATCCTGCTGGGTAACTGCATGGTTAGGAAAGGTCATTTGATATTAGGGTATTTCATGAGCAAAAGTATAGTACTCATCATTTGATGCTAAAGTACCTCTTAAGTAATGGCTAATAATGGTTAGTGACTATCGTTTTATCTTAGAATGCTATGCGGTCAACATTATGGTAAGTGCTCATAGGGTAATATAGAGGAAATATTATAATAAGGGACAACATTATGCTAAGTGCCATCATCATGACATTGCAATACTACTTAGGGTAATATATAGGAAATATTATAATAAGGGACAACATTATGCTAAGTGCCATCATCATGACATTGCAGTACTACAGGGGTTAATATATGGGAAATATTATAATAAGGGACAACATTATGCTAAGTGCCCATAGGGTAATATATAGGAAATTTAATAAGGGACAACATTATGCTAAGTGCCATCATCATGATATTGCAGTACTACATGGGTTAATATATAGGAAATATTATAATAAGGGACAACATTATGATAAGTGCCATCATCATGATATTGCAGTACTACATGGGTATATAGATTAGGAGAACACTGAAACATGCAAAAGTCTATCATTGCTTTCCTATCATTTACTTGAAAAATTTCTACTCAGGCCTCAGAATTGTTTTGCTTTCAGACCTAAAGTGACTTGGGCTACATTTTTTGCCAGCTCTTATTTGACTTGTGTTTTCTTTTTTGACAGCTCTTATTTGCCTTGTATTTTCTTTTTTGCCAGCTCTTATTTGCCTTGTGTTTTCTTTTTTGCCAGCTCTTATTTGCCTTGTGTTTTCTTTTTTGCCAGCTCTTATTTGCCTTGTGTTTTCTTTTTTGCCAGCTCCTACGTGCTTTGTTTTTTTGCCTTTCCAGCTCCTAAGTGCTTTGTTTTTTTGCCTTGCCAGCTCCTAAATGTTTTAGTGTTTTGTTTTTTTCATGCCAGCTCCTAAGTGGTTTAGTGTTTTGGTTTTTTCTTGCCAGCTCCTAAATGTTTTAGTGTTTTGTTTTTTCTTGCCAGCTCCTAAATATGTTAGTGTTTGGTTTTTTTCTTTGCCAGCTCCTAAGTGTTTTAGTGTTTTGTTTGTTTCTTCTTGCCAGCTCCTAAATGTTTTAGTGTTTTGTTTTTTTCTTGCCAGCTCCTAAGTGTTTTAGTGTTTTGTTTTTTTCTTACAAGCTCCTAAATGTTTTAGTGTTTTGTTTTTTTTCTTGCCAGCTCCTAAATGTTTTAGTGTTTTGTTTTTTCCTTGCCAGCTCCTAAGTGTTTTAGTGTTTTGTTTTTTTCCTTGCCAGCTCCTAAGTGTTTTAGTGTTTTGTTTTTTCCTTGCCAGCATTATTTGCCATAGCTTTTCTTTCTTCCAGCTCTAGTATTTTGGATTTATTTTGCCTGTAATTATTTGTCTTATATTTTCTTTTTTCCAACTCCTAAGTGCTTTGTGTTTCTCTTTAGTTCTTTGTATTAGGTTTCTTGCTGTCTCTTTATGTGGCTTGTTTTATTTATTTCTTGCCTGCTCTTATGTGGCTTGTGATTTATTTATTTCTTGCTATCTCTTATGTGGTTTGTATTGTATTTCTTTCTATTTCTTATGTGGCTTGTGTTTTATTTCTTTCTTGCTATCTCTTATGTGGCTTGTTTTATTTATTTCTTGCTGTCTCTTTATGTGGCTTGTTTTATTTATTTCTTGCTATTTCTTATGTGGCTTGTGTTGTATTTATTTCTTGCTGTCTCTTTATGTGGCTTGTTTTATTTATTTCTTGCTATTTCTTATGTGGCTTGTGTTGTATTTATTTCTTGCTGTCTCTTTATGTGGCTTGTTTTATTTATTTCTTGCTATCTCTTATGTGGCTTGTGTTGTATTTATTTCTTGCTTGCTCTTATGTGGCTTGTGTTTTATTTATATCTTGCCTGCTCTTGTGTGACATGTTTTGTTTCTTATCATCCTTTATGCGCTTTGTATTTCTTGAAAATTTACATGTGAATATTTGATGCCAACATAATTAATTTATATTTAGTTTCTTATGAAACCATAAGCTGTTTTGTTGTTTTCTTTGTAAACAAGAATTATGTGAGTCTCTCAAATTGCAAAGGCTTGGAAGTCTTAAAGACTGTGTTCTAAAGCCATAGTGTAGTGTCACTGAATGATGGACAAAACTATTTGCTTAACTAATTTATTTTACTTATTTAATCCAATAAACAAATAAAAAAGCAAAATAGAAAACAAAATCTCTATATTTCTCCAGAAAAATAGTTATTAAAGTAAATTGAAACATTAAAATTAATTATTAACCATTGAAAATTAGCCCCTTTGAATTATTTGTTCATTATTAAAAAATAATTAAAATTAATTGTAGCTTAATATTTTGTTATTAAAAGTTATGTGTACACTAAAAATCAATCATTAATCTTTAGAAAGTTAATCTTTGGTCATTAGAAGTTAAATGGTCAGAAAACAAACACTGAAAGTTATATATGTTAGAATTTAATCTTCAATCAACAAAAGTTAAGTGGCATTCTAGAAGTTTATCATTAATCATTTAAAAGATAATTATCATTAGTTCAAAATCACATAATGACATTAAACAGTAGATTTTATGTTCACTTTATTCCTGTCCGGTACATCTCTAGCATTCTGAAGAGAATCATTTCTGTCAGGAACATCTTTAGCATGCTTAAGTGATTATTTTTCTATGAGCTCCTTCTAAGCATAATTATGTGAATGTATATCTCCAGTATACTTATGTGTATTTCTGTCAGGTACATCTCTAGTATACTTATATGTATATATACTTAAGAGAATTTAGCATACTTATATGTATATATACTTAAGAGAATTTAGCATTCTTATATGTATATATACTCTAGCATACTTATATGTATATATACTCTAGCATACTTATATGTATATATACTTAAGAGAATTTAGCATACTTATATGTATATATACTTTAGAGAATTTAGCATACTTCTATGTATATATACTTAAGAGAATTTAGCATACTTATATGTATATATACTTAAGAGGATTTAGTCTACCTATATATATTTATGTCAGATACATCTCTAGCCTACCTTAGTACCTATATATATTTCTGTCAGCCACATCTCTAATATATTTGTGTCAATGTATTCCTGTTAGGTACACTTATGTAATTTTTCTATGATGTACATCTTAAGAATAATTATGTGTATTTTAGACAGGTACATCTCTAACATATTGATGTCAATGTATTTTTGTCAGGTGTGTCTTAGCATATAAGTTCAATTCTGTCAGGTACATTACTAGCATATAAGTGCAACTCTGCCAGGTACATCTCAAGCATACTGCCAATGTAATTCTGTGAGGTACATGTCTGGCATACTTGTCAATGTAATTTTGTAAATACATCTCTTGCTTACTTATGTCAATGTATTTCCATCAGGTACATCACTGGCATACTTGTCAATGTAATTCTGTCAGGTACATCACTGGCATACTTGTCAATGTAATTCTGTCAGGTACATCTCTAGCGTATGTATGTAAATGTATTTCTGTCACCTATCTCTAGTTTTTTATTTGAGCATATTTATGTCAATTACATCTCTTGCAAACTTATTTGAAAGTATGTCTGTCAATTACTTCTCTAACAAATTTATGTGAATTTATGTCTGTCAATTTCATCCCTAGCAAGCTCACTTGAATGTATGTCTGTCAATTACTTCTCTAACAAATTTATGTGAATTTATGTCTGTCAATTTCATCCCTAGCAAGCTCATTTGAATGTATGTCTGTCAATTACATCTCCCGCAAGCTCATTTGAATGTATGTCTGTCAATTACATCTCCCGCAAGCTCATTTGAATGTATGTCTGTCAATTACATCTCCCGCAAGCTCATTTGAATGTATGTCTGTCAATTACATCTCCCGCAAGCTCATTTGAATGTATGTCTGTCAATTACATCCCTAGCAAATTTATGTGAATGTATTTCTGTCAATTACATCCCTAGCAAAGATATGTGAATGTATTTCTGGCAATTACACCTCTAGCAAATTTATGTGAATGTATTTCTGGCAATTACACCTCTAGCAAAGATATGTGAATGTATTTCTGTCAATTACATCTCTAGCAAATTTATGTGAATGTATTTCTGTCAATTACATCCCTAGCAAAGATATATGAATGTATTTCTGGCAATTACACCTCTAGCAAAGATATGTGAATGTATTTCTGTCAATTACATCTCTAGCAAATTTATGTGAATGTATTTCTGTCAATTACATCCCTAGCAAAGATATATGAATGTATTTCTGGCAATTACACCTCTAGCAAAGATATGTGAATGTATTTCTGGCAATTACATCCCTAGCAAAGATATGTGAATGTATTTCTGGCAATTACACCTCTAGCAAAGATATGTGAATGTCACTGTGTGACACTCTGGGCACCCTTCACTCATTATGATTATTATTTATTAATTAATAACACATAACTAATTACTTGTGATTGAGAATCTTAATTTATAATTATTAATAATTCTCTAACAAGACCAACATGTCTCTTACTTGGTAGATTGTAAGGGTGTTGTAAAACTCTACTCTTTACACAATGATAAGACAAGTGTAAAACTGTCGCATAATATTTCTGCAGGTGGAATCTTCTTAATAAAGGAGAAATAAAAAATCCATCTTTTATTTATATTTAACAAGCCTTCATCCACACACTATTACTCCAACATAAGGTTTTAATATATGTGCAAGAAGGTTAATAAATTTGAAAATAAATTTATTAAATCAATCAAATATACAACATATGAATATCATCAAAAGAGTGTTGACATTTACATCACTCCACAACAATGTTTGATTAAACATTGTACACTTATTCAGTTTATCCTAGCATAGACATCAACAGTAGAATTAACATATATATAATCAAGTTTGTAGATATAGTTTCATCATAGAAATGAGAGTAGAGTTTTAGAGAGATATTTATAGTCAATGTACATAAACTTTTTCAATGATGGCAGCTGTCGCTAGCAAGTATTCACAATCACGTGGTTTGCAACAAGTCACTTTTTTTTTAGATGATGGACCAATATACCCCTTCTAGGCACATTACACAACTGTTCCAGAATCTTCAATGCACTCACAAGGCACAACATGGAGAATCATCCAGAACTTCATATGTGCTATCAAAGCAATATAAGGAATGTTTCAGAATCTTCGTGTGTGCTACCCAAGCACATCACGAGGAATGTTCTAAAATCTTCATGAATTCTTGAGACCAAACTCAAGCCTCAATTTCTGTTTTATAGGCTCTCAAACAGAATTCACAAGAATCAACATACAGCAATATGTTTATGATACGTTTGACGACAACACAGGATACACACCACTGTGATCCGGTAGAGTGTTGTAGTCTCTGCAGTCTGAAGCGGATGCAAAGTTACAAAACATAAAAGCATCAAAAGGCACGTTTCTTTCTACAAAAGTCAAATTAAGGGCAGCACTAAGTTTCAGGCATATTTCATCTCTAAACTCCTTTCTCTTTTACACACATTTCCAACATACAAATCCTGCAACAATATTCATTAGCCTGATACACACACAGCATTAGAAATATAGCATCAATCAAAATTCACCATTTCAATTGGAGAATGTTTATATAATTGAACCATTATTTTTATGTTCACTATTTTGATTATGTTGTACATTATACTTAAAACATGTACAAAATATTTCTAAGTCCATTCTTTCTTTATCTGTCAGTTAATTTACCATAAGCTAATGATCACCTTTATAATTGGACTTTAATTATGTCAAAATCAAAGTGATTTGAATATAGAACTTTCTTCAACAGGTACATTTCGGTCTATCCCCATTGGGTATGTGATGCTAACAACATCTAGTTAATAGTTATGATTATTTTATTAATTGATTAATCATCCATAACTAATTACAAGTGATGTGAATCTTAAATTATGTTATTAATAATTCACCTGCAGACACCACTCATCTCTCTCTCTCTCACTTGGCAGATATGTGGGTGCTGTAAATATTTTCTTTCTTCTACATTATTTACAACATTAAAGGCAAACATTTACTAGGTGGAAAACTTCTTACCAAAGGAAAAGATAAATCCATCTTTTAATATATTTAGTAAGTCCCCATCCACCCACTTTCCTCTCCAACATAAGGTTATGAATATGTGTAAGAAGGTCAATAAATTTATTAAATCAGCAATCAAATATACATATAACAAATACAATATTAAAGATTTCTTGACATCAGTATTTCCATGAAACAATATTTGAATAATTTTAATACCTATTCAGTCTTATATCCTAAAACACAATTCAACAGATAGTGTCAATACAAATCACAGGATAGTTCTTATCAGAGAACAGAAATGGAGTTATTAGAGAAAAATTATAATAGTTTCTACATAATCTTGTCTAGGTGAAGCAGCAATAGTCATTTCACATGCTTTTCATAACAAAGCCACAAATTTATTGTTCATGTTATTACTGTCAATTCCATATATTTTCCTTCTCATGTTGTTGGGTACTGATTACCTGCTATTCTCTTGAGGATAACCTGGGCACTCCATTGAAATATTAGCACCCTCAAGCAGAACAACAATTGTAGCAATTTCCACTATTTTTCTAGTGCCAGAAATTGCTCGATGTAGTCAGCATACCTTGCCACCATACATCAACAGAGTGCAGTGTATTCCTTACACTTACACACTGCGGTAGATACTTCTTGCATCTACCACAGTCATAGTGGTTTATAATCAGTAAACCAGGAGATTCAGGTAAAACAAGGAAAGGCTGATTTTTCTCTTAAAATATAATCAGGGAATAAACACTAAGTTTCCAGTTTATTCATTTTTAACTCCATTCTCTCTTACATTCACTCTGAACTTAAATTTCCTGCAACAGTATTTATTAGCCCAATACACACACAGCATAATAAATACAGTGTTATATTTAAATGAGAGTGTTCACTGGAAGCAATGTCAAGTGTTAGCATACTACACATAAGCATCATCAAACATTTGTAGAAATAATAGTCTACTCACATAATACATCTCTACATAAAACACAAGTTTAACACATCAGTAACAAAAATGCATGAAATATTTAGTCTACTCACATAATACATCTCTACATAAAACACAATTATAACATATCATAGTAAAAAGCATGAAAAATTTCTAATTCCATTCTCTCTCAAACAGTCAATTAACTCACCACTAAGCTAATTGACCCCTTTTAAGTGATTAGACAATAGAATTCTCTACAGCAGATAAACTTTTGATCTCGGCCCATTGGCTGGTCTCATTCCCATATATTTTAACCATTAGATAATAAAAACCACTCATCCAGTTGGAACTGGTTTGTTGGATTACATCAGCAATTTCTAACATATTCTCAATTCGAGTTGTTTACTCCAACTCTAACACTTACAAAAATACCATCATAAGGAGTGCCCAAGGTTGGATTATTTTGACAGTTTAACAAATTATATAACAATTAGGTCTAGTAATAGAGATAGGCAAATTTACTCCACCACAGGATGAAATTGTTATGATCAAGTATGAAATGTTAGAAAAACTACTCATCCATATGGAACTGGTTTGAATTGCTTCTCTGGTACTTACAAAAATATTGTCATGCACAATACCCAAAGGTCATGTCATGGTGATGTTTAACAAATTATATAACAATTAAGTTTAGAATAAGGGTCAGGCAAATTTACTCTGCCACACTCTGGTTTAGTGATAGAAGTGGATACATGTTATTCTTGCCACGATATATATATATATATATATACCTACAGAATGTTACTCTAGCCCAGTACATCTAAACAGTACTTGTCATACAGAAAAGTTTAACTGTATGTAATTTTGTCATGCACATTAATAAATATATGTGTAATTCAGAATTTATATATAAAAATCAGGTTGTATGTGTTACTTTTATCACATAATCTTTACAATACCTGTCATTTTTATATTCCCTAAAAGAAGATATCACACAGCATATTTCTTTTATAGTATACATTTGTGCAGTACCTGTGACATTTTGATCTTGTTCCGAAAATATCTGGTGATACATATGTTTCAGGGCACACCTGTTGATCATCTCAATAATTTAATCTTTTTCATAGATATGTCTGTTGGTACATGAGTTTCAGGGAACAACTTTTTGAATACCTGGGACATTTTGATCTTTTTCATAGAAATGTCTTGTGGTACATATGCTTCGGGGCACACCTGTTGAACACCTGGGATGTTTTGATCTTGTTCAGAGATATATATGGTGGTACATTTGTTTCAGGGCAAAACTGTTGATCACCTCAGACATTTTGATTTTTTTTATAGAAATATCTCTTGGTACATGTGTTTCAGGGCACACCTGTTGAATACCTGGGACACTTAGCACTTAAAGTTGCCTACATGGAAGAAACTCTTGGAAATGTCACAATTTTTGTCAAAGGTAAATAAAGTTAGTTGGGTTAAAGGGACGTGTACAGAGAGCTTGAGACAAATTGTATCACAAATAGAGTCCATTTATTTTTGTTTGTTTAGCAGACTGTATATGTTCTTCCTTTTTATGTATAATAATATAATAAATCTGTAATATTTTATATTCATTTCTAGTGTTTAATCAACAAAAAATTTATGTAATTGATTTTTTATTGATGGATAGCACAGTCTCTCTACAACTATTGTAATAAACTTGTAATATTTTATGTAACAAAAATTCCACTGTGCATAGCAAAATAAAATAAACATAGAATATATACGACATTTAGAATTTTTTTAAAATCTTGCCTACAGAGTTACTCCCCATAAATCTCACCACAAAACACTAGTAAAGTTTTCAAAGTGTTGGGGCACACATTCAGTACTCATATATTATAATTACTGAAATTAATAGTTTTGTCCTAAATAAATCCATCTCTGAGATGAAGTCTTTCTTAAATGCAAGAGGGATTCTTAGCAAAGACTTATAAAAGGCAAAATTTGTTGGTCTTTGCATTTTGGCCCACAAAATTGGCCTTGCTATGGCTTTTGAATTTTTAGTGGAAGTCACTGAGGCAAACTCATTTCCCTAGTGTACCTAACCCTGACCTAACCCTGACCCTAAACCTGCAACTGTAAAAGAATTGTTTGATTGTCAAATCTGAACATGTTTACATATCAATTGGTGACATTTATCACACCGGGCCAACATTAACAAGCATTGGCATTAAGAAGTGGAGCATCATACTGTCAAGTGGTTGTGCATAGAAAGGAGGTATATATTATTTATTATAAATTCTCATCTGTAGAATTTAGCTTTAACATCATTAACATTTATTGGCATTAAGAAGTGGAGTATCATACTGTCAAGTGGTTGTGCATAGAAAGGAGATATATATTATTTATTATAAATTCTCATCTGTAGGATTTAGCTTTAACATCATTAAATAAGTTTCAAAACTTAAAGTAATATATGCTTAAGTGTAATTCTTTTAAAATAATTAAGTTATGATCACAAAATCAATACTTAATTTACATGTAATTACTAATTATTATTTCATACCTGTAGATTAGTATTTGCTAGAGGAATCTAGATCAGCAAAGTAAAATAATAATTTAGATTTAGGTGTTGCGATATTGTATATAAAATTTTTAAGTCAGAGATCCAAAGGATGGTGCAATATATGCAACCTAAAGAACATTTCTACAAGATTTTCAATTTTACCAATGTACACAAACAAGCTTAATGACGACATAGAGGACATAAAAGCCACTCTTTATACTGAAGGTAGTATCATGTGAGGTTATTTTAATGACCCTTTTACAGCATTAATTATAATTATCCAAATTGTTAATTATGAATTTTAGTTTTAATACTGATAACAGCCCTGCCACATGTTCGGTTTTCATTTAACGACCCTGTCCTAGGTTAAGCATGAATTATCAGTGTTAGCTTATTAGATGATTCTTAACCTTAGCGACAGCTGGACTTGCTTAACTTATCTCCCTTTCAAATGCCACAATCTTAGCCTGATTGTTCACGACACTTAGTTGGATAAGTTCTTTGACTTCTTTGCCCATAATATTATCTCCCCTTTATTTATAGATTAATATGTGTATTCCTTTATTCCTTTATCTCTGGCTCGGCCCCCAGTTGGCAATCATGGTTGATTACATGCACTTATGTAATAACATAGAGATGACAGTAAAGAAATTTAGCAATAAAATTTAATAACAATAAAATTTAATAACAATAAAATTAAATTTGAAAACAAGAAAATGAACAATTTGATTTCCGCAAATACAGAGCGATATCATGCGACCCGGTAAGTCAACTTTACAGTCCACACCAAAAAAGTCTATTCCTGATAGTTCTTTAACTTAACTTTTGTTATTGCCCAGATGGACACAGTTCGTTGTCGTTCATTCTGACACATGCTGACATCACGTGACCCTTGGGAGTCCTTCGCAGTTCAACAAGGCAGTGATAAAGGTTCAGCATAGACGCTCGCTTGCTCAGTGATGATTTCGGCTCCTGGCTTCAGTAAGCCTGGACTCCCATCAAATTAGCGTTTAGCAGTCAAATCAAAGTTATGAAGTAAAACTCAGGACTAGCTGAAATATACAGTTATTTATATTACAGCTTTGTGTGTGATAATGACTTTTATGGGCTTTATGGCAGCAGCGATAATCACTCTTTACAATCTTCACTAATTCACAATTTACATTACATGGAAATTCAAATATATAAAATCTTTACAGGATATATTTCCTTCATTATTCTATAGTTGATAATACAATTTGGCTAGTGACCACACATTGCATGTTAACTCTCCCGTGATAACAATTAATCAACGGTAATAAAATCACGTACACATGGCATTTCTCATCACATTTACAGTATCACTGTGCCACTTAGCTTCTGTAGGAAAATGTATTAACATCAGCAGCACTAAAATTCACAAGAATATTCTACATACATTTACAATATAAAATACATAGAATCAACTCAATAAGAAAGTTCAACTAAGAGAAAATCAAGGCATTACCCTTATGTGTTTTCTTATATGTGCGGTCATAACGGATGCAGCTCTATATATTACTCCTGTAGGTCGGGTGTGGTGTAGGCGTCTCACGCGGCCAACCCATGCAGGTGGTTTTATCAATGAGATGAAGGTCAACTAACAACTTAGTGCTACCAAATTGCCCATTAAGCAAATGACCATACATGGATAGTTAGTATCTGATTTTTGGCGTGACCTTCACCTGTGATCTAACTTATTTTCCCTGAATGCGTAAACAAGTCTTTCCACGGCCTTTAAGCTTAATCCTTAACAGAAGTTTCTCAATGGGTACACAAGGTTGTGGGAAAACCCATATGTGAAAGAAACAGTTAATAATATGAAAGAAAAAAGGTTATCAGAAATACATAATTTGTTTTAATATATCTTCACAAGCCCCATGGCCTAATTTACTCTTACAGTCACTATACTGAATCCTAATGCTATAGTTTTATGGGACAAGTCATCCAATATATCAGCAAATAAATTAGTTAATGTTGCCTTCTAGGATCAGTGACATTATATCACACTCTTAATTAATTAGCAATCATCCACCCAATTAATGGTCATTCCATAAGAATTAATTAAGATAACAAAAATGTAATAATAGGAAAGATAAAAGAAAAACAATCATTCACCCATATATGGCTCACCTCCATCTGGTCCCAATTAATGGTCATTCCATAAGAAATAATTAAGATAACAAAAATGTAATAATAGAAACAATAAAAGACAAATAAAGATAACAAAAATGTAATAATAGAAACAATAAAAGACAAATAAAGATAACAAAAATTTAATAATAGAAACAATAAAAGACAAATAAAGATAACAAAAATGTAATAATAGAAACAATAAAAGACAAAGATAACGAAAATGTAATTATAGGAACAATAAAGACAAATAAAGATAACAAAAATGTAATAATAGAAACAATAAAAGACAAATAAAGATAACAAAAATGTAATAATAGAAACAATAAAAGACAAATAAAGATAACAAAAATGTAATACATTTAATAGAAACAATAAAAGACAAAGATAACGAAAATGTAATTATAGGAACAATAAAGACAAATAAAGATAACAAAAATGTAATAATAGAAACAATAAAAGACAAATAAAGATAACAAAAATGTAATAATAGAAACAATAAAAGACAAATAAAGATAACAAAAATGTAATAATAAAAACAATAAAAAACAAATAAAGATAACAAAAATGTAATAATAGAAACAATAAAAGACAAATAAAGATAACAAAAATGTAATAATAGAAACAATAAAAGACAAATAAAGATAACAAAAATGTAATAATAGAAACAATAAAAGACAAATAAAGATAACAAAAATGTAATAATAGAAACAATAAAAGACAAATAAAGATAACAAAAATGTAATACATGTAATAGAAACAATAAAAGACAAATAAAGATAACAAAACTGTAATAATAGAAACAATAAAAAACAAATAAAGATAACAAAAATGTAATAATAGAAACAATAAAAGACAAATAAAGATAACAAAACTGTAATAATAGAAACAATAAAAAACAAATAAAGATAACAAAAATGTAATAATAGAAACAATAAAAGACAAATAAAGATAACAAAAATGTAATAATAGAAACAATAAAAAGCAAATAAAGATAACAAAAATGTAATACATGTAATAGAAACAATAAAAGACAAATAAAGATAACAAAAATGTAATTATAGGAACAATAAAGACAAATAAAGATAACAAAAATGTAATAATAGAAACAATAAAAGACAAATAAAGATAACAAAAATGTAATAATAGAAACAATAAAAAACAAATAAAGATAACAAAAATGTAATAATAGAAACAATAAAAGACAAATAAAGATAACAAAAATGTAATAATAGAAACAATAAAAAGCAAATAAAGATAACAAAAATGTAATACATGTAATAGAAACAATAAAAGACAAATAAAGATAACAAAAATGTAATTATAGGAACAATAAAGACAAATAAAGATAACAAAAATGTAATAATAGAAACAATAAAAGACAAATAAAGATAACAAAAATGTAATAATAAAAACAATAAAAAACAAATAAAGATAACAAAAATGTAATACATGTAATAGAAACAATAAAAGACAAATAAAGATAACAAAAATGTAATTATAGGAACAATAAAGACAAATAAAGATAACAAAAATGTAATAATAGAAACAATAAAAGACAAATAAAGATAACAAAACTGTAATAATAGAAACAATAAAAAACAAATAAAGATAACAAAAATGTAATAATAGAAACAATAAAAGACAAATAAAGATAACAAAACTGTAATAATAGAAACAATAAAAAACAAATAAAGATAACAAAAATGTAATAATAGAAACAATAAAAGACAAATAAAGATAACAAAAATGTAATAATAGAAACAATAAAAAGCAAATAAAGATAACAAAAATGTAATACATGTAATAGAAACAATAAAAGACAAATAAAGATAACAAAATTGTAATTATAGGAACAATAAAGACAAATAAAGATAACAAAAATGTAATAATAGAAACAATAAAAGACAAATAAAGATAACAAAAATGTAATAATAGAAACAATAAAAGACAAATAAAGATAACAAAACTGTAATAATAGAAACAATAAAAGACAAATAAAGATAACAAAAATGTAATAATAGAAACAATAAAAGACAAATAAAGATAACAAAAATGTAATAATAGAAACAATAAAAGACAAATAAAGATAACAAAAATGTAATAATAGAAACAATAAAAGACAAATAAAGATAACAAAAATGTAATAATAGAAACAATAAAAGACAAATAAAGATAACAAAAATGTAATTATAGGAACAATAAAGACAAATAAAGATAACAAAAATGTAATAATAGAAACAATAAAAAGCAAATAAAGATAACAAAAATGTAATACATGTAATAGAAACAATAAAAGACAAATAAAGATAACAAAACTGTAATAATAGAAACAATAAAAGACAAATAAAGATAACAAAAATGTAATAATAGAAACAATAAAAGACAAATAAAGATAACAAAAATGTAATAATAGAAACAATAAAAGACAAAAAAAGATAACAAAAATGTAATACATGTAATAGAAACAATAAAAGAAAAATAATTTCAAGATAAAATAAAAATGAATGAGCAAATTTTAATGTTTCCCTCCATCCCTTTCAGTTCAAGAATTAATTTATAAATTACATTGTCATTGATGAATGGCTTCAAGGGTTGAGTATTTAACTCTCTCCTCCATGGTTATGAACAGTAGAATCTTGTCCAGTCAAATCTCTGTTCACACAGTCAACATTGATGGGAAAGGTCACAGACTGCATATCACAGATGAGATCTCTAGGATCACAGACTGCATATCACAGATGAGATCTCAAGGATCACAGACTGCATATCACAGATGAGATCTCTAGGATCACAGACTGCATATCACAGATGAGATTTCTGGATCAAGTCAAGCTTCTGATCAATATGATGATAGAAAGACCCAGCTGAACAAAGATAATATTTTTCCTTTAAACCTGCCCTAACTATTGTTATAAATACTAGGTCTGTGACAACAGTGGGGTAATAGCACTACTCCAAAGCAATAATGTTAGCTAACTTACATTTCCAAAAGAATTTCCATCATTATGAATCATTTATAACATAACATAATAGTCATCTCAAGAATTCAAATAATCAACACTTATCATCATTGTCTCCAGAAAAAAGATTATTCTCTTCTCCATCCAATTACATTGAAGCCAAATACATTCTTTCCAGTTTATAATTTAGTTACATTTAAACAAAATACATTACTTTTATATTGTAATTTAGTTACATTTAAACAAAATACATTACTTTTATATTGTAATTTAGTTACATTTAAACAAAATACATTACTCCCAGGTTATAATTTAATTACATTTAAACAAAATACATTACTTTTATTATATATATTGTAATTTAGTTACATTTAAACAAAATACATTACTCCTAGGTTATAATTTAATTACATTTAAACAAAATACATTACTTTTATATTGTAATTTGATTACATTTAAACAAAATACATTACTCCCAGGTTATAATTTAATTACATTTAAACAAAATACATTACTTTTATATTATAATTTAGTTACATTTAAACAAAATACATTACTCCTAGGTTATAATTTAATTACATTTAAACAAAATACATTACTTTTATATTGTAATTTGATTACATTTAAACAAAATACATTACTTTTATATTGTAATTTGATTACATTTAAACAAAATACATTACTTTTATATTGTAATTTAGTTACATTTAAACAAAATACATTACTTATATTTAAATAAAATATATTACTTCTGAGTTTATATTAGTTACATTTAAACAAAATACATTACTTCTGGTTTATATTAGTTACATTTAAACAAAATACATTACTTCCTGGTTATAAGTTAGTTCAACAATAGACTTTACAATAAATAAAGAAGGTTTATATAAGTTAGTCCAACAATAGACTTTACAATAAATAAAGAAGGTTTATATAAGTTAGTTCAACAATAGACTTTACAATAAATAAAGGTTTATATAAGTTAGTTCAACAATAAACTTTACAATAAATAAAGAAGGTTTATATAAGTTAGTTCAACAATAGACTTTACAATAAATAAAGAAGGTTTATATAAGTTAGTTCAACAATAGACTTTACAATAAATAAAGGTTTATATAAGTTAGTTCAACAATAGACTTTACAATAAATAAAGAAGGTTTATATAAGTTAGTCCAACAAAGGACTTTACAATAAATAAAGAAAATGACACCTTACAATATGTGTTTTTCACAAATTTCCTCATTATACATTGTCACAAAAATAGGCTTCATCTTCCAATGTACTATTTTTTTTAATTTATTTTTGTCATGCATAATTTTTTTTGTATATTGTATTGCTGAAATTTATTGTATCTATTTCTGTACAATTTTTTGAAACCAAATATTTCAAAACACTTCACGAAATCCACTAGTCCACCCACTGAGGGTGGTTGAAAGTGTATGCCAAACTGGTGCATCTTTTTCACTCCCTAATGCCAGGCCTCCTGCCCTCTACCTCAAACACAAGTGTGAGGCTGTGGGGTCCCACAGTGGTCACTTCATACACACATGCGCACAACCACATATGCATGTACACGCATGCACACACACACACACACACACACACACACACTCAGCTGGAAGCACCCCACAAATTCATTATCATATTTCAAAACATCTGTGTAGCATAGCAGTGATTTTTTTCATTTTGTTCCTGTAGACTTGAAGATAAAATGTTAGATATAAACACCATGCTACTTTCCTAAAAACAAAGGAGTTTCAAAGTAGCATGGTGTTTATATCTAACATTTTATCTTCAAGTCTACAGGAACAAAATGAAAAAAATCACTGCTATGCTACACAGATGTTTTGAAATATGATAATGAATTTGTGGGGTGCTTCCAGCTGAGTGTGTGTGTGTGTGTGTGTGTGTGTGTGTGTGTGCATGCAAGAACTGTGGGGATATAGACAAGTTATTAGGATTTAACAACAAAAGCTTCATGTTTTGTACCAGTTGAACAGGATGTGCATGCATTATGAACAAATTATTAGAATATACTATCAAAGCTTAATGTTTAGTTTCATGTGACCAGCACATGCTAATGTCATAGGTGATTCATTAATAAACTTATGCTTTAGCTGATACACACTTTTTCTGTCCAATGGAACAGCATTTTATTTTAGCCGGGGGGGGGGGGGGGGGCACTGGGATGAACATTGAATATAAAACTTCTGTTTTCTGACTGAGAGACCGAGTGACACAGAATGCATATATTTGAACTTTGACCCTATTCAACATATAACATATCCAATGATTGTCATATTTTCTGCAAAGATTTCTGTGCCTTAGATGAATGGCCAATTGTTTCACTTGTACTCTGGTACACCCAACCATTATTTTTGATAGAGTTGTAAAATCTGGTAACATTTAGTGATCTAAAATTCATTTTATTGAAAACCTTAATGCACATAAAATTAGTTATGATAGGAATTATGTAGAATATAAAGTTACAGTTAGGATTTGAACCTTCATCTCTTTGCTATTGAGTTGTGGAGGAGCCAAATAGCTTCAGGACTTTGCTTTTGACATTTTAATAATTTTTTACTCTTTACTAGTTCCTTTGTATGGCAGAAATTACTGCAATTATGTAATTGGATAATTTTTTGCTTTTTACTCACTTCTTTTCTTTACTTTTCTTATTTCATCACATTAATTTAGAAATTACCCCCCTTTATTCCCAGAGTGTATGATTTACCTCTGAATAGTTTGTGAGATAAGCAATTAAATTTCTTTTATTTACCATATGAGGGAATCCATAGGACAATATTTTAAAATCATATTTATCAAAATTAGTAAATTGCCCACTATTGTTTAGAAAGGTGGAGTGCAATGTTTATGTTGTATTGTCCAGTATTTTTACATTTTTTTAATTCCACATTCAAACTCACATACAAACATGTAGCATACTAACCCTTCATGCATTAATAAAAAAGAACCAGACAAACATCCATGGTGAATGTGTGTTGGATGCTGTGATGAACAACCAACAGGTCCATGCATTGTGCTGACAAATAACTGAAGGACTGAATAAAGTTGTGACAACAGAGATGTTGACATAAACAGAAGTATGCTCCAATGATGTTCCCCATTGTTCACTTCTTAGTTCATATTTTTTAATTATTTTCTTTTATCCACCCCCACCCCCTCTCTAATGTACATTTACAAGTAGAACCATTGCAATACATCTCGAAATGATCAAAATTGAGATATAATAAAAGCTCTAATACAGCATTTAAGTTATTCTCTTGAATTCTGCATAAAAGTGTTGCCATGCTAAATCCTTCTATGCTGGTATTCACAGATGTGACCTCTTTAAGATGAATTGAACTTATTAACCTTTCTGTGCAGTGATTCGTGGATGTGATTTACCCATGCTAGACCGGACAGGTTCTTGTGACCCTTATGTCACTGTCAGCCTACAACCTGCCAGTCTGTTCAACCACAAGCCACAAAAAACAAAGACTATTTGTCATACTGTTCAACCCATCTTCAACACCACTTTTCAGTTGTAAGTTTGTTTTTATCTTTCTTTTCAGTTGGCCATCACATGAATTTAATTAAATTGTTAATTTTTAACTCTGGTCTTCATATCAGTTCATGTCATTTCGTCATCACACAATTCCTGAAATTACTGATGTGCTAAGACTGTCATCACAATTATTGAGAATCAGTTTATCATCCTGTTTAGCTGGTTATTCTCACACATTTAGTGTTTGACAATGGTTAGTATTGTTTTGACTTTGTTGACATTGGTTAGTATTGTTTTGATTTTGTTGACATTGTATGATATTGTTTTGACTTTTACATTATTTTGACATTGTTCAGCTTTGTTTTGACTTTGATATTGTTCATCATTTTGACATTCTTTGACTTTGCTTTGACGTTCAAATTTTTTTTCATAGTTCAACATAGTGTTTAACCAGTTATTACAGTTTTTCTCTCGGGGATTTTGTTAATGTGTTTGACTAATTATCACAGCACCTTTTGTGTGTTTATTTTTTTGCTGTATTTGATCAATTATCACAACACTTTTTCAGTGATGTATAAGTTTCTTTTGTCGTTGTGTTTGACCAGTTAATAATAAATCTGTAAACAAATTGAATTCTTTACAGTACTCTTTGATTTTACTCAAAATTAATTACCATCCTATATCTGGTTCTGTTTTATAAACTGCTCTTCTCAGAGAAGTGACTGGTCTAACTCATGTGCTATGTGCATCATGATATCAGTGCAGAAATAATAAATCATTACAATTTTTTAAGCTTTTAATCCCTCAGGTTTGTATTTCATAAATCCAGTATATGCTTTACATTTAAGTACAATCACAAAAGAAAATCAAAACAAAACATTTATTTTATTACACATGCAACACCTAAAATGCATTATTTAAAACTGAAATTGAAACATAACAGTCATCTTGAAATTTCAATGCTAAAATGAACAAAGTTGTAGAAACTGGCTCATTTTTTTGAAGTTGAAATATCCCAGTAATATAGAAGTTAAGTACTAAAATAGAATTTTGTATTTAAAAAATATTTACTTTCTCACTGAAATTTCTGTAGCATAATGTGGCTAACCAATTTAAAAACAAAAGGAGTTAACAGGTTCTTTGGTAAATATCAATAGAATCCTCCTGTCAGAAGATAACAAATCCTATTGGTAAAAGTGAAGAAAGAAGAAGTATCCTGTTTTGCCAACATAATTTTATTGGTGAAAGCAAAGAGAATTTTAATAGTGGAAGTCAACAGAATTATGGTAGAAGGCAAGAGAAATCACATGGGCAGAAGTCAATAAAAACATGGTAGAAGTCAAGACAATTATGTTGGTAGAAGTCAATAAAATCATGGTAGAAGTCAAGAGAATTATGGTAGAAGTCAATAAAATCATGGTAGAAGTCAAGAGAATTATGTTGGCAGAAGTCAATAAAATCATGGTAGATCAAGAGAATTATGTTGGTAGAAGTCAAGAGAATTATGTTGGCAGAAGTCAATAAAATCATGGTAGAAGTCAAAAGAATCACATTGGCAGAAGTCAATAAAATCATGGTAGAAGTTAAGAGAATTATGTTGGTAGAAGTTGAGAATTGTGTTGGTATAAATCAAGAGAATTGTATTAAAAACTGAAATCAACAGAATCAGTATTGGTATAAGTCAACAGACTTCTACTCATAAATTTCAAATAGTATAACATTATACTTTTCTTACAATAAAATTGTTTAAAGTTTGCTGTCCATGAGTGTGTGCAAGTATTTACTTTTTCTTCTTATTTTTGCACAATATATATGTATATTTACTTTTACCTCTTATTATTGCACAATATATATATATATATAAATACTTTTTCCTCTTATTTTTACACAAAATATATATATATTTACTTTTTCCTCTTATTTTTGAACAAAGTATATATATTTACTTTTTCACTCTTATTTTTGCACAATATATATATATAAATACTTTTTCCTCTTATTTTTACACAAAATATATATATATTTACTTTTTCCTCTTATTTTTGAACAAAGTATATATATTTACTTTTTCACTCTTATTTTTGCACAATATATATTTACTTTTTCCTCTTATTTTTGCACAAAATATATATATATTTACTTTTTGCTCTTATTTTGAACAATATATATATATATAATATATTTACTTTTTCCTCTTATTTTTGCACAATATATATATATATTATTTTTTTAGTGTAAATCTGGATGAGTGTGTGCAAGTATTTACTTTTTCCTCTTATTTTTGCACAATATATATATATATATTTTTTTTTTATCTTGTAAGTCTAAATCTGGATGGTGACACTTGCCCCACTGGCACAAGAATTATGGAATTGAAATTAATTATACTGTTTAATAATTGATATCAGTTATCCCCAACTTTCAAGCTAGCTGACACAAGGGTCATGGAAATGAAATTAGCTATACTATTTAATAATCGATATCAGTAATCCCTGACTTACAAGCTAGCTGACACAAGGGTCATGGAAATGAAATTAGCTATACTATTTAATAATCATCAGTAATCCCTGACTTACAAGCTATCTGACACAAGGGTTATGGAAATTAAATTAGTTATACTATTTAATAATTGATATCAGTTATCCCTGACTTACAAGCTAGCTGTCTAGCTTTCTCAGCAGGGGAGAAATACATTTTAATGTCAACCTATTTCAATTACTCGTGGCTCAGCCCACACCACCACCATTAATGGTTATGCAACAAGACAAAGGAAGATCTCAGGTTAATAAAAAAAAATATTTATTCAAAGCAAATAAACTCATCTCGTAAACATAAATGAAAAATGAATTCAGATTTACAAAGCACAAAAGCATGTATGATAATCACTACATATGCTCCTAGTTAGTACAACACTTATAAAGGGCAAAAATGGTAAAATAATATGCATATATAATTAATTCTCAAGACTCAATCCCCCAAAAAGTTCAAAACAAAACAAAGGAATAATTTCAAAATCAGAAACTCACTGCAACTGCTCACAGATAATGTCATGACTAATTTATTTTGTATATACCAAACTTACTATCCCAACAAGTAAACAATAGAGAAATGATGGACTCAATAGTAATATGCAACAAAACACATGGCAAAAAGGTTCTCATTCACATTTCAGACACTCAACAGTGTTTCCAATGAATGTCTGGATCAAAATATATATGATAATCTGGTATTCAGACTTGACTACAGATAATTAGTACACTACTATTAACTTGACTGCAGATAATTAGTACACTACTATCAACTTGACTGCAGATAATTAGTACACTTGACTACAGATAATTAG
The DNA here is from genome assembly GCA_028829895.1 of Sinotaia quadrata. NCBI lineage: Eukaryota > Metazoa > Mollusca > Gastropoda > Architaenioglossa > Viviparidae > Sinotaia > Sinotaia quadrata. The sequence goes on along the minus strand of CM054183.1, from coordinate 97,545,499 downwards.
TACACTACTATTAACTTGACTGCAGATAATTAGTACACTTGACTACAGATAATTAGTACACTACTATTAACTTGACTGCAGATAATTAGTACACTTGACTACAGATAATTAGTACACTACTATTAACTTGACTGCAGATAATTAGTACACTTGACTACAGATAATTAGTACACTACTATTAACTTGACTACAAATAACTAGTACACTGCTATTAACTTTGTCGGCAAACAGAAATTAAGTACCTATGCAAATCTGGCCATCAAGCCTAACATAATTTAGATATGAATAATAGATAGACCACTATAGACAGACCACTATAGACAGACCACTATAGATAGACCACTATAGATAGACCACTAAAGACAGACCACTATAGACAGACCACTATAGATAGACAGACACTCCTTAGATGGTTAGTACTTTATTTCCACTTCTAACTAAATAACCTTGTTGTCACCTTACAAATATTCCAAAAATATTATCTAACTCTCACCTCTTTACTGCTATCAACATAACCCCTTAGGAAGCAGCAACTACTCTTTTTATACAGCACATTATCATAAGACACACTAAAAACATGATGACCATGAGATGTTGATAGCAACTCGGTAGTAACAGAATTCAGGCCAGAACTTTGTCCAGTCCCACAGCCCCTGACTCAGCATATACCGACAGGAAAGTGCACACTCAGGAATATCCAAAGAATGCTGATTTCTTCTCTTTTGTCACTGAGTATAAAAAATCTATTTGGCACTATGGGACTGATGAATTTTCACACTAAAATTTGGGATATATGTATAACTGGATTTGACGATTAAAGTTTTCATGTTAGCAGACATGCGAGTTCACTTATGAACAAGGAATTGAAACATCTAGAAATCTAGACTGATATTTTCAGTCCATGATTACAACACGGCTCAGTACACTTGATGTGGTCTTCCCCTGGCTATCATACGACACGGCTCAATACACTTGATGTGGTCTTCCCCTGGCTATCATACAACACGGCTCAGTACACTTGATGTGGTCTTCTCCTGGCTATCATACAACATGGCTCAGTACACTTGATGTGGTCTTCCCCTGGCTATCATCCTTTATCAGCATCTGGCAGAGGTGATTCTGGTCGCAGCTTGATGGCTGATCTCTTCATGTCACCTTCAAGCACAACCAGAGATCAGTACAAGTCTACTTTGGCGGCTGCCTAAATCTAAATGCCATGCAGATGAGCAGTGGACTAAAATCTTCCCATACTCTAGGTACAGGGCTTACTACATCCTTCAGACAACTGCGAACACAGTTAGATACAAACATACAAAGGGATTATCTTACCACATTTACAGCTTACTAAAACCTAGGGCATGAGCAAACAAGAATTATCTAAAATAACAAACAAGAATTATCTACAATAACAATTAAGAATTCTATAATAACAAACAAGAATTATCTACAATAACAAACAAGAATTATCTACAATAACAAATGAAGTAGATGGAGATCACGAGTGGTAGTACCCGGGTCATAAACATAGAGACAATACTGACAAACGACGATGATGGATGGCAGTCATGATAACAGATTTGACAATGCCTGGTTGCTGTTACATTGTCTTTATTTGCAGATAGACAGACTCTCTCACTCAAACCACACACGCTCTTTATATCCTATGGGAGCAGCCTTCCCTGAAGCCCACAGTTCCAGAAAATGGAAATCTAGTGTGGAAAGGCTTCTAAAAATAACTTCTGTGTTTCTTTACTTACTTTCAACTATCAATTATAGCTATATGCTTAAAAAGTACATAATAATTCAAATATACAGTGAAACTACTATAATTATACTTTAATATACAAATCTTTTCATATATATAATCTGAAGAATTAAACCCTTAATAAAATAAAATCTGTGTTGGCGGGCTTTAGGAAAAGCATTCAAACACATAAATTGCAAAATACACAAATACAATAACATTATTCATCACATAAAAATACATCAATTAAAAATATAAACGATCTCCTTTCTAAATATATAAATATCAACTTCAATTACTAACTACCTAAAACAGTATATAACAATAAAAGCATGCACTCTAACACAGCTAGCGCCAATATAGCGCTCGACTGAAACAAAGGGAGTGGTCATGACCCATTTTACAACAGACAGCCATGATCCTACTTGTAAAAGAAAAAGAAGCGTGGGGATGCGGCTGTGCACGTACACACACGATGCTGACACACAAAAATACCAAAACTAACAGAGGCTACACAAACAAGAATTATCTACAGTAACAAACAAGAATTATCTACAATAACAAGAATTATCTACAATAACAAACAAGAATTATCTATAATAACAATTAAGAATTCTATAATAACAAACAAGAATTATCTACAATAACAATTAAGAATTCTATAATAACAAATAAGAATTATCTACAATAACAATTAAGAATTCTATAATAACAAACAAGAATTATCTACAATAACAAACATCCAAAGTGCAACTATAATGCTAGTGAATAATTAGAATATAGAAAAATATTAAGTGACATTAATTAATTCATTTACTGATTACATGAATTATAATCAGGACATTTATTTCTTCATTTAGAATATGATATGTACATTATTAACTTAAATGTATTATATTTTAAATTTTGAGCAAATAAAAGTATTCTGTTTTAAAATATAGAGAGCTTTAGAGATAATACTATCATTCTGACACTAAAACTGACACCTAACACTAAAACTGACACTAATAACTTTTTTCCTTTCTGTTCCAGCCCAAATGTTCCAAAAGAATACCTGACAATGTTAGGGGCAGTACTCTTATTAAGTGTGTTTGATTATGATCGACTGAAGACAGATGACTTTGCTGGTGAGGTGGTTATACACTTAGCCAACATTCCACAGATCTTTGTGAATAAAACTGTTGACTCCACACCAGTAGTCATGATGCCACTCAAACAAGCATTTAAAGAAGCAGAGAGTCCTTTCACTGTGAGTGCATATGGGTCTGTTCACTTTGAATGCAAATGGTCCATTTACAGAGTACAAATGATCTATTCTCTGAATACAAGTGGTCTTTTAACAGAGTATAAATGGTCTGTTCGTTGGGAGTACAAGTGGTCTTTTAACAGAGTATAAATGGTCTGTTCGTTGGGAGTACAAGTGGTCTTTTAGCAGAGTATAAATGTTCTGTTCATTGGGAGTACAAGTGGTCTTTTAACAGAGTAAAAATGGTCTGTTCGTTGGGAGTACAAGTGGTCTTTTAGCAGAGTATAAATGTTCTGTTCATTGGGAGTACAAGTGGTCTTTTAACAGAGTATAAATGGTCTGTTCGTTGGGAGTACAAGTGGTCTTTTAGCAGAGTATAAATGTTCTGTTCATTGGGAGTACAAGGGGTCTTTTAACAGAGTATAAATGGTCTGTTCGTTGGGAGTACAAGTGGTCTTTTAGCAGAGTATAAATGTTCTGTTCATTGGGAGTACAAGTGGTCTTTTAACAGAGTAAAAATGGTCTGTTCATTGTACAAGTGGTCTTTTAACAGAGTACAAATGGTCTGTTCATTGGAAGTACAAGGGGTCTTTTAACAGAGTATAAATGGTCTGTTCATTGTGAGTGCAAGTGCTCTTTTAGCAGAGTATAAATGTTCTGTTCATTGGAAGTACAAGTGGTCTTTTAACAGAGTGAAAATGGTCTGTTCATTGGGAGTACAAGTGGTCTTTTAACAGAGTAAAAATGGTCTTTTCATTGGGAGTACAAGTGGTCTTTTAGCAGAGTATAAATGTTCTGTTCATTGGGAGTACAAGTGGTCTTTTAACAGAGTGAAAATGGTCTGTTCGTTGGGAGTACAAGTGGTCTTTTAACAGAGTATAAATGTTCTGTTCATTGGGAGTACAAGTGGTCTTTTTAATGTGAATATGAATGAACATTGACTGTGAGTGAATAGAATTACCCCTTCACTTTAAGTACAAATGATCCTTTTACCATGAGTACAAGTTGTCCTTTGACTATGTGTGCCAATAGTTCATTTATTGTGAATACAAGTTGTCCCTTGTGTGTACTAATGGTCCATTTACTGTGAGACAAGTTGTCCTTTGACTGTGTGTACTGATGGTCCATTTACTGTGAGTACAAGTTGTCCTTTGACTGTGTGTACTGACAGTCCATTTACTGTGAGTACAAGTTGTCCTTTGTGTACTGATAGTCCATTTACTGTGAATACAAGTTGTCCTTTGACTGAGTGTACCAATAGTCCATTTATTGTGATTACAAGTTGTCCTTTGACTGAGTGTACCAATAGTCCATTTATTGAGTACAAGTTGTCCTTTGATTGTGTGTACCAATGGTCTTGTCATTGGAGAGCTGTGTTTTCCTTTTCCTCATGCAAATCAGTTCATTAGTTTTGTATAAAGCATTTGTCATATAACAAATGTTTTATAAATTATATGCAAGACAAATGCTATAAAAATAATATATATTACTTATAAAACATTTGCCTAATGCCCTAATATATTACTTATAAAACATTTGTCTTATATATTATTATTTATTTATATAACCTTTATATAACCTTATATACTGTTATTTATAAAACATTTGTCTGTTTAATCATAAACTGATTAAAATAGACTAAAATAATATATATTTTAATCTATTTTAATCAGTTTAAAAGAGTTTTGTTATGCATTGTGCAAGTTTAGTTCAGAGTGTTTTATATTTTGTGCAAATTTAATTTATACTGTTGTTGTAAATTGTTTTATAGCCTGTTAAGGATCTACACTTTATGAAGTTATTACTCTTGTTATGTATTGTTGTCATATTGATGTTTAAAGGTGCTGCAAGATCGCTCATCATGGGACACTGAGAGTAAGGCTTTTATACAGGAACGTATGAAACTTATGAAAAAGAAAACACCCCAGCATTGTGAATCCAGTAGATCCCATAATCTTACAAACTTGTTTTCATTTTTCACCTTCGGTGATGGCAACAATAGATGAATGAAAGAGTTTAGTGATGATGGCTACACTAATGCTGGTACATGTATGTGAAAGACTTAACAATAGTATGCACATGAAAAACTTCAGCAATATTTAATACATGTAAATTGTAAGTGAGATTTCATTGATGATGGCTACTCTAATGCTGGTTCATGTATGTGAAAGACTTCATCAGTAATATGAATAATACATGAAAAACTCAGCAATATTTACTACTTGACTACTTGTAAGTGAGAGTTCATTGATGATGGCTACACTAATGCTGGTACATGTATGTGAAAGACTTAACAATAGTATGCACATGAAAAACTTCAGCAATATTTAATACATGTAAGTGAGATTTCATTGATGATGGCTACTCTAATGTTGGTTCATGTATGTGAAAGACTTCATCAATAATATGCACTCTATGTACATGAAAAACTCAGCAATATTTACTACTTGTAAGTGAGAGTTCATTGATGATGGCTGCAATTATACATATCATAGAAACATTGTTCTTTGATAGTTGCAGCATTTTATGTACTATAAGAAAATTTTAGTAACAATGTCACACTTTACATCAACTGAAAAGATTCTTGTGAAGACAGTTTATGAGTAGAGAAATCTTTAGAAATATAATTATACTCAAGCAAATACACAAGGTAGTTTTAGTTTTAGTGCTAATGTACTGCATTTGTAATCATCCAAGAACTAATGTTCATGTTAATTTTGCTACACCTGACCATGTTCTATTGGCTACACCTGACCAAGTTCTATTGGCTACATCTGACCAAGTTCTATTGGCTACACCTGACCATGTTCTTTTAACTACACCTGGCCAAGTTCTAATGGCTACATGTGGTCAAGTTCTAATGACTATACCTGACCATGTTCTTTTGACTACACCTGGTCAAGTTCTAATGATTATACCTGACCAAGTTCTAATGGCTACACCTGACCAAGTTCTTTTGATTATATATGGCCTAGTTCTAGTGGCTATACATGACCAAGTTCTAGAAGCTACACCTGACCAAGTTCTTTTGATAAACTTAAGTTCAAATGGCTGCACCTAATCAAGTTCTTTTGGCTTTACCTGACCAAGTTCTAATGGCTCCACCTGACCAAGTTCTTTTGACTAAACTTAATCAAGTTCTAAAGGCAGTACCTGACCAAGTTCTAGAGGTTACATCTGACCAAGTTCAAATGGCTACACTTAATCAAGTTCTTTTGGCCAAGTTCTGTTGACTACAGCTGACCAAGTTCTAATGCCATCATTGGCCTGGTTCTTTTGGCCTCTCTGGCCAGGCTCTGTCGTCACCGCCTGATAACTAGTACCTAATGTACTGCAGTTGTACTCATCCAAACATAAATGTTACCAAAATAGATCATCCAAATACTAGTGTTAGTGGTACTAAACTTGATCATCCAAATACTATTGTTAGTGGTACTAAACTTGATCATCCAAATACTAGTATTAGTGATACTAAACTTGATCATCCAAATACTAGTATTAGTGGTACTAAACTTGATCATCCAAATACTATTGTTAGTGGTACTAAACTTGATCATCCAAATACTAGTATTAGTGGTACTAAACTTGATCATTCAAATACTAGTATTAGTGGTACTAAACTTGATCATCCAAATACTAGTATTAGTGGTACTAAACTTGATCATCCAAATACTATTGTTAGTGGTACTAAACTTGATCATCCAAATACTAGTATTAGCGGTACTAAACTTGATCATCTAAAATTCTAAATACTAGTGCTAAACTTGATCATCTAAATACTATTGTTAGTGGTACTAAACTTGATCATCCAAATACTAGTATTAGTGGTACTAAACTTGATCATCTAAATACTAGTGTTAGTGGTACTAAACTTGATCATCCAAATACTAGTATTAGTGGTACTAAACTTGATCATCTAAAATTCTAAATACTAGTGCTAAACTTGATCATCTAAATACTAGTATTAGTGGTACTAAACTTGATCATCTAAATACTAGTGTTAGTGGTACTAAACTTGATCATCCAAATACTAGTATTAGCGGTACTAAACTTGATCATCTAAAATTCTAAATACTAGTGCTAAACTTGATCATCTAAATACTAGTGTTAATGTTACTAAACTTTACTACCCAAATACTAGTGTTAATGTTACTATACTTTACTACCCAAATACTAGTGTTAATGTTACTATACTTCACTATTCAAGTACTAGTGTTACTATATGTTAATATCCAAGTATTAGTGTTAATGTTACTATACTATACAAGTATTTGTTAATGTTACTATACTTTACTATCCGAATACAATTGTTCATGTTACTATACTTCAATATCCAAGAGTTAGTGTTAATGTTACTATACTTTACTATCCAAGTATTTGTTAATGTTATCATACTTCACTATCTAAGTACTAGTGTTAATGTTACTATACTTTACTATCCAAATATTTTATTAGTAACATTTGAGTTTTAATGATAATAATTCTACTTCACCAGTCAAGTACTAGAATTTACTCTTACTATACTTTACCACTCAAATACTAGTTATAATGTTGCTATACTTTACCACTCAAATACTGGTTATAATGTTGCTATACTTTACCACTCAAATACTAGTTATAATGTTGCTATACTTTACCACTCAAATACTAGTTATAATGTTGCTATACTTTACCACTCAAATACTGTTATAATGTTGCTATACTTTACCACTCAAATACTAGTTATAATGTTGCTATAATTTACCACTCAAATACTAGTTATAATGTTATAATGTTGCTATACTTTACTACTCAAATACTAGTTATAATGTTGCTATAATTTACCATTCAAATACTAGTTATAATGTTGCTGTAATTTACCACCACTCAAATACTAGTTATAATGTTGCTATATTTACCACTCAAATACTAGTTATAATGTTGCTATAATTTACCACCACTCAAATACTAGTTATAATGTTGCTATAATTTACCACTCAAATACTATTGTTATTATACCCGACTATCCAAATACTAGTGTTTGTATTATTATACCTGACTGTCCAATTTCTAATGTTATTATACCTGGCAGTCCAGATACTAGTGTTTGTATTATTATACATGACTGTCCAAATACTAGTGTTCATATTATTACACCTGACTGTCCAAATACTAGTGTTTATATTATTATGCCTGGCAGTCCAAATACTAGTGTTTATATTATTACACCTGACTGTCCAAATACTAGTGTTCATATTATTATGCCTGGCAGTCCAAATACTAATGTTTATATTATTATGCCTGGCAGTCCAAATACTAATGTTTATATTATTACACCTGACTGTCCAAATACTAGTGTTCATATTATTACACCTGACTGTTGAAATACTAGTGTCATTATTATACCTGACTGTCCAAATTAAGTACTAAGAACAGTATTCAGTACTAAGTTCTAAAAGAACAGTGTTAAGTTACAAAATTCTACAAGAATCATGTTAAGTATTAAAATAATAAGGTTAATTACTGTATTCTAAGAAAATCATGTTGAATACTAAAAAATTAATGAAGTACTGAAAGAGTATTAAGTGAATCATGTTAAATACTAAAAAAAAAGTGTTAAGTACTAAAAGAGTATTGTTAAATACTAAGTTCTAAAAGAATCTTGTTATGTACTAAAAAATAGAGTTAAATACTAAGAAAATACTGCTACATGTAGCAAATTTCAAAGCCAGAAAATTTAAATAATGGTGTTCACACAGACCAGTTAAATGTGTAATGCTCTTTAGTTTTAAACAATACTTACTAAATAAATTCAATTGGAAATCTTCCTTTCTTCAGAATGAATATTAAAACTTTGCAATGATAACACAATTGAAAGGTGCACAATCTCTATCAAACTCAACTTTAACATTATTTTCAAGATGGAAAGAGATTGGTCAACTTTAACATCAAAATAATATTTGTACATTGAAGTAATAATTATGTACATAAATAAAAACTTTAAATGCACATCTTTTACAGCAATCTAGCATTTCTACATATAAGTGGCAATCTTAAGAGCTTGATTTTTTTGTTGACCTCCAACTATAAAATAATTTTAATTTCTCTTCATTTGTTATTGTATACACTATACTGCTAGAGTTAGTGACACTTTGCTCAATAAACAGTGTGCTATCATGGCAGTACTCAAAAGAGTAAAGTACTATTGTTAGTGACAAAGTACTCAACAAAGAAAGTGTTAATGTCATTGCTCTTGACAGAGCAAATGCTGGTGTGAATGAGCCATAAAGTATAATATTAATAACAAATAATGTTCAACTCAACCTGCTTGATCAAGTATGGTGACTTGAATGCTGAAGTACTAATGTTAATGCTGTAGTGATAAAACCACTGTTCCTTACCAAAATACTATAATGTTAATATCAGTTACTTACCCGGAAACTATGGTGTTAATGGTTACTGACCAGGAAAGTGTACTGTTAATGTCAGTTACTGACCAGGAAATTGTAATGTTAATGTCAGCTACTGACCAGGAAACAGCAGTTAATGTCAATTACTGACAGGGAAATTGTAGTTTTAATGTTGGCTGTTGACCAGGAAACTATAGTGTTAATGTCAGCTACTGACTAAGAAATTAAAATGTTAATGTCAGTTATTTACCAGAAAACTGTAGTGTTAATGTTGGTTACTGAACTAGGAAACTATAGTGTTAATGTCAGCTACTGACCAAGAAACTGTAGTATTAGTGTCAGTTACCTACCAGGAAACTGTAGTGTTAATGTCAGTTATGATAGGAAACTTTAGTATTAATGACTGTTACTGACCAAGATATTGGATTGTTAAAGTAAGTTATTGACCAAAAACTAAATTGTTAAAGTCGATGTTACTGAAAAACTACAGTGTTAATGATAAAGAAATTGCAATGTTAATGTCACTGTTATTGATAAAGAAATTGCAGTGTTAATGTCACTGTTAATGATAAAGAAATTACAATGAATGTCACTGTTATTGATAAAGAAATTACAGTGTTAATGTCACTGTTATTGATAAAGAAATTACAGTGTTAATGTCACTGTTACTGATAAAGAAATTATAGTGTTAATGTCACTGTTATTGATAAAGAAATTGCAATGTTAATGTCACTGTTACTGATAAAGAAATTACAATATTAATGTCACTGTTATTGATAAAGGAATTGCCTGTTAATGCCACTATTATTGATAAAGGAATTGCAGTACTTGTATTTAACCAAATATAATACTAGCATCACTGTGTTCAACAAGTAAGAGCTGCAGTTTTAATTTATTTGTAATGAACCACATAATTAACTCAGTGTTTATGTGACTAATTAATCAAGTAATGAACTGCAGTATTAATGTGTTTATAATGAACCAAGTAATGAACTGCAGTATTTATGGGACTAATTAACCAAGTAATGATCCACAGAGTTTGTGCGACTAATTAACCAAGTAATGAACTACAGCGTTAATGTGTTTGTAGACCCAGGCAATGAACTGCAGTGTTGATGTGACTAATTAACCAGGCAATGAACTGCAGTGTTGATGTGACTAATTAACCAGGCAATGAACTGCAGTGTTGATGTGACTAATTAACCAGGTAATGAACTGCAGTGTTAATGTGACTAATTATCCAAGTAATGAACTGCAGTGTTGATGTGACTAATTAACCAGGTAATGAACTGCAGTGTTGATGTGACTAATTAACCAGGTAATGAACTGCAGTGTTAATGTGACTAATTATCCAAGTAATGAACTGCAGTGTTGATGTGACTAATTAACCAGGTAATGAACTGCAGTGTTAATGTGAGTAATTATCCAAGTAATGAACTGCAGTGTTAATGTGACTAATTATCCAAGTAATGAACTGCAGTGTTAATGTGACTAATTATCCAAGTAATGAACTGCAGTGTTGATGTGACTAATTATCCAAGTAATAAACTGCAGTGTTAATGTGAGTAATTATCCAAATAATGAACTGCAGTGTTTATGTGACTAATTAACAAGGTAATGAACTGCAGTGTTTATGTGACTAATTAACCAAGAAATAAACTATAGCATTAATGTGTAATGAACCAAATAATGAAATGCAGTGTTAATGTGCTTGTAATGAATGAAGTAATGATTTGCAGTGTTTATGTGACTAATGAATCAAGTTATGATCTGCAACATTAGCTGTAAATAGCTAAATGTTAATATTCATTTGAAGAGGAAGGATTTAGTGGATGCCCAAATAGTATTTTTCCATATGTGGAATATATTGATGATGACCATAATTAAAAAGGTCAAATTTGTTGTCATATTGATCTTATATTGATGATGACCATATTTTAAAAAAGATCAAATCCATTGTCATGTTGAGGGGTATATTGATGATGGTACCAAAAAATAAATGGCAAACTGATTATTGTGAGAAATATACTTATGAGACCTATTACTAAAAATGTCAGAATTCATGTCCACTTCATTGTGAAATACACTGATGATAAATATAACTAAAATTGTAAAATTCAGTGTCATTATGTGGAATGTACTGATGATAGTGGACTAAAATGGTAAAATTCAGTGTCATCATGTGGAATGTATTGATGATAGCTGACTAAAATGGTAAACTTCAGTGTCATTATGTGGAATGTACTGATGATAGCTGACTAAAATGGTAAACTTCAGTGTCATTATGTGGAATGTACTGATAACAGCTGACTAAAATGGTAAACTTCAGTGTCATTTTGTGGAAAAAGCTAAAGTTTTTTCTAAAATATTGTTTGAAGTTATGCTAGAACAGCTAAAAGTTTCAGGGGAAAGGCCCAAATATACTTGCATAAATGTAACTAAGAACAGCTATAAGTTTAACAGGAAGGGCCTAAAAATACTCGCAGAAATGTAAGAACAGATAGGAGTTTCAGGGGAAGGGCCCAAATATACTCACATAAATGTAACTAAGAACAGCTAGGAGTTTAACAGGAAGGGCCTAACATTACTCTCAGAAATGTAACTAAGAACAGCTAGGAGTTTAACAGGAAGGGCCTAACATTACTCTCAGAAATGTAAGAACAGCTAGGAGTTTCAGGGGAAATACCTAAATATACTCACAGAAATGTAACTAAGAACAGCTAGGAGTTTCAGGGGAAATACCTAAATATACTCACATAAATGTAACTAAGAACAGCTAGGAGTTTAACAGGAAGGGCCTAACATTACTCTCAGAAATGTAAGAACAGCTAGGAGTTTCAGGGGAAATACCTAAATATACTCACAGAAATGTAACTAAGAACAGCTAGGAGTTTCAGGGGAAATACCTAAATATACTCACAGAAATGTAACTAAGAACAGCTAGGAGTTTCAGGGGAAATACCTAAATATACTCACAGAAATGTAACTAAGAACAGCTAGGAGTTTCAGGGGAAATACCTAAATATACTCACAGAAATGTAACTACGAACAGCTAGGAGTTTCAGGGGAAATACCTAAATATACTCACAGAAATGTAACTAAGAACAGCTAGGAGTTTCAGGGGAAGGGCCCAAATATACTCGCAGAAATGTAACTAAGAACAGCTAGGAGTTTCAGGGAAAGGGCCCAAATATACTCGCAGAAATGTAACTAAGAACAGATAGGAGCAAACTTTTATTTACATCAATTTAAAAGTAATTCAGTTATCTTGAGTTTAATTTTGAGAAGCCAAGAAGCAAAGCAAATATAATTCATCACTCTTCCAATGAGAAATCAGTTACATCAAATAGTTCACAGTATTCTTTCATTTAATCTGGAACTTCTGTACATTTAACAATAAACAAAAACAAACAAAAAAACCATCAAGTAATTATTATTCATTAATATATATATATATATATAAAATATAATCAGAGTTTAAATAAATTCAAGTTAATAAAATAAAATTAATTTAATTAAAAATAAAACAGGCAATTAACAAAGTCTTATTTGTATCTCTCTTAAAGTCAGACTTTCAGGAATACCACAAACACCAGTTTCAAGACAGTACCAACAATAATGTCATGACGGTCACAATCTTAAAATTCAGCTGTACCTCAAACAGCCACATAAAAATATCTGCAACAAAAGTGACCATAATATGATGATCAAAATAACAAAAATTTCATAGCATTAAAATAAATAATTAAACAGAACTCAATAAATGAATGCCAATTTTTTTGTGGTTTCAAAATTCAGAGTTCTTTTAAGTGTCTCTTGTCTACATAGCTCTATGACACTTTAGGTGATGTATATTGGAGCACAAGTGGCTCTTGTCCACATAGTCTATAAACTTTAGGTGATGTATATTGGAGCACAAGTGGCTCTTGTCCACATAGTCTATAAACTTTAGGTGATGTACAATGGAGTACAAGTGGCTCTTCTCCACGTAGTCTATGAAGTTTTAGGTGTATAAAATGGAGCACAAGTGGCTCTTGTCCATATAATTAGCTTTACAAAGTTTTTGGTGGTGCATAATTGTCTTTCAACTGCATAATTAAGTCTACAAAGATTTAAGAGGAACATGGCAAGAAGGTGAACAGCTGCAAATTGTGCAGAAACACAGTCAGCAGAGTGAGAAAATATGATACATAGTGGCTAGAGGTGGAAAATGCTTCTTTCTGTTTGCTCTGATTGCTAGTTTTTGCTAAAGTTAGCTTATTATTGTTACTTGTAGCATTTTTTGAAGACACTCTGGCTATGAGGGCTGTATACCTGCTTCTTAAATATCAGGACTGGCTACGTTGGTTGTATACCTGCTTCTTAAATATCAGGACTGGCTATGAGGGCTGTATACCTGCTTCTTAAATATCAGGACTGGTTATAAGGGCTGTATATCTGCTTCTTAAATATCAGGACTGCTATGAGGGCTGTATATTTGCTTCTTAAATATCAGGACTGGCTATAAGGGCTGTATATCTGCTTCTTAAATTGGGAGAAAAGCCCCAGCTATAAGTAAAATAGCCATTTAATAATTACATGTCTGCTGAAAAATACTACCCTAAGTATTCTTAATGACAAAATAATTTTGTTATCTGTTTAATTAAAGCAAGATTTTCAATCAAACTTAAGCAAGATCACTGACATGAGTCTAAGTGTGATTTCTGCTAGCAAACCAAGCAAAGTTACTCACATGATTCCTAGTGATTCTGCTAGAAAACCAAGCAGCCACTCGCATGATTCCTAGTGATTTCTGCTAGGAAACCAAGCAGCCACTCACATGATTCCTAGTGTGATTTCTGCTTGCAAACCAAGCAGCCACTCCTAGTGTGATTTCTGCTTGCAAACCAAGCAGCCACTCACATAATTCCTAGTGTGATTTTTGCTAGCAAACCAAGCAGCCACTCACATGATTCCTAGTGTGATTTTTGCTAGCAAACCAAGCAGCCACTCACATGATTCCTAGTGTGATTTTTGCTAGCAAACCAAGCAGCCACTCACATGATTCCTAGTGTGATTTCTTCTAGCAAACCAAGTCGCTCACATGATTCCTAGTGAAATCACTGATGTGAATTTAAATGATGTGCATCGAAGGGAAATTTTTGACATGAATATAAGTGAGATCACCAACACAAAGCCAATTAGGTCGCTGACATGAAGCCAGTGAAGTGAGATATCTGAAATTAAATAATCTGCACATTCCTAAATGATGACATTTATCTTCAACATTCAAGCTTGTACAATGGCTCTGACTATTAGCTGGTAAAGACCTACATACTGACTATTAAGTGTACAGATGACTAGAGTTTGTCTAGGCACTCTGTGAAAGCCTAGAGTTTGTTTACATAATTCTGTAAAGTACTCAGTTCACTCTATTCTACAGATGTCTATTTACTGTTTCTACTTTAACACTCATACTTGTACAGTGACTAGATAAGTATAAAGACCTGCAGATGTCTAAATCTGCAAGCTTAGTCTTCTGTTTACTCTGTAAAGTCCACAGCTATCTATGTAGGCAGTAAAGGCCTGTACATTATCTATGTAATTAGTAAATCAGTTATCTGTGTAAAGTCATTTATCTGTAAGTCCTCAATTATCTATGTAAAGATCTGCAGATGTCTATTTAATTAGTGAAAGCCTATAGATATCTATATTGTTAAAATAAAAGCCTGATGGTGTATGTGTAATAAGTTAAAAGCCTGCAGATATCTATTTAGTCTGCAAAGGCCTACAGATGTTTATGTAGCCCTACAAGTATCTATGAGTCTGCAAAGGTCTGCAGTTCATCTATATGGTCTGCAAAGACATTATATTATTCATGCTTTGACATTATCACTGTGTATAATCACTCATACATAATCACTCATGCATCATCACTTGTACAACAAAATGTGAAACACTCTATCCCATTATACATCCTCAAAGAAGCCTTAATACACTGCTTCCTCAATGAGAAAGAATGTGACTGATTATTAAAATACTTCTTTAATAATGCTCACTTAAACAAGATATTTCTTTACATAAAATTCCAAGTGCCTTAAATAAAAATGAATGTTTTTTCCTTCAGTCCAAAACTTCAATTCGCATTGACTGGAACAGCTTCCTATCTGTCTGACTTGTCCTTTTGCGACTTGACAATTTTGAACGTAAATCACAAACAGCAGATGACCCAAGTTGTTGAACATCACTACTCACTTCATTACTAATGTAATCATCCTCTTCATCTGGAATTATTTTGTCAAAATATTCATCCTCTTCATCTGGAACTGCAAAATCATCATCACCATCATCATTTCTACTCCTAAGATGTTGAGCATGATCTAACCGACTTCCTAGCCGAGAGCGAACACCACTCTGGGTACTGGAAGCAACTACAGTTAAGAGTCCAGCACGAGCCCTGGAAACAAACATAATACAGAATTAATAAACAAAGCCTTACAGAATAGAAAACTATGCATACAAAAAAAAAATAGACAGGATTGTAAATGATTGATTACAGACTGGTATATAAAAACAAAAAATATGTGTACAAGATAAATATTAATATTAAAATAGCATTTGGCATGAAAAATACATATCAGTTTTTTTGTATTATATTTTTCAACATTTTATGTTACTGTACTTGATAAAATGCAAAGCACACCTTGATCAGACAAACACTGTGCTAAATTATATTTATAAAACAACCCTGTTTCTAAACTTAATGTGCTAAACTAAAAGAAACAATTCTATCTCTCTCCCTCTAAGTATTTTCTAACTCTAAACTATTGATGAAACAGCCAATTTAGTTTAAACAAACAAAGGGGATAAAATGACCATTTTGACAACAATGTGAAACCTAAGTGTAGGGACGCCAGCTGAGGAAAATAGGTTTCATGCCAGGGAATGGAAAAAGTATAATTAACTTGAGGGAGAATGCCAGCTGACCCTCCGTGATCAGGACACCACACCCATAAATCTATGTCAGTGTACAGAGTATGTGGGACGGCAGCTGAGACGCCAATTTTGTCCGTGAAAAGGCAGGCTCTGAGTTTTGAAATGTAACATCTTTTTAAGAATCACCACTATATAAATGTTTGGTAGTAAGTTGATACTGTTATTTGAAATTATTTGTTGAAATAGAATTTGAGTTATTGGAAAGTTAAGATTTATATTACTACAGTTAAATGTGTTAGTTTGTGTGTACAACCATTTCTTGCTGTGATTAATATACGGCTTGCCAGGTGGTGATGAGTTGCCAGAGTAACTGTAGTTTTAAAATAAAATAAAATTAGGACGGTTGCTCTGAGATGTAGTTCAGCGTGCTCTGAGAGTTAGCTAGATAGTTATTCAGTGGGCAAATGGATACGTAAATCGCAGGTGCCAGCTGGGAACTCAATACTTGGCACTAATAGAAAGTGGACAGTCAGAATGGTCAGAAGATTCGTCAGCACATACTGTGCAGTGCTGGTTGTACGGTGCGGTGCTGGAGGGGGGTACCGTGTGTGCTGGAGGGGGTGTGTTCTAATCAGCTCAGTGAAAGTGATGTACAAGAACTTTATGTATAAAAGGGGATAGGAGACAGGAACGGACGAGAAACCTCGAGAATGTAGCATTTTGTAGAGGGGTGGAAAGACCCTCTGTTAGAGTTTCTCCCTGCTTTTTTTGTATCAGGAACTTTCTACGAAGCTGGGAGGCAATCAGCTGGAGAGTTCTTGGACACTGCAACAGAGTGCCAGATGTTTACCCAGGCTGTATTTGAAGGCGCGCCGTGTCAAGGCCGTTAACAGATTAAGATGGACCAATCATACCAGATAGTCATCTCTGGGTTTTCAAAGACTGTGCAAAGACCGCGGGCGATCGATTATTTCCCAATAGAAGTGATAAATTGGCAGTATAATGTCACAGCGCACGGGATATGTTGTAGATGCGGTATGTTACAGAGAGGTAGTATTATCGCTGGAAGAAGTCGCGATGATGCGTGGCATGTCGCAGAGAAAACAGCAGGATTGGCTGTTAGTCAAGTACGTGAAGAGAAGAGATGATAGACGCAAGAGAAGATGAGAAACGCAAGAGAAGAGGAGAAACGAAGATAAGAGGAGAGATACAATGAGATGAGGAGAGACGTTGGTGAGAAGAGGAGAGAAGAGAGAATGTAACAAGAATTGAGAAATTAGGCCTAATGAAGAGTGCAGCAAGAGCATGGATTTGTAGCAGCCGTCGTAGCAGTGAGGACGGCCATTGGAGCGAACCATGACATTGACGGTGTTTTTGAGTATCATCAAAACCCCCCAGCACAAGAAGAAAGTGACGATAACTAAGTGAGCAGAGCACAAGAAGAAAGTGACGATAACTATGTGAGCAGAGCACAAGAAGAAAGTGACGATAACTATGTGAGCAGAGCACAAGAAGAAAGTGACGATAACTATGTGAGCAGAGCACAAGAAGGAAGTGACGATAACTATGCGAGCACAGCACAAGGAGAAAGTGACAATAACTATGTGAGTAGAAAAATCTAATTAGGGAAATCTCAGAGCACATAAACCTAAACATAAAACTTAAAACTAAAGCTTAGAATCTTAATTAAGCATTAAAACTAAAACTAAAAATAAACCTTAAGTTTAAATCTATGTTTATAAGTAAAGGATGGCTTTAAGATTAATATAAGAAAATATTGATGGAACTGATTGAAGAGGACTTGCAAGTCAAATGACATTTGTTTATTATTGAACTATTGAACTTTTATATAAGAGCAGTGGCTCCAGAACTTTGAAATAATGACTGATATATTATGTTGTAAAATGCTTAGGCAATTTTAGAAGTAGTACTGCATGAAGAATCTTGAATTTTGCATTTCTTTTTTATTCATCATTCTTTCTTTCTTTCTCTCCCCCCCTACCCATGGGTGCGAGTGCGGATGGCTGACTAACCAACGTGTGAGAGGAAACTCATAGACCAATAAATTTGAATTTATATTCTGACATTGAGGCTTTCTCCTGTCTATGTTTCTGAAAGAGTGGTTGTTGTCGTTGTTATACGTTGTGTCGTCTGTGCCGTCTACACTTCACCCTTATCCGTATGCAATCACACATGCAAACATGTCAGCAGAGAGAAGGTGGGTCAGCATCAATCTCTAATCTAAGGATACAGAGAATAATCAGATCCAAATACACGAATCATCAGTGCACGTCTTAATAAACAAAACTGCAAAACCTGATGAAGACAGTCAAATACAGGCACTAAAAGTATCTAGGATTATATCAGAGAAGTTTTCCTTTCATCTTATCTGCAATCACTAGGAACTATGTACTAAATGAAATCAAACACAGCCTACTTCTTATCTGCAATCACTAGGAACTATGCACTAAATGAAATCAAACACAGCCTATCTGCACTCACTAGGAAGTGTGCACTAAATTAAATCAAACACAGCCTACTTCTTATCTGCACTCACAAGGAACTATGCACTAAATGAAATCAAACACAACCTACTTCTTAGCCTTCAGCCTCTCCTCCTCTTCATCTGCACGCATTCTCATCACTCGTTTTTTGGGTGCTGCTTCTAGCAGATGTTCAAGTTCTGCATCAAAATCCATTTCATCGTCAGCTGTTGAAAGGATTCTCTTTGGTGCCGTTCGAATGGTCATAGCTTGCTCCAAAACCTCAGCTGGCTTAGATTTTGCTGCCACTATAGAAGACTGGCCTGTAAACAAATGGTTAAACTTTACACATCAGACTATAATCAAAAAAAAGCTTTACAGACCAGAATGCAAACAAAAGATTTTGCATTACAAATCAGAAAATAAATTAAAGATTCAATACAGTCTGGATTGTGCTTAAATGATAAAACTTAATAGATCAGACTGTCAACAAAAGAGTTAACTTTATAGGTCAGGCTAAAACAAAAGTTTAACGTTAACATATTAGATTCTAAACACAAAATTAATACAAATTAAATGTAACCTAAGATTTAACTTTACCACCCAAACTGTATGCAAATATTTAGCTATAAAAATTGGTTTGTAAATGAAAGATTAAACTTTACAGATTGGATTATAAACCAATCATAAAGCTATAAAGACAGGATTATAAATGACTGATTAAACTTTACAGACTTGTATATAAAAACAAAAAAAAATAAGCTATATGGATTCGACTGCAAACAAAAGATTATGCTTTAGAGATTGGATTGTAAACCAAAGATTTCACAAATCTTAAGAGAGCAAAAGGTTAAACTTTACAGATCTGACCTATCAACAAATGATTCAGCTTTACAAATAGAATTGCAAATTAAAAATTAAGCATTACAGATTGGACTTTTTATAACTTCCGAAAAAATAAAACTGACTTTAAAAATAATTCCTGAAATTCATAACTTTATTTAATAAATTTTTCTTTTAGTATATAAATTTATTTGTTATAATATATCTTGTAATTTTACACATGGATTCATCATTTTGTTTACTGACACTATTTGCAATTTGCATATGAAATTGTATGAAGATCTAGTGAATTTTATGTGTAATTATTGTATAGCACTGAGACCTTTTATAAGTATTCTATTAAATTCAGTCAGTAATTTTTGGACGCTTCTGGCTTCCACCAATTTTGCATATTAAATACTACTACTACTTATTCTTTATTATAAATAATAAATAAATAAATAAATAATCTTTGTAAATTTGTTTTTATAATGTAGATCTATACAGCATTTTGAAGGAACATTTTGTATTAGAATATTTCCTTCCAAAAAAAAACCTCAGATATTTCAGTTCTTAGTCACAACTTACTTACCACTTTCCCTGTTCAACAGCTGTCGAAGATCTTTTGGCTTTTCCATTATTTGAACCACTTGGTCATCGTCAGCTTGGAGATCTCCTAACATTTCGGGTTCATCACTTGATATTTCTCCATCCTCCTTCTCTTCTACTTCCTTCTTCAAGTTTTTCAGTTTTTGCTTGTTGGTGATCATTTCACGGGCATCTGGTCCATGACTCTTTATATCCTTATCAATTTCCTCTCTTCTAATTTTTCGTTTTCTGTGAATGCATTTTATATTGTGTTAAAATAGCTAAAAATAAAATATAAATTTTAAATAATTACTCCATACAATTCTTTTATAAATGCAAATAAGGTGTAACTCATAGTAAATTTTGTTTTCAGTCAAAAAACTGCTGAAATGGAATATTATATAAAGTGGTTAATTTAACAATCTCTAGTGTGGTTAATACAGCTTTGAGTGGACTCTAGCACTAAACAAAACAAAAAAAAAAGAGGTTCAAGAGAGCATAATGAAATTACATAAATAATTTATTACACAACAGTGAGACCATGTGTACAAACAACAGTCAGACCACGTGTACACACAACAGTCAGACCACAGGTACACACAACAGTCAAACCACGTGTACACATAACAGTCAAACCAGGTGTACACACAACAGTCAAACCATGTGTACACACAACAGTCAGACAAATGTACACACAACAGTCAGACCAGGTGTACACACAACAGTCAGACCATGTGTACACACAACAGTCAGACCAGGTGTACATACAAGAGTCAGACCAGGTGTGCACACAACAGTAAGACCACATGTACACACAACAGTGAGACCACATTTATACACAAAAGAGCCCTCTTCCAGCAACAGTCAAATGAAAACTGCCATCCACTGTTGTCATTTCATGATGTCTTTTTTTTAAAAATATAAACTGTTCAATAATATTCTTCATTTTATTTTTATTTGCAGATTTACATGCTTTTTGTGTTTAGTAAAGGAAATTACAAGCTAGGCTTTCATGAGTGTTTAGTAAAGGAAAATACAAGCTAGGTTTTCATGAGTGTTTAGTAAAGAACAATACAAGCTAGACTTTCATGAGTGTTTAGTAAAGGAAATTACAAGCTAGGCTTTCATGATGGTAACGAGCATGTCAAACAAAATTTTGTACTTTCCATGTACCGTTATTTTCCAACTACTGTTTAGTCAACTGAGGGGTTGTTAAGAATGTATCCACACAGATCAAAACAGTCTCTGAATATGGAACAATA
This sequence comes from Sinotaia quadrata, assembly GCA_028829895.1. NCBI lineage: Eukaryota > Metazoa > Mollusca > Gastropoda > Architaenioglossa > Viviparidae > Sinotaia > Sinotaia quadrata. The sequence continues at coordinate 97,524,050 of CM054183.1, read as the reverse complement.
AAGAATATAGTTAAGAATGTATCTAGACAGAGCAAAACCGTCTCTGAATATGAACAATAAAGAATAAAGTTAAGAATGTATCTAGACAGAGCAAAACCGTCTCTGAATATGAACAATAAAGAATATAGGTTAAGAATGTATCTAGACAGAGCAAACCCGTCTCTGAATATGGACAATAAAGACTGTAGTACAAGGGCAAGTTTGGGTAGTAATACACTTTTGTAATGATAAGCTATAATTTCTCTACTTAATAGTTTACTCAAGGTTATTACTATAGTCGTGATAATTAAGATAGTTAGACAGACTGATGGATGGATGGATTAACTCGATGACTGGGTGTTAATGGTAGCACATCGACTGGACTGTCAGACAGACAGATAGATTAACTCAATGACTGGGTGTGAATGGTAGCACAGCATTGACTGGCAGTAAAAGTCAGTGAGTGGGTGTGATTTATAAACTGTCAGTGACTGTCAGTGATGTTAGTGACTGGATGTGAATTACAATGTGTGTCAGTGACTGGGTGTAAACGGCAATGTATGTCAGTGACTGTGTGATAGAAAAATCAGGTTTGACTGGCAGTGTATGTCAGTGGTGACTATTTGCTGAGATACTGAGTAAACAGACTTACCTTGAAGTACTAATCAGCCCCTTCATACCTGTTTACAGAGAGGGGAAACATGTTAATGGTCAAATCATTAATTCTTTCATCTCAGACTTTCAATACATGATAATGTCATTCTTTCATCTCAGACTTGCAATACATGATAATGTCATTCTTTCATCTCAGACTTGCAATACATGATAATGTCATTTTTTCATCTCAGAATTGCAATACATGATAATGTCATTCTTTCATCTCAGACTTGCAATACTAGATAATGTCATTCTTTCATCTCAGACTTGAAATACTAGATAATGTCATTCTTTCATCTCAGACTTGCAATACATGATAATGTCATTCTTTCATCTCAGACTTGCAATACTAGATAATGTCATTCTTTCATCTCAGACTTGAAATACTAGATAATGTCATTCTTTCATCTCAGACTTGAAATACTAGATAATGTCATTCTTTCATCTCAGACTTGCAATACATGATAATGTCATTCTTTCATCTCAGACTTACAATATGTGATAATGTCATTCTTTCAACTCAGACTTGATATATGTGATAATGTCATTCTTTCATCTCAGACTTGCAATACATGATAATGTCATTCTTTCATCTAGACTTGCAATACATAATAATGTCATTCTTTTAACTCAGACTTGCAATACATGATAATGTCATTCTTTTAAAACTCAGTCTTGCAATACTAGGTACTAAAATTCTTTAATCTCAGTTCAGATAATATCCTTCTTTCATTTCATTTTAACTATGTTAAATACTATTTTGTCATCTCAATTCAGATAATATCCTTCTTTCATCTCATTTTAACTAATGATAAATACTATTTTTATCTCAGCTTGCTATATCAGATAATATCAGTTTTTTATCATTGTCTGGCTATATTATACCCTATCCTTCTTTCATCCCAGTCTTGCTATACTATTTTTTTATCATAGTCTTGCTATGTCAGATGCTATAATTCATCTCAGTTTGCTATACTAGGCACTATTTTTCATCTCAGTCTTGTTATACTTGACACTATTTTTCATCTCAGTTTGTTATACTAGACTATTTTTCATCTCAGTCTTTTTATACTAGACACTATTTTTCATCTCAGTTTGCTATACTAGACTATTTTTCATCTCAGTCTTGTTATACTAGACACTATTTTTCATCTCCGTTAACTATACTAGACACTATTTTTCATCTCAGTTTGCTATACTAGACACTATTTTTCATCTCAGTTTGCTATACTAGACACTATTTTTCATCTCAGTTTGCTATACTAGACTATTTTTCATCTCAGTTTGCTAGACACTATTTTTCATCTGTTTGCTCTACTAGACACTAATGTTCATCTCAGTTTGCTATACTAGATACCATCCTTTTTCATATAGGTCTTGCCATACAATTACTATCTTATGAACTAAGTCTTGCCATACAATTACTATCTTATGAACTAAGTCTTGCCATACAATTACTATCTTATGAACTAAGTCTTGCCATACAATTACTCTCTTATGAACTAAGTCTTCCCATACAATTACTATCTTTATGAACTAAGTCTTGCTATACAATTACTATCTTATGAACTGACTACCAAACCTGAACCATCACACAAACTGACAAAGTTAAAGTGAGAGTAATAATTTAGAAAAGTTTGTCAATTTAACAAAATGAAATTAAAAAATTCAAGAAAACATTTACAGTTAGAATTACAAGTTATATAATGTCTGTCCCACTCAATGGATTACCACTGATCAATAGTTTACAGCAGATTTATTACTCTAACAATGAAATTTCACTGAGAGGCAATTTCAGTCACACTGTCTTTCTAATAAAACAAAATTCCACTGAGAGAAAATCGCATCTAGTCATTTGTCCTTTGTAATTTATATAAAAAAAAAAAAAAAACAATATTTTTATTTTGCACTATATCTATCTTGTTGTTTGTGAATATGTTTATTTGAATTGTTGGGTTGATGATCATTGTGGTTTATATTTTACTTGTACCGAACTGAACTTGAAAAATCACACATTTGATAGATAAAAAAACAAAGTGATCATAAAGAACAATATAAGCAATTAACAATATCTTAAAACATATTTGTTATTATCATATTTTTTTCTGACACAAGCTTTTTTCATCAGTTTGCACATTTTGGTGTTAAAGATTTGTACAAAATGAAGTAGATTAAAGTGATGCAAGGCAGGAGAGCTAATTCTAAAAGTAAAAATAAAGACATAATGATATATAAACTAAAGATTATCAGAACAGTTAATTGTCAAAACAAAACAAATTTCATCACAGAACCTTTGTAGTTAGGATTTCCATATTTCCGATAATACTGACTTTTCCTCTCCGCTCCTGGCTGCTTTCTGTCATCTGAAACCAAGAATAAAACAAAAACTAAGATCATTCTAAAAATTATTTTAAAAAATTATAAAAAAAAACCATTAAATTGTTAAACCATGGGCAAATTGTGCTCTTTGTGTTGTATTATTTCTTTTTCTTTATTAATAATCTGTAATTGATAGTTACTAGCTATGGCGGTCGTGTGATCGATTATGCAATCTGCCATACCCACATGTGCTACATGCAGTAAAGGATTTAGGTCAAGTTATTGGGCAGTGGAAATGTACAGAAGAGGGAAGAGAGACAGTAAGAATGGGTGAATGTTGACAGGATGCCCTTATATAGACATTTGTGTTCCATGCGATGACGTGAAAGAATCTGTGGGTTGACCCAGACTCATTCATATATGTTTGCTAATAGACCCTTGCTTTTATAGATACACTGCTCCCATGCCATATGGAAGGATTGAAACCACGTAGATGAAAGGAAGGTTTTGCACGTTTTCATAATTGGTAAATATATTGACTTCTCAGAAATCATTGTTATATATTATTATTTAATATGTTATATATTTTTACTACTGATTGTTGTAAAAAACTAATGCATATCTCTTTCAGAGAAAGTTGTGTGGTGCTAGTAATCATTCAATAAGAACATGCTGTGCTCTATGCCTAATGTATTGTAAAACCATTTGTAGCAAGTAAAGCTAAACGGGAGATTGAGGTAATCATTCAATGTGAATTTAATGTAAACCATTCATTGTTATGCTTGTGTCTATGAGATTCATGTAAATGTGAAAATGGAAATATCATTGTTTCATTTGTAAATATTTATCCATGACGAGATTTTGTAAAGTATAAGTTAGCATGTAGTGAAAGAGTCATATATTGCTGTCACCACAAAGCCTTAATGCTGTTTGTTTTTATCATCGGCTACTGAGAGATACATTGTCTATTTCAGCTGCCTTCTTTCATCATGTCTTGACATGTTGCAGAGTTGATCTTTGTGTTCTTTGTGTTCACTCTGAAACACACACCTTATTTCTGTTGTGACCTGATGGTCATTAATGTGACATCATCGACAAAGGCGAGAAGTACTGCACAAGTAAATAATGACGATGACCTCATCTCTATCCACAAGGACAAGGTTAAGTTGTCTGAACTACTCAATCCATAATTGACCAGATGAACATTATTGTTAAACGAACACTAATGTTGGGTCAGTAAATTAGACAGTCTCAGTTGACCTGTTTTCAGAATTCTATTGTTCTCTTTTCATTATTATTATTAAATCTTCTTTGTTTTTGTTATCTTAAACTCACATTTTAGTTAATTTGTTAGTGTGACCAAGAAGAGTTGGCTGGAGGTTCTGAACCTGAGATGTGGATGTTATTTATATAAGTCATAATTAATCAAAAACAATGTTTTCCAACTTAGGGCACATCAGCTAATTTGTCTATCGCAGTGTTAGACAATAAAGGTCCGAGAGAATGGGCCTGACATAGAGACAGAAGGGTAGATCAGACTGCCTGGGCTGTTGTCAGTATTAGAGTTAATATATAAATTTATTGATTAACAATTAAATATAACCCAGCAGGTGAACTCACACTTCAAATTATTGCAAGTGAACTTGTATAAAACAAGCTGATAAGATTTAGCTGAAACATCTTAACATTTACAACAGGGATCTCAAACTCGCGGCCCGCGGGCCATTTGCAGCCCGCGAGATGATATTTCGTGGCCCCCACTTGATATCAAAGTTTAATGATAGTGCGGCCCACATGTTTTTCTCACACCTTGGGTGTTTTATAGTTTTTGTCACCTGTGGGCTACCATACCTCAGGATAACAACCAGCGTGTTGTGTTGAAACTCGGGGACTTTCTTTCCCCAAGCCTGTTACATATTGCTACTGTTTAGCAAAGTTCAAAACATCCAGCTCTAGCAAGCTGATTCTATATAGATTATAGACCCTAAAGGCCTACACACAGATGAGTGGTTTAGAAAAGAGAATTTTCATGTCGAAAAAACAGGTGAATGGTTTAGCAAAGAAGAAAAAATAGTAGACTGATAGAACAGAAAAGGAAGAACAGAAAAATAAATAAATAAAGGAATACAGCAATCTAAATAAATAAATATGTTTAAACAAATAAGAAATATTAAAGTAAATAAACAATATACCAACAAAAAGAAAGATTATATAAAAATAATTACAAAAAAAAAGTACTTGAAACACTGACGTGATTCCTAATTGAGTGAATGTGTTTTATCGTATGCCTATGTAATGGAGTCAAGGCAAATTATACTTGACCTCCTAACCCGTAATCAGTTTGCATTATGTTTAGCTTTTTGTGGACACAGTCTTATTCATAACCAATATTTTTGGATACCTGTTTTCACGAAAGTGATGTAATCACTATGCTCTGGTGCATGCGTTGTATTCACAGTCGGAAGGGAACTCACTCCTATTACGTAATATTTCGAACAATAGCCGATAGTAGGTCATGTCCAAGACGATGCTTGACTGATAGATTTCCCGCCATAAATTCATATGCACCTTTATATACCCTGTGCTGAGCTGAGAGAGTTAGACTGCCATGCCGCAAAGTAGGAAAATGTGCTGAAAGTTAGTCACTTGAAACATGATTGCCATCGAGTGGAGAGAAAATACATCCTGTCACCCAGTGCAAATACGTTTCTTTGTTTTTGTTTTATTTTGTAACCCATCCCCAGTCATGTTTTACTCAAAATCTGCTGTGAAGAGAAAGGTTGGCAATGAGCACAGACAATTTCAGGAGAAGTGGGAGATAAACTACTTTTTTGTTGAGCACAGGGACATTCTGACGTGTCTTATATGCACAGAGAAAGTTGCGGTGCACAAGGAGTACAACATCAGACGTCATTACTCAACTAGACATGCTGAGGAGTATGCAAAATACCAGGGAGATGAGAGAGAGGACCGAGTCGCCAAACTTAAAACATGTTTACTGAGGCAACAAGATTTTTTCAAGAAAGCAAGCAAAGAGAGTAATGCGGCAGTCAAAGCTAGCTATGTGGTGAGTGAGATGATTGCTAAAGCAGGTAAACCATTTAAAGATGGTGAGTTCATCAAAACGTGCATGTTACAGGTTGCAAGTATAGTCTGTCCAGAAAAGAAGAGTCAGTTTAGCAACATAAGCCTCTCAGCCAACACAGTAGCAGAGCACATTTCTGACCTGTCAGGTAAATTTACGATCAACTTTGTGAGAAAGCTAAACATTTCCATGCATACTCAGTCGCTCTTGATGAGAGCACCGATGTCACTGACACTGCACAGCTCGCAATATATGTCCGTGGTGTTGACGACAATTTTGAAGTGATGGAGGAGTTGCTCACAGTGATTCCAATGCATGGCCAGACCATCGCTGAGGAGATATTCCACCGGCTGTGTGATGCCATTGCAGAAGCCGGCTTACTATGGAAGAGTTTTGCTGGAATAATAACTGATGGAGCGCCATCAATGACAGGGAAGAGAAATGAAGTTGTGGCACTTGTTCAAAGAAAACTGAAAGAAGAAGGTGTAGAAGAGGCCATTACTCTGCACTGCATTATACATCAGCAGGCCCTTTGCAGCAAATGCCTGAAGTTTGACAATGTGATGTCTGACATTGTGAAATGCATCAACCATATCAGATCCAGGGGCTTAAAGCACCGGCAGTTCTGTGCCTTTTTAGAGGAAATAGAGTCAGCATATGAGGATGTGCTCTACTACACCGAGGTACGTTGGCTTAGCAGGGGACAGGTCTTGAAGAGGTTTTATGAGTTGAGAGCAGAAGTGAAAACCTTCATGGAGAAGGATGGGATGGCTGTTCCTGTACTAAGTGATCCCAAATGGCTCATGGACTTAGCTTTTCTTGTTGATATCATACAAGAGCTGAATGTACTGAACAAGAAATTACAAGGCCAGGGGCAGCTTGTCAGCACAGTACATGACAATGTCAGAGCATTTTCCACAAAACTCATGTTATGGAAAACCCAGCTTTCTCAGACAAACCTCTGCCATTTCCCAGCATGTAAGGCACTCATGGATTCTGGCACACCATTCAGTAGTGAGAAGTATGTTGATGCCATTGTAAAGCTGCAGGAAGAATTTGATCACAGGTTTGCAGATTTCAAGAAACACAGAACCACCTTTCAAATATTTGCTGACCCCTTCTCCTTCGATGTGGAAGATGCCCCTCCTATGCTTCAAATGGAGTTAATTGACATACAGTGTAATTCTGAACTCAAAGCCAAGTTCAGGGAGGTGAGTGGAAAAGCAGACAAGCTTGTACAGTTTTTGAGAGAATTGCCACTTATTTTCCCTGAACTTTCCAGGATGTTCAAGCGGACCATGTGCCTTTTTGGGAGCACCTATTTGTGTGAAAAGCTCTTCTCCACCATGAACTTTAATAAGTCAAAATTCAGGTCCAAACTTACAAATGAGCATCTTCAAGCCATACTGAGGGTCTCAGTGGCTTCCTCCCTGAAGCCAAATGTGTCTGAGCTGTGTAAGAGGAAGCGTTGCCAGGTCTCTGGCAGCAGGGAATAATGATGCGGCCCAGCTTCACCCAGACTCTACTTCCAGCGGCCCCCAGGTAAAATGAGTTTGAGACCCCTGATTTACAACAAGGTTTTTAAATATGTAATTACCAAACTGTCTGAGTCTGAAATTATCAAACTTTGTTAAGAAGCATTTATTACAAGGATTTTCAGTCTGAAACTATCAAACTTTGTTAAGAAGCATTTATTACATGGATTTTCAGTTTGAAATACCAAACTTTATTCAGAAGTATATATTACAAGGATTTTCAGCCTGAAATACCAAACTTTATTTAGAAGCATTTACAAGAATTTTAAGCTAGAAACACCAAACTTTATTTAGAAGTATTTATTAAAAAGATTTTATGCCTGACACTACAAAATTTTATTTAGAAACATTTATTACAAGGATTTTCAGACAGAAACACCAAACTTTATTTAGAAACATTTATATGGAGCCTGAAGCTACCAAACCTGCAAATAAGAAAATACCAATAAAAGTATTTATGTAAAGAATCTTTCTCTTCATATTTTCATTTACATGAAACTGTTATGATTTCTAATTAAAATTTAAACTGAAAAGTTTCCAAATTTTCAAGAATGAATTAATATTTTGCAAGCTTACTAACATTTTATCTAATAGCAGTCCATTGTTATAGTAGCTATACAAACTGACAAACACATGTATGCATATATTCCTGTCCGAGTACACATATGTACATAAATACACAAACACACACTCAAACAAATGAAAGGAAATTAAACAGTTAACCTTTAGTAGCAAATCGAAGGAAAAGGTATCGAGCTTTCTTGCAAGGAACACCAAGCCTCCATTTTCCTGGGGGCCAATGGATAGTGCGATATTTTTTCTGGTTTTGGTCATATCCCTTTGGTAATAACTCCCCTGTATCTTTGTCCAGCTTCTGCAATGCAATGCCAATTTCATTAGAAAAATAGTTATGTTTCATTAAAGTAATAAATTAAAATTAAATGGCAAAGAAAACATTTGATGCTTTACTGGGATTAATATACATGAATTAATTTTAGAAAAGGAATTTGGATAGGTAACATTAAGAAATAAGACTAAAAATAGCTAAAACAAAATGCTTTCCTCCAATTCTTGAGATTTGTTTGTTGGATACTATTTATATGTCATTATTATTATTCTGTCAGTAGTCTATACTAAAGGTTTAAAGTAGAGTGAAGTGCAATTTTAGGTGCCAAGTACAATATATTGTATTATATGGTTAAAAAGTACACTGTACTATACTAACTGTCGTCAAGTATATTGTGTTAGTAAACTGTACTATACTAACTGTCGTCAAGTATATTGTGTTAGTAGGTAGTCCCACTCATTTTTTTCTACTTGATATTTTACAAATGTTTTATGCTCAAAATGTGTGTTCTGATGAAATAAGGTTGTACAGAAAAAATTATGATGATAGCTATAATACTTTTTGAGATATTGTCAATTTAGTGTCGTAATTTGTGATCAACATTTTTTAGACGTAATGAATGTGCAGTTTGTCAAGTTCAGTACAAGTAAAATATAAACCATACTGATCAACAGTCCAACATTTTAAATTAATATAATCACAGACAACAAGAAAAAACAGACATAATGCAGAATCGAAATTTAAGTTTCTTATAAATTACGACGGAAAACGTGCTTTTGTTTCATAAAATTGCTTACAAAACACAACAAACTGGAATATTCATGGCATCATAGCATAATCAACTGATGAACAAAGTATATCCACAATGCATATTATTAAATCATTTGCTATGTAGTTAATGCCTATTTTTTTCCAAAAGCATAGCAATAACAGTGAAGAAATTATTTGATGCTGAAAATGGCCATTTCAACTAATTTTAACCAAAAAAGAGCAGTAACCAAGTGTTATAGGGAAAACGTAAAAAAGCAAATTGTCATATCTCTAAAACTATACAACATACAGAGCTGGTTCACATATCAAAATGATCAGTAAGTTGTGCTCTATCTAAATATATAAAGTTTTGTTATGTTTAATCATTTATTTAATTTACATTTTTAGTTTTATTATAAAATTCCTATTTACGAAGAAAATGAAAATGGATAAATTGTCATATCTCTGAAACTATACATAACACAGTTATGGTTCATCTATTAAAATGAACAGCAAGATGTTATACATGTAACTAAACAAAAGATTTGTTCAGCATTTTATTTGTTTTAATATTTTATAATACAAAATTTAATATTTAAAATCTTAAAAACCGTATTAAAACTGCTTGATTGGTATAAAAGCACTCTATATCTCTATATGTATCAAAGATACATAAAGATGTTGAACCCATGCCATTGCTAATTATATCCCTACACACACACACACACACACACACTAAAAATTCCAAATCATATCGTTTTATTCTGAAGGTTTGACAAAGTCTTAAATCACTGAAACTTGTGAAAGTGTGCATGAAAAATTTATTCTTAAATTAAAACAATGCTCTGCACACATGTACATTATTTAAAGAAATATTAACATATTTATATAATTATAATGTAGGTTATGAATAAAAGATCATTTCATTTTTGTTTTATTTATTTCAAATAATTAATATGCACAATAACACACAGTGACACACATACATCCATTATCATAACAAACAGCAACATCTTAGTTTGTAAATCCACCATCTTCTTTCAGTCTCTTTGGTGGTTGGCTACTTGGAAAGTTATCTACATTAGTTGTTCTTGTCACTTCAGTTTCATCTAAGCTACTACCTGCATTTACAACAGCTCAGCATGTGCACAATCAGATACTGGACTGCCTTCTAGCAAATATTTGCATAAATTATTTTATCAACAAGGGTGTTGATGTCTTTACCTTTTATTTTTATATTCAGACTTTTAGCACCCAAATCAACCTTGTATCTATGATTACTATGGAGTACTACTAGCTTTATTTAAAGTCTGAAGCTCTTTGCAAACACTTTCATTCATAGACAAAGCAAGAATAATTTGACTATCTGGTTTTAAATGAAAAGTTTAAAGAACAGTGCACTGCTTTTTTTTTAGTGATTCTGTATTTTATGTTTTTGCATTTTTGAGAGATGGGCAAAACTGAACAAGCCACTCATTCAGACAGCAATCTTTCAAACTTAATTTCTTGGCAAAACTTTGAAGTAGTCAAATCAGATTATCAGAAACTTCATAAACAGCTGTTAATGAATAACATACTTCAACAGCATCTCCTGACTAATACCATACTTTTCACAAAAAAGTCCCATCACTAAGTTGTAATGCTTTGGAAAGAACAGTTTCCCAGTTGTTACAAGGGGTGTTCTTAAGTTCAGTCATAACCCTGAAGATAAGTTAGTGTACTGCTCATCAGCTAAAAAAAATATTCCACAAATGTTCAACCCTTAAAATTTTCTTTATGCAAACAAGTATGCTGTAAGTAGGATAACTATTAGCTGCATACTTTTAATAACTTGCTTTTAATGTAAAGAAAAAAGTATACATTGCTTACCAGCTAAAAGAGTGAAAGGACTAAACAATATTTAAATATTACTCTTTAAAATAAAATAAAGTAAAACATGAAGAAATATTAAGTTAGCTAGTATAACTATAAGATTAAGAACAAATGTACAGCAGCCTGCTGTCTTAAAATAAAGTAAAACATGAAGAAATATTAAGTTAGCTATAAGATTAAGAACAAATGTACAGCAGCCTGCTGTCTTTATTATTAAAAAACGAAACAACAACCTTTTAAGTTAGCTATTTCTCCATTTATATAGAAGTGTAAAGAAATTACAAGTCAGGGGAGGGGGGGGACCAAAAAAAAAAGATTTTTTTACACTGTAAAACGATGTTCAAATAAGAAACAAAATGGGAAAAGTTTTTTTTTAAATATAAGCAAAAACGAAATAATAAACTAAATATTAAGTTTGTATTACAGTACACAGAACGCTTGAAAGAACTGAAATATTTAAGAGCGATGTTTTTCTACAATTTTAACATCTAGAGTTATCTTTTCTTGTTGAAATTAACGATGATTTAAAACTATTTTTTCTACATAATAAAATTGTCACCCATAACTAAAATTAAATGAGCAAATAAAACAATATTCACAAATATGATCTGCGTCTTTAAAACGAAATATTTCAAGAAAATAGTATATTTTCACATATTTGCAAGTCACTCCGAGATCGGCCTATATTTGAACGAGAACAACAACGGAAAGTGTCAATAATTCTACTTCAGTACTTGAATAATAATAATATGCTTACAAAAAAAATCAAGAAAATGAAAATAAACTTTAATAAACACTCACAAATAGATCTGACCGATAAATGGTTTCAACTGATCGTATAGGGCAGAATAATCAGCGTTAGCGTCGGTACACCGTGTCACAGAAGTGAAAGCCATGACTGTGGCGTGAATTGAGAAAGATGCTACGGGGTTTTCGATTTCGCAAGAACCGGCTGGACTAATAATCACGTATTGTGTCATGTTTTTAGAAAGAGGTTGAAATGCTGAATAAAATGATATGTTTTCCTAGTTTTTCTGAAAAATATTTGATCCCAAAAATTTGTCTCAAATTTTTAACTTAAATTTTTTTTGGTGTTATTCTTAACATACAATATGGAAAAAAATATGAGTGTATAGAGTTATCTCTCTCTTTTTTTAATGGACCAATGAGAATTTCGCCAACCTATCGAGCTGTTTCTTGCCGAAAAGTTAAAGTATAGTACCGAAAAACGCGAATTTTACTTTTTCGGCCGAGGCGCCCGATGAGAAATTTTTGACGTAACCCTAAGGTACTTTCGTCAAAGTTAATGGATACAATAATAAATTTCAGATGAAAAGCAAGAATATACTTTAAAAGATGAAAGATAGCTCTTTATTTTTTATATAAACATCGTTAGTCCAGGTTTAGTGTGAAGAAAACTGTTGTGAGTCAAAGTTCAGTGAATTTGCGTGCAAAAGAGCGTTTGACCCCAATAAAACAGCGGCGGTGGGACTACCTAGTGTTAGTAAACTGTACTATACTAACTATCGTCAAGTATATTGTGTTAGTAAACTGTACTATACTATCGTCAAGTATATTGTGTTAGTAAACTGTACTATACTAACTATCGTCAAGTATATTGTGTTAGTAAACTGTACTATACTAACTGTCGTCAAGTATATTGTGTTAGTAAACTGTACTATATTATCGTCGAGTATATTGTGTTAGTAAACTGTACTATACTAACTGTCATGAAGTATATTGTGTTAGTAAACTGTACTATACTATATGTCTTCAAGTACACTGCATTTAGTAAATGGTTTCAAGTAAATTGTACACTACTAATTGTCGTCTAGTACACTGTGTTTAGTATATGATTTCAAGTACAATATATTACAGTAAATCTTTTGGTACTCTTTCACAGTGAACGGTTTCTAGTAAATTATAGCAAATTATTTCAAGTACTCTGTATAGAGTAAATACTGTCAAGTACTCTATATGCAGTCAATGGTTTCAAGTACTCTGTATAGAGTAAATATTGTCAAGTACTCTATATCAATATACAGTCAATGGTTTCAAGTACTCTGTATATTGTCAAGTACTCTATATGCAGTCAGTGGTTTCAAGTACTCTGTTATAGAGTAAATATTGTCAAGTACTCTATATGCAGTCAATGGTTTCAAGTACCACCTTGTTGATTCAAAATGTTTTGTTATTGGCAACTTCTAAGAATTTGTAGAAGCAGAAGGAACTACTGTTACTGGGGTTGGAGTAGAGGTGTGTTGTGCAAAAATTAACTCTTCAAATGCAAATAGAAAATAAAAAAAGCACAGTGGCAATGGCTGAGTTATCGGTTAGATCAAATGCTTATATAAATATGTAATTATTATTTTTAAATAGTAATAAACTGGAGTATTTCTAAATATATAGTCAGTGTTTAATTTTTGTTTACCTAAACCTATTATTATATATTCAATGTTAGCAGTTGTTATCCATCTCCCCATCCCACTCCATTATTGGCATTCTTTTTCTAGCAAAGTTGTCATAAAATGCAAGTTACTCATGGCTACAATTTTTGAGGGCTGCACTAACCAACTTGTATAAAGTTTTAGACAAAATACCTACTCACAACTATTCACATAACACATGATATTTTTACCTTTTTATTCTTCCTTGCTTCCATCAATTCTAGCTCAGGTTCAGAACTAGAAATGGAATCCAATTCTGATCCAGAACTGGAATTGGAATCAGAGCTAGAACTGGATTCTGATCCAGAACTTGATTCACTTTCAGAAGTACTAGCAGTTTTGCTGCCAATATCACTTTCTTCACTTTCTTTCTTTTGTTTCTTTGTATGTTTTCTGGTCTCACTTCTACTCTTTCCCAATTCCTTGTGTCTCTTGTACTGTTTTTTCTCATTTTCACATTTTCCCAGTAAGACTTTATCAGCGCCATTCTCTTCTTTGGGTTTGCTCATCTTTTTTGTTATAACTTCAGTGTTATCATCTACCATTAAGTCAAGCTCATCATCATCTTCATCTAAATCCATTTTTTCACAAGTGGCGCTTTCTGTAGATTCTGCTTGAATACTTTTGGCAATGGTTGTTTTCTCTGTGGAATTCTTCAAAGTGGTCTCGTCATCAAAATTTTCTGCTTCTTTCAATTCTGTGATAGATTCTGAAATGCAACAAGAAATGCAAATGAGCTACAAATGTCAAGAGGAAAACTTACAAACTGACATTTCATTTTAAATATTTGCAAAGAATATATAATTATGACCAGTTTTATCAGTTAATGATAATAAAACAACAAAATATGCATATCTTAAAATGGATCCATTCAAGAGTCCTGACATAGGCAAATACTCTCTCAAGTAAGCATACCCTTGGCTTGGGCCACCAAGATATACCAGGTAAACTCTCTCTTAAGTACCAAGACCCTTGACTTGGGCCACCAATATATACTAGGCAAACTCCTTAAGTACCAAATCCTTGACTTGGGCAAACTCTCTCAAGTATCGTATGCCTGTGACTTGGGCAAACTTTCCCTCAAGTTTCAAGACCTTTCTTGGACAAACTCCCTTTCTCAAATGCCTTATATCTGTAACTTGGGCAAACTATGTCTCAAGTATATGCCCATGACTTGGGCTAGCCCCCTCAAATGTCATGTATTTATGACTTAGGCAAGTCCTCTCAAATATTATGTACTCATGACTTGGGCTAGCCCTCTCAAATGTCATGTATTTATGACTTAGGCAAGTCCTCTCAAATATTATGTATTCATGACTTAGGAAAACCCTCTCAAATATCATGTATCTATTACATGGAAAAGCTCTCTCCTAAGTATCATATACTCTTGTCTTGGCCTGGAAAAATTCTAATATGTATCTGTGATCTGGGCAAGCATTCTCTCAAATATGTACCCTTGGCTTAGGAAAGCTCTTTCGTGTATAATGCACCTGTGACTTGGAAAAGCCTCCATCTAATTTATCATACACCTGTGACTTAGAAAAGCCTCTATCTAATGAATCATATACCTGTGACTTAGAAAAGCCTATATCTAACTCTACCTGTGACTTGGAAAAGCCTCTATGTAATGTATCATAAACCTGTGACTTAGAAAAGCCTCTATCTAACTGTGACTTGGGCAGGCTTCTCAAGTAGCATGTACCCATGAGTAAAGCAAACACTATCTCAAGTACAATATGCTTAAAATATATTTTTCTTTTTGTAGTTTCAAAATAAAATATAAAGATTTTTTTAAGTTTTTTTTTTTTTTTTTTAAAAACAACAAAGATCTGTAGCAGTCTCAAAATAGTAAGCTCCAAACTACATGTCCAAACTAAAATCTTTAGGAGTCTACAAATAGCAAGACAAACACTTCCATAATTAAGATCTTTAAAAGTCTACAAATAGCGAGACAAACACTTCTATAATTAAGATCTTTAAAAGTCTACAAATAGCGAGACAAACACTTCTATAATTAAGATCTTTAAAAGTCTACAAATAGCGAGACAAACACTTCCATAATTAAGATCTTTAAA
The DNA here is from genome assembly GCA_028829895.1 of Sinotaia quadrata. Lineage (NCBI taxonomy): Eukaryota > Metazoa > Mollusca > Gastropoda > Architaenioglossa > Viviparidae > Sinotaia > Sinotaia quadrata. The sequence goes on along the minus strand of CM054183.1, from coordinate 97,508,484 downwards.
AGTCTACAAATAGCAAGACAAACACTTCCATAATTAAGATCTTTAAAAGTCTACAAATAGCATGACAAACAGTTCCTAAGTTGCTAATGAGTTTTTTTACAGCAGAAAAAATTTTAATCTGAGACTATTCCAAATTAAGAATCTGACAGTCAATCAATAGATGACAAAAGACTTGTGGTGCCAGTCCCAGTGATACAGGGCAATGCAACTGGCATACACCAGAGGCAGTAAAAAGTAACTATAGAGGGCGTATCAGTTATATTATTGTCCCCATTGCTGTGCAGAAACAAACATGTCTGTGTTCCAGTAAGAGATATAAAATATGTCCTGACTGATGAATACTGTTTTCTTTGAGTGCATGAGTACATGTGTGGTAAGTTCAGGTAATTGGTTAGTGTCCAGCTAAAACATCAAAGTGTCTGAGAGAGAGGACACCAATTTTGATTGTCAGTAACTAATGTCCATCTCAAATTTATTAGCATGCCAAAGCTTCTCCCAACCATTAATTTAGTTTAAAGGCCTGCTTGGGTCCATCTGAACAGCACTGTGAATCCAGATTGATCCAGCCCATATTTGGAACAGTGCTAATTAGTTGATAATAAGTATGAGATTAGAGAAGGAAGTTTGGACTTAAATATTTCATTATACATACTTAGAAATATTGTTATATTAACTGTTCTGAATTAAAGCATTGAATTATGACTGATAAGTTGGTGTAAAGTTGGATTTGATTTTTCTTCATATTTTGATGTTCACATATTTTATTATTCCATAAGGATGGGGATAATATTGTCTGCAAACAAGTTGAGAACAAAAGAGAAGAAAGAGTGTAGAGATTAGCATGCAAAAGATTTGTGTGTGCACCACATTTTGTTCCAATTGGAACTTGTCCTGGTATGTTCCTGCTGGGAGCAAGACAAATATGTTACTGCTGGGAGTAAGACAGATATGTTACTGCTGGGAGCAAGACAGATATGTTACTGTTGGGAGCAAGACAGATATGTTACTGTTGGGAGCAAGACAGATATGTTACTGCTGGGAGCAAGACAGATATGTTAATGTTGGGAGCAAGACAAATATGTTACTGTTGGGAGCAAGATAGATATGTTACTGCTGGGAGTAAGACAAATATGTTACTGCTGGGAGTAAGACAGATATGTTACTGTTGGGAGCAAGACAGATATGTTAATGTTGGGAGCAAGACAAATATGTTACTGTTGGGAGCAAGATAGATATGTTACTGCTAGGAGCAAGATAGATATGATTAGCTAGAAACAAGATAGATATGTATACTGCTAGAAATGAGATGGCTATGGCTACTGCTATTGTTATTAATCAACTATAACTAATCCAAGTGATGGAGAAATCTTAATTTATGTTTATTATGTGAACCTTCTATAAATCTGAATGCGATAATAGGGAAGCCTATTTTGTCATACATACATGAACCTTCTATAAATCTGAATGCAATAATAGGGAAGCCTATTTTATCATACACACATATATGAACCTTCTAAGATTTTCATCACTTGTAATTAGTTTTGGATAATTAATTAATTAATTATAATCATATCCATTAACTAAGTGGCATTGGTATCACATTATGCATGATCCAATCCAGATATAGCATGCATGGTCCAATCTGAACAATCTAGAACCAGAGAATTGCAGATTTGAAGATCTATCATGGTCAGCATATCTATAGCTGTTGTGATTTGTGCTGGTTTGTTAAGGAATGAATAATTTCTTAATGTAAGTATCTGTAACAAAGATCTTTTCTTTCTCGTGTAACAACATTGCTAAATGCACAAATATCTGAGAATGAATTAGATCCGACTTGTTAAAACTTTAAAAAATCTTCCAATAATGATGCCAGAAAGTATGGGAATTTGTGGGCCAGTGGTGAGATTTATGGTCAACAGAAAGTCATCTAAATAACTATAAACATAATTATAGTTTATATAACTATAATATTTGCTCCCATTTCAAGAAATTCTGTAATTTATCTTTTAATAAAAGAACAGCATGTTTTAATTGAGTGCTGTTGAACTGCATTTCTTCCTTCCCATATTTACATGTTAATGTTGTCATTATTTACTTACAAATAACAGTATATTTACGTGTTAATGTTGTCATTATTTACTTACAAATAACAGTATATTTATGTGTTAATGTCATGTCATTATTTACTTACAAATAACAGTATATTTATGTGTTAGTGTCATGTCATTATTTACTTACAAATAATAATATATTTTCCTCTATTAGGTATCATTTATATTCCACATCAAGTTTATTTTACAGTCTAGGGTTTCTTCTTCACCTTGAGTATCACTAGACTTTTTCTGCTATTCATTTGTTGTTTTTTTTTCATTTATTTTTTCAAGTTAATAAAATCATTGATCCATCATTATAAGAATCATTATAAGTCTGTCAAGTCTGTCAAATTGCTTTTACAGATCACAAACAGCATGTAAAACTTCTCTCTGTTGATGACTCAGCATATTTTATTATTCTACACTATAGGCAAACTGCATTATAAAATGCCCACAAATTATTTAACTTTGTGTATTAAATAAAACATATTTCACAGCTTTGAATAATGTATATGTTAATCAAGTAAACTACTACCAGTAGGGTGATTTTTTTTTTTAAATACACTTGCAGGAGCTAATGCTCCATACTGCCATTATCATGTAAAACTGAACATTTTGATTTAGAGTGTGGTTTTCTTAATTATTAGTAAAACTGAACATTTTGATTTAGAGTGTGGTTTTCTTAATTATTAGTAAAACTGAACATTTTGATTTAGAGTGTGGTTTTCTTAATTATTAGTAAAACTGAACATTTTGATTTAGAGTGTGGTTTTCTTAATTATTAGTAAAACTGAACATTTTAACACATTTACAGTGTAGTTTTCTTAATGTTTAGTAAAACTGAACAATACATTTAGAATGTAGTTTTCTCAATTATTAGTAAAACTAAACAATACATTCAAAGTTTAGTTTTATTAAATATAATTAATATGTTAATTAGCAGTAAAACTAAACAATACTTTCAAAGTTTAGTTTTATTAAATAAAATTAATATGTTACTTATCAGTAAAAATGAACAATACATTCAAAGTTTAGTTTTATTAAATATAATTAATATGTTAATTATTGGTAAAATTGACAGAATGTAGATATAACTGACAACACCAATAAGGAACGTGCAAAGAAGTGCAGAATGATGGAAGAGAATAAAATTAAATACAGAAAACTCAAGAATCTAAAGTGGCATAAATATGAAGATAACATATCCTGTCTTGAATAAAAAGTGTGTTATTTAATATAACTAAAAATTATTATCCCTTCACTGTGAAACTATGGCAAATTAAAACTCAGACTTGAGTGTCATTGCAATTTGCATCATGCAAATTATCAAGATCAGTAGAGAAAAGGTACCCAGTGCTCAAAATTCTGATATCAAGCGATCATATCATCACACTGTTAAAAAGAGAAAATAAGTTATTTGAAGTATATTTTATAAGAATGACATTGCATTATCCAACATCAAGAGGTAAAACAACAAAAATAAATCAAAGTTAACTGTTATTTAATTAATTTACACAAGACTGGCAGAATAAACTTAACTGTCAGTTGAGTAATGTAACAAATGAATGACAGAATATAACCTTGATTATAATAATACCATCTAAAATGTAAATGCACACAAAAATATCATTGCAAATAAAATGCTTAGACTACACTATAAACTTAAATGATTTACCTGTATTATTTTTAATCCCTTCCAAATCTTTAGTTTTAATTGCCAACTTTTTCTTCTTCTCTGTAGCCCTTTGTCTTTCCATGGCAACTTCATAGCTTAAGCTAAGTTTCATCAGGGCTCTTGCTGCAGTCACCTTGTCCAGCCAGACAGCATTACCTACAAATAAATCCAGAAGTAAGTTAAGTTTCATGAGGTCTCAGCTCTCAATGCAGAGTAAATTAATTTTCATGAGAGTTCAGCTCTCACTGCAATGTAACTGTAAGTTAAGTTTCATGAGGGTTCAGCTCTCACTGCAGTGTAAATTAATTTTCATGAGGGTTCAACCTGAATGCAGTTTAACTGTAAATTAAGTTTCATGAGGGTTCAGCTCTGACTGAAGTGTAACTGTAAATTAAATTTCATGAGGATTCAGCTCTAATTGCAGTATAACTGTAAATTATGTTTCATGAGGACTTAGCTCTAATTGCAGTGTATGGTGGAGTAAATTTCCTATCCCTATTTTTAAACTTAATTGTTATATAAATTGTTAAATGTCAAAGTGACCCGATCTGGACACTGCTTATAATATTTTTGAGTTGGAGTAAACAACTCAGGTGGAGAATAATCAAGAAATTGCTGATGCAATCCAAACCAGTTCTAACTGGATGAGTAATTTTTCTGACTAATAGTCTCATACTTGTCCATAACAAATAAAATGTAGAAAATATACTAAGTTTTATGAAGATAAGACAGATGAATTACATACTTAGCAGTGTTATTAGTTCACTTTAATTTTATAGATGTTTGATATGACTTGAATTAGGTCACTATAAAATCAAGGAAGATTAGTCATTAGGCCTATCAGTATTTACATGTTGCAAAGATGCTTTCACTTCTAACCTTGACATTCCCCAGTTTTACTTGTCTGTTTAAATAATTAGGCCTATTTAATATCTAAATATAGTTTATTTTTTAAAAAGTAAGAAAGCCGAAATTATTTTAATTGTACAAGCACTGGCTTAGTTAAAGTTCAACTTTAGTGTATGTACAGTAGGTATGACTGGCCTAATCCACATAGATCTTTTTTTTACAATTTTTTTCTAACTTTTGTCCATCCCTACCCCTTAAAGTTATACAGTGTCTTCTCTTTATAGTGGTTGGTGGGCTACTGTGCTGCTACCTATAAAAACAGCTGGCAGGTATAAGGAGATAGATGGGAAATGTACTAATCTGACAACTAGGTATTACTTTGAACCATTCAGGCCAGTTAATGAACAAGTGACACCTAAACGAAAGAATGACAAGCCAGATAATAAACCTAGCATGGGATCCTCTTTCACACCTCCTATATTTAGTAAGAAAGACAGGATACCCACTCCTCATCCCCATAGGAACAACACAAGTAGTCATCCAGACCAAGTAAGGTCTTAAGAATGAACCAGTAGTATGTTTCCACTGAGGTAAGCCAGGCCATATCAGACATCATGCCCAGGTAACATTAATGTGATAGAACCTAGTGGTGCAACTGATGAGGGAAACAATGCCCTTATTATTAAGTTTAAGCTGCAGGTTGTTAATAAGCTGTGGCTATTTATCATTAGCGAGATGGCAAAGTGGCAGCGATAACTAACATTTTCAAAAGCTGGCGATTAGTCATCATGGGGATTGAGATAACCGATGTTAAGTGGTGATTTCGGCACTCTTTTGTGCTTGAGATATTAGGGTTTGGTGACATAAAATAAATCGACATAACCGATGAGATAAAAGCTAAAAGGGAATTTGGTGGATCCATTCCCAAAATGTCGACATAACAGGGTTGTAGAGTTAACCGATGTCAAGATAAGTGGGCTCGACTGTAATTCCATTTTTTGTTTTGTTTTTTGTTTGGCTTATATTGAGGCCACTGATTTTGAAAGATATTTTAAGTTCTAATTTGTTTGATGGTTTCACGGTCAAAGGGGAGTAATCAGGAACTTTTTTTAAAATTTACTTTCTTACCTCCCTTTGACCTCGTGTGATGTTTTTACAAAGTATCATTGCACAAAAGTGGCGTAATAATGCATTGTTGGTGTGCATGTTTGTTTATTTTGTGCTTTCAGCAATTAGATTTAATTGTTTATATATTTATGATAGTGATAGTTAAGTTAGTAATAGGTAGATGATATATTTAATCTTTAAACATTTCTTAAATTAATCTTAAAGAGGGACTATTTTCTGTTATTAGAAGTGAATGCATCTAGTAGTGAAATGCACCAATTAACAATAGGGCAGCCATAGATTCTCATGCAAGTTTCTCTGGAAACCTGGGTTTACATAAAAGAACTTTGGGGGCTGGGTTGGATTCAGAGTAGTGTGCGCCGAACGCCAGTTGAGAGCTCTCTGTTTGTGAGAGGTTTTTTCTGCCACCACAAGTTCTGGCGCGGCCATTTTGCTAAATTTTTCATGAGTTAGCAAATAGGGCCACTGGAGTGCTCACTCCTCATTGGCTGAGACTTTATATATTTGAAGTATCTTCCTTGGTACAAGACCAGCCGGCCTCTACTTAGCCATACATCGGGCACCCTCACCAGGTCAACTGCAGATACCAGGGCCATCGTGTTTCAGACTGGGGATCCTCGGTCGAGCATTGGACGGGGCATTTCTTCACTTACTGGTTTCCAAACGTTTGCTTCACACTTTTCAGTTCGAGGGGCCTGTTTGCTGTTCAACAAGGGAGGCAATCTGCGAGGGCGGTGTGCTGACTCAACAATTTTTGGATAGTGTTTTGTATCGGCGGGGCCCTATATTCACCCATAACTTTTGTGTATTGCCAGTGTGTTGGCACCTGTATACCTGTGGGGTTTTTTGCCAGTGTGGTGGCAACTGTGGTCTAGTTTTTCTTCACTCTTCGCGCAGATGTGTGTTCCTGCAGGAGTGCTTCATTGTTTGGTTTCAAACATTAGTATGTAGGAAAGTAGTTAATTTAGTGGTGCATTCACTTATGTAGCTTAGTTATAGTTTATTAATTATTTAGAATTTCCTAAATCTTATTGACATTATTATTACTATTTCAGGTGTCCACCCTGAACATTTTTTCTGAACATTTTATAAACATCTTCTGAACATTTAATTTTTATATTAAATAGTATTTATTACTATTGACATTTTTATGAATATTTTTTTATAAACATTCTGGTTAAAATTGATGATTTGGGTTTTTCACCCTGAATATTTTCTGGACATTCTTTCTGAATAATTTAGCTTGACTGAACATTTAACTTTCTATTGGGATAATCTTTGCAGTCTTCACCGCTTTTGTAATTTGTTATACACTATCTGTGCTGGGTTTTCACCCCCAGATTTGTAGTATAAATTTTTTATCTATCATATGATAAAGTGTTGCCATGTTGAGTCTTCACCCAGAGAATGTGTAATGCTAATTTTCATTAGCACATGATAGTTTTTTTGCAGTTATCACTGCTGTTGTATATATCATTTATATTGGGTTTTCACCCATAAAGATTTGTGCCAGAAATTTTATCTGGTAGTTGTTGTTGTGGTTTTCACCGCAAGTATTATTTGTGGATTTTGTTATCTTTTTATTTTATTTTATTTATCATTTTCATTGCTCTTGTTCCTCATCCCATGAATGTTGTGAGTGGATGCTTCTGAATGAATGACTAACAGCCGTATGAGAGTTAGACCCCTTTTATTAGAATAAATTTCATTTAACTCTTTTTCAAGAGTTGGGCTTTTCTCTCATTGTTGTGAAAGTGCGGTGGTGCGGTTGTTTGTTTGTTCGTTCCATTCGTCCCACATATTTACAATCATATGCCTACTCACATGCACATTTTACCCCACATGCAGAATAAAGATTTTTCCCCACAAGAATGTTGGTGTCTGTATGTAAGAATGGTTGTTTTACACCTTGGCCATTTGGTGTAATCTCGGCAATTGCGGCAGCTGATCCCCCCACCACCCATCGAAGAGGAGAGAGAGGCCATCGACAATCAGCATACTATAACCAGCACCTCGCGATATGTTTCTAAAGATTTACTGTAGAGTCCAATAGCATGTCTATTAGGTTTTTTCCAGATTTTTTGGAGAGTGAGGGTGTTTAATCTGTTTCTAAGCAAAAATGGTAATATAATAAATTCCCAGAAACAAAAATGTACTAGCTGGGAATACAAACCATTTTTTAAAAAAACTAAGAAAAAATGGAATGAGACTTTTTTTTTTTTTTTTTGGGGGGGGGGTTGGTGGTGGTGATTTAAACAGTAAACAAATACATTTTTACAATTCTATTAAGATTACCTTTTCATCACATTATTTTTTTTTTAAATCAATCACATGCAAACTTTTAATAAAAATTAAATACATGTTTTAATTTTCTGACCCTGCTTTGAATCAGCCATAACAAATTTCAAATGACTTACATGAAGAATCATCTATCCATTCAATTGCACTTGGGCCAAACTCAGAGAAGTAATCAAAAACATCCTTTGTACTCATGTTGTCTGTCCCATAAATATGAATAGCTTCTTTTCGCAAGCCCAGTTCTTCTTTTTCAAAGTCAGACTCAGTTATACCCAGACTGAAAATTAAAGTTACAATAATTACAATAAGCAGTCTATTATAAAAGTGCATTCCAGTTAAAACCACATCTAATAATGTACTTGAAATTTTATTTTTTGCATGCATTATTAAATTAGCCATTCCAATTAAATCTAAATGACAGAATGTTCATTGTATATTTATTATAATTAAAATTATAATATGGTGGACATTTTGTCATTTGTTACTGACATTAATAATGCATAGTGATTACAATGATTCAAAGACTCCTTATGTAAAATTAAAAAAGCTTGTAATATGTAATTTACTCTCAGAAATATATTTTCTTACCCAAATGACAAAGGCTTATGTCAGATTCATTTCTTTTTAGGCAGGTGGGTGACAGTATACATTTTACTGTCACTGGTTAATACAGTACAACTGGTATAAATATACTAAATTATATATTAAAATGATATATTTAAGTATATATAAAGTACTAAATGATATACTTAGATGATATACTAAAATGGTATATTAAATTTAAAAATACTAACTGATGCACTGAAATGATATCATAATGATATGTTAAAATGATGTACTAAATGATATACTGAAATGATATACTATAATTATATATTAAAAATACTAAATGATATTCTAACTGATATATTAAGAATACTAAATGTTCTACTTGATTAGTGAAGTAAAATTAATATAAAAAAGTAGACTATTGCAGATAATGTATGTGCCTGTTATTCAAAAGAGAAGATAAAATAATCACTATGTCTATTTAAAAAAATGTTATGATGATTTGACAGTTAAACTTTATGAGCAACATAAGTGAGAGAGCATTTTTAAATCAAATATGTATTGCAAATGACAATTCTTGAAGAAATGAAAGCAATACGATTGTTATTTAATAATTCAACTAGGCACAACCCCTAAATAGATGGCTGTGGTCCAATGCAGTAGTTTCATAGTTTAACAAGGCAAAGTTCCTGAAAGGATGGATGTGGTTCACTGCAGGTGTTATTTAATAACAAGGCACACCTACTAAAAAGATGGCTGTGTTCCAATGTGGATGTTGCTGTTTTATAGTTTAGCAAGATAAAGCTCCTAAAATATGGCTGTGGTCCAATACAGTTGTTTAATAACTAAACAAGGCACAACTTCTAAAAGGATGGCTGTGGTCCAATATAGTTGTTTAATAATAAGGAACAGCTCCAATATGGATGGCTGTGGCCCAATGCAGTTGTTTAATAACTAAACAAGGCACATTTCTAAAAGTCCAATATACATGTAGTTGTGTAATAACTAACATTAAAAAGAAACAGCTCCAATATTGATGGCTGTGGCCCAATGCAGTTGCTGTTTAATAGTTCAGCAAGGTAAAGCTTCTGAAAAGATGGCTTGGTCCAATGTAGATGTTGATGTTTAATAGTTTAGCAAGGTTTGGTAAAGTAAATTTGCTTGTCCTTATTTTTAAACTTAATTATTATATAAATTATTAAATATCAATGTAATATGACCTTAGGTACTGCACATGATGATATTTTCGTAAGTACCAGAGTTAAATAACAACTCAGGAAAGGAACATGCTAGAACTTGATGATATAATCTAAACCAGTCCAGAGTGGATGGGTAATTTTTGCTATCCAATAGTTTAAGGTTTATAAATAATGAACTAGTCGTGATTACTTTGTATTTATTATGTTGCACAGGTGTATTAGGCTAATAAATACTGTTGCAGGAATTGTAAGTTGAGAATGATTGATTATAAGAAAGAATAGGGAAGAGATGATTTAGCATTGCTCTCTGATATGTTTAAGAAAGGAGCAAGCTTTTATTTATTTTTTCCAGTTGTGGTGGATTTGAGAAGTTTCCATCCTACAGTGCGGCAGTTGTGTTGATTCACTGCACCTGTTTGTGTGCATAGCATGTGTATCTGACTCCACTGTGGAACTTTCTAGCAAAAAAGGAGTGCTAAAGTTTGTTACTGTAATTGCCTCAAGAAGCTAATACTGCGAACATGTGCCTAGATTAGTCTCAGGGGATGAAACATTCTACAACCTACTTAACAGAGCACATGGAAGATTGATTATTCTATTGTGAAAAATAAACTTGTGACCTTGTTACTAAAGCTTGCGAAGGACTGTTGCAGCTTATGTCACTGAACAGGTTACATACAAACTATTATCATATCACTCTATAATTTAAATTCTTCTATGATAAAAAATAGTCCTGTGATTTATTTTTGATACTAATCTGACTGCTGAATTATGTGCAGGATTATATGTAATTAAAGATGGATTTCTTATTCATTTAGTAAGAAGTTTCTGCCTCTGAAAATACTGTGACAGTAAAACATCTGTTGTGGGAGAGAAGACTTTTACTCCACCCATATAATCCACCAAGTGAGAGACGAGTGGTGTCTCCTGGGAGAATTATTAAGAAACATAAATTAAGATTTCTCTATAACTTGTAATTAATTATGGATGATTAATAATTATAATCATAACCAGTAATAAAGGGTGCCTGTCACACAAGGTAAAGCTCCTGAAAGGATGGCTGTGGTCATACAGGACAACAAATTTCAAAAAATTTATTCAACTACACAAGTATGTGTATTGCAAAATGTACATGAGTTCATGAGACACACAAATGTGGATGTAAAAATTATCACAGTTACAATGCATATCTTTATATAGTCAGGGTAAACAGCGAGTCATAAAACACCTTTAAATAATTCAACCTCAGGTGAATAAAATATTCTTTACCTGCAGTCAAGTTTTAATATAACTACCACTGTGACTTAGTTTTGAGGAGTTAAGCAGTAAAAATGTTATTATCCTGTGATTATGTGATGTAGTCATATTGAAAGAATACAGCTGCATTCCTGCTTGGATGTTTTGTATATGAGCTATTGTTTTATGAAAGGATAAATAGTGTTTTTAAATGCTTGGGTGCTTCTTGTATGAGGTGATCATTTTGGGTTATGATTTTCATGCTTCAGAATGGCTACTAGGTAATACCATAAATACTAGGTTATTCAAAACCGGTCTAAAGTACAAAGAATGGCTACTAGGTAATGCCAAAAATACTAGGTTATTCAAAACCGGTCTAAAGTACAAAGAATGGCTACTAGGTAATGCCAAAAATACTAGGTTATTCAAAACCGGTCTAAAGTACAAAGAATTGCTACTAGGTAATGCCAAAAATACTAGGTTATTCAAAACCAGTCTGAAGTACAGAGAATGGCTACTAGGTAGTGCCAAAAATACTAGGTTATTCAAAACCAGTCTAAAGTACAAAGAATGGCTACTAGGTAATGCCAAAAATACTAGGTTATTCAAAACTGGTCTAAAGTACAAAGAATGGCTACTAGGTAATGCCAAAAATACTAGGTTATTCAAAATTGGTCTAAAGACAGTACAAAGAATGGCTACTAGGTAATGCCAAAAATACTAGGTTATTCAAAATTGGTCTAAAGACAGTACAAAGAATGGCTACTAGGTAATGCCAAAAATACTAGGTTATTCAAAACCGGTCTAAAGTAGAAAGAATGGCTACTAGGTAATGCCAAAAATACTAGGTTATTCAAAACCGGTCTAAAGTACAAAGAATGGCTACTAGGTAATGCCAAAAATACTAGGTTATTCAAAACCTGTCTAAAGTACAAAGAATGGCTACTAGGTAATGCCAAAAATACTAGCTTATTTAAAACCGGTCTAAAGTACAAAGAATGGCTACTAGGTAATGCCAAAAATACTAGGTTATTCAAAACCGGTCTAAAGTACAAAGAATGGCTACTAGGTAATGCCAAAAATACTAGGTTATTCAAAACTGGTCTAAAGTACAAAGAATGGCTACTAGGTAATGCCACAAATACTAGGTTATTCAAAACCGGTCTAAAGTACAGAGAATGGCTACTAGGTAATGCCAAAAATACTAGGTTATTTAAAACTGGTCTAAAGTACAAAGAATGGCTACTAGGTAATGCCAAAAATACTAGGTTATTCAAAACCGGTCTAAAGTACAAAGAATGGCTACTAGGTAATGCCACAAATACTAGGTTATTCAAAACCGGTCTAAAGTACAGAGAATGGCTACTAGGTAATGCCAAAAATACTAGGTTATTTAAAACTGGTCTAAAGTACAAAGAATGGCTACTAGGTAATGCCAAAAATACTAGGTTATTTAAAACCTGTCTAAAGTACAGAGAAGGAATATACTCAAGAGAGATCAAATTTTTGTACATATTTATACTGACTACAATGACATCAAAATACTGACTACAATGAGATCAAAATACTGACTACAATGACATCAAAATACTGACTACAATGAGATCAAAATACTGAATACAATGAGATCAAAATACTGAATACAATGAGATCAAATTCTGTTGTAAAGATTTTCATTGCATATAGATCAAATTCAAAATTAGAAAGGTTTCCAAGTTCAAACTATGCTAGGATTAAATGAAAGATTATAAGACCATTGTAGTAAGTCTCTATTAAGCTATGTCAGGATTAAATTCAAAATACTTGTTGAAGATCTGCTGCCCAATTATTCACCATACTGGAATCAAATTCAAAATTTTCCAATGAACAAGTGTTGTAAACTTACATTGCCAAGATAAAATTTACCAACACATTTTGAAGTTTTACATTACAGTGGGTTCAAATTTAAAATTAATTGCTGTAGACCTGTTAAAAATTTCTACTATGACAAGATCAAGTTCAACATTATTTGTGACATATAAAATTACAAAACTATATTAAATTTATGATCAAAATCAAAACTATTTGTTTTGTTGTAAATTTCAACACTACATCAGGCATAAACTCAAAACTATATGTTGCACATTTGTCGTAAAGTCTTATTCTACATTAGGATCAAAGTCAAAACTATGTTGCATATTTGTTGTAAACTTCATCAGGAACAAACTCAAAACTATTTGTTGCAAACTTATAAAGTTCTACACCACATTAAGAACAAACTCAAACTATCTTTTGCACACATGTTGTAAAGTTCTACACCACACTAAGAATAAATTCAAACTATCTTTTGCACACATGTTGTAAAGTTCTACACCACACTAAGAATAAATTCAAACTATCTTTTGCACACATGTAAAGTTCTAAGAACAAATTCAAACTATACACCACATTAAGAACAAATCCAAACTATCTGTTGTACACATGTTGAAAAGTTCTACACCACACTAAGATTAAGAACAAACTCAAACTATCTGTTGTACACATGTTGTAAAGTTCTACACAACATTAAGAACTCAAATTACATGTTGCACACCTGTCGTAAAGATCTACACCACATTAAGAACAAACTCAAACTATCTTTTTGCACACATGTAAAGTTCTAAGAATAAATTCAAACTATCTTTTGCACACATGTTGTAAAGTTCTACACCATGTTAAGAACAAACTCAAACTATCTTTTGCACACATGTTGTAAAGTTCTACACCACATTAAGAACAAACTCAACTATCTTTTAAACACCTGTTGTAAAGATCTTCTACATTCCACTGAATTTGGTCTTTCTCTTCCTTGATGCCAAATCTTTTGGCTCTTTCTTGGCGCTTTACCACAGCTTCCTGAAATAATATCAATATCTTATCCATCAACAAATTATAAAATTTTTAATTTTTGAGCTTAGCATCCATGTAAGCTCTATGTTAAATAATATTTATTAAGAAAAATTGCAAAGCATAGTGTTTTACATCACATTTAGTCTTGACACCATTTAGAGTCACTGATATAGTGTTAAAGGTAAATGTTATTTATTGCAGATATACCTATTAACTGTGGTAGGTTAAGTTTTATATAAAAGCAATCAATGCCACTTCAATGCTAAAACAAATATGACTATAATCATGAAAACGTTTATCTCAAGTGACTTATGTCTGTTAAATTTAAAACTGAAACATGCACATTTAATTTACGTTTACATTTTTAATATAGAAAACAACAATATGTATTTGTTAATAACTTAATTTAAAACACAGATATAATTTACAATTAAAAAATAAATTATAGGGCAAAGTTTTAACTTAAATTTATTAATATATTAAGTAGGAAATAAATAATAGTGTGTGGCAAAGAATGCAATAAAAATCATTAGTGATCAAGCATTAACAAGAAAAAATACACCTATTCTAGACTATCACTATCAGGCCAACCAGCTAGCCTAACAACAACTGTTTGCCAATGGCAATGTTTTTATCATACTATCTATTCCTTAATACCAGAAAAAGTCAAAAGCAATTTATATCTAAAACAAGTAAAAAAATCAGTTTGGGTTAGCTAGAATTAACAACACATACTGAATTAAATTATCAAAAAAGATTTTTTTTTTTACAATCCAAAATAAGTTACCTTTGAAGTGACATCTATTCCTGTAATAAAGTTCCCTCCTTTGTTTTCATATACACGTTTTTCTGGCAACTGATAAACATAACAAACACAAATACAACAGCTAAACAGAACTCTAATTTGCATTAAAAAATAAATAAAAAAGATTTTAAGCTAAATTTAATTCCTATACGCCTATTATAATTAATATAAAAGAATACCAAAATTATACATTATATCTGAAGTCAGTTCAAGACAATAATAGTTCATAAAGTTGAAAAAACACGCAGAAAATCTAGATCTTATTCTAAGAGTAAGAGTGAAATTCACCTGAGGGAAATAATACCAAAATAAATAATACATGTATATAACAAAAATGTACTATGGTATCACAAATAATAAATAATAGTAAAAAAAATTAAATGCTCATATTTACAGTACATATTTATATAAAACTTTAAAAGAACTATGGCAATGGATAAAAGGAAAAAACAAGGCAGTTAAAAATAAAACAGATACTGTATTATGTGTAGAAATTAGAGAAACGGAAAATGGACATTGCTAAGCAACTTGGAATATCTCTTAATTTACATGTATTAGTATTACCAATCTAGATTTTTTTTTTAAGTAACTTCAGCATGTTCATCTGTTATTGAATTAAAAATAAATAAATAAACACTACTTGCACTGACTACATCATTCGACTACTTTTTAGTATAAACTGCAATCACAAACTTACACTTTTTACAGGATGTATATGACAACTTTGATTTCCAGAGTCTAGTTAGAGTCATTTGTAATAATCTCAGAAAGTTGTTAACTCAATAACTCATTCATCTAAGTTATTTTTTCATTTTATTTAGACCTATATTTTCATTTTTATATATCTTGTAAGTTGTATTACTCGTGCTACAAAAATTCTTACAAACAGGAGGATAAAGTTATTGTATTATGGTTAAAGTGCCAAATAACTTCCACTAGTTCCAGTAAGACTGAATCAACTTTAAAATATTTTTTAAAATTATTATAAAAAATTAAATGCATATATTATTAAGAAATAAAGAGCTATATCAAGAAATTAATGCTGGGTTTAGAAATTCTGACAAAAGAACAATTCTAGTCAAGGAGGAAGTCCAATTACATTCAATAAATTAAATTAATTAGTTCTATTTCTAAAGCAATATTCTTGTATTATATTTATTGTTTAATTTAGAAAGATGCAAATTACTTTAGCAAAGCGTTGTATTCTTTAATTCTGAGGGCTGCATACTACAATTTATTAAAGTAAACTAGTGCTAATTCAAATTAGCTTTCCATTAAATTACCTAGATATTAATTATAAAATGGTCAGTGAATCAATCTGATAATCATTTTAACATGAAAATATACAGCCATGTCTGAAAGTGCTAATGAGATTAGTTCAAATGATTTTTATTTTTTTTAAAAGTATTAAGTATTAAAGCAATAAATTACTCAAATTTTCCACGAATTATTTTTGTGCATGTTTTAGAGTGTTAGTTTTCTGTTACTAGTATTACAGTATTAGTATTACTGTTATTAGTATAAAAACTATAATAGTATAACTATAAAACTATAGTCTGATTCCTTAGATGTCTATGTTTATGTACTAGCGACCAACTCTAAAAACTTTAGTATTAACATATATATGAAAATACAAAATAAATTAAATTAATAAATATAACAAGAGTTGTTTGGGAGTTCTAAATCACACACACACACACACACACACACACACACACACACACACACACACACACACACCTGTGTCTTTGTCCTTGAAAGTCGAGGTAATTCTGGTTTTGATTCTGAAGTTTCGTATTTCTTGTTTTCTAAAGTCGAAGCAGCACTCTTTGATTCGGAAATTTCTTGTCCATGATTCTGGCTTGCGCTGTTGCTTCCTTTAGAATAGGAACCAAGTCTAACGTTAAACTCAACTTCTTTTTCCTCATATTCTTCATCTTCCGAATCTGAAATCTCTTCTAAAATATTACTATTTCTTACGATCACTTCTTCTTCTTCTAGACTTTCAGATTCGCTGTCACCTTCTTCGGAAGACGCTGTATTATCGACGCTTATTTTGAGATTAGGAAGATTTTTCCCACGGAGATCTGCCATCTTTGTATCAGTACTAGTAAAGAGAAAACGTTCTTCAACGAGAATGATTGGTCAAATTTGTATTGTCTTGGCTAAGTATTAAAATGTTCTGTCTTGGCTATACGTTGGGGAGAGGGCGGGACGTTGACAAACCTTACAGAAGTTTGGAAAGAAAGAAATGCACACACACACTAAATATATAATTAAAGTATTATTTGAATGTGTACACGCTTGATAAATACTTGCTCTGCAACATACAATCATCAACACTGAAGTTCAGATCTAAGTATTACATGTACTAGTATAAGCATTCAGCAATACTGTGAAGTTCAGATCTAAGTATTACATGTACTAGTATAAGCATTCAGCAATACTGTGAAGTTCAGATCTAAGTATTACTAGTAGTAGTATAAGCATTCTGCAACACTGTGAAGTTCAGATCTAAGTATTACTGTAAACATTCATTATCATTGTGAAGTTCAAATCCAAATGATACTGTAAGCATTCATGAACATTTTGAAGTACAAATCTAAGTATTACTGTAAGCATTCAAAACCATTATGAAGTTCTATGACACCTCTGGGCACCCTTCAATCGTTATAATTATTATTTGTTAATTAATAACACATAAGTAATTATAAGTGATTGAGAATTTAATTTATAGTTATTAATAATTCTCCTACAAGACCAATGTGTCTCTCACTTGGCAGATTATAATTAAGAGTGTCGTAAAACTCTACTCCTTATATAATAATCAGATAGACGTTTTACTGTTGCATAATGTTTCTGCAGGTTGAAACTTCCTACTAAAGGAGTAATAAAAATCTGTCTTTTATTTATATTTAACAAGACCCCATCTACCCACTATTACTCCAACATAAGTTTTAATATATGTGCAAGAAGGTTAATAAATTTTACAATAAATTTATTAAATCAACAATCAAATATACAATATATGAATATAATCAAAAGAGTGTTGACATTTACATCACTTCACAACAATGTTTGTTTAAATGTTAGATACTCATTCAGTTATCCTAGCATAGATATCCGCAGTCAAATTAATATATATATATAATCAAGTTCATGGGCATAATTCATCACAGAAACGAGGGTGAAGTTTTAGAGAGATAATTATAGTCAATGTACATAACCTTTTCAATGGCAGCCACTGTCACTAGCACATGTTCACAATCACTCGGTTTGTAACCAGTCACTGTCTTTCTTATTTATACAAAAGTCCCACATACCTTCTTGTTCTATGCACCGTACACAACTGTTCCAGAATCTTCAATGTGCTCTTCAAGCACACCATGGAGAATCGTCCAGATTTCCCTTGCACTATCAAGCACATCATGGAGAATCGTCCAGATTTCCCACGCATTATCAAGCACATCAGGAGGAGTATTCCAAAATCTTCATATGCGCTGCTCAGCACACCATTAGGAATGTTCAAGAAACTTTCATGAATTCTCAAGACCCAACTCAAGCTTAAATTTTCACTGTATTGGCTCTCAAATGGAATTCACAGGATCAACTTACATCAACATGTTACTGATAAGTTCGATAAGACAATGTTGTATACACACACCAACCTCACTGCAGCATGCTCCTTCTACAAAAGTCAAATTAAGGGCAGCACTAAATTTCAGGCATATTTCATCTCAAAACTTCTTTCTCTCTTACACACATTCTCAACTTACAAATCCTGCAACAATATTCATTAGCCATATGCAATATAAGAAATATAGCATCAATCAAAATTATCAAGTATAATGTACAACTTAATCAAATTAATGAACATAGATATAATAGTTCAATGACAAGCATTCTCCAGTTCAAATCATAGTTCAATAGCAAACGTACGAAATATTTCTACATCCATTCTTTTTTTATCAGTCAGTTACCATAAATTAGTGATTGCCTCAATCATACTCGAGTTTTGTCAAAATCAAAGTGATTAGAATATAGGAATTTCTTCAACAAAGTAACTTTCAGTCCATCCCCGTTGGATGAATTTGTTATGAACAAGTGCAAGACTATTAGTCTGAAAAACTACTCATCCAGTTGGAACTGGTTTGGATTGCATCAGCAAATTCTAGCATATTTTTGCCTGAATTGTTTACTCCAACTCTAACACTTAAAATATCAGCATAAAAAGCAGTGCCCAAGGTCATTTTGACATTTAACAATTTATATAACAAGTTGAGAAATAGGGATAGGCATATTTACTTTGCCACAAGTTCATATCTAAGTTTCACTGTAAACATTCATGAATACTGTGAAGTTCAAATCTAAGTATTATTGTAAGCATTAATGAACATTGTGAAGTTCAAATCTAAGTATTATTGTAAGCATTAATGAACATTGTGAAGTTCAAATCTAAGTATATTATAAGCATTCTTAAGTTCAGATTTGTCTTACTTCAGGCATTGATCAACATTTCAAATGTATGGTCTTACAGTAGGCATTCATCATCATTTTGAAAGTAAATATAGACATTCATCAGCATTTTGAAAGTAAATATAGGCATTCATCAGCATTTTGAAAGTAAATATAGGCATTCATCAGTATTTTGAAAGTAAATATAGGCATTCATCAGCATTTTGAAAGTAAATATAGGCATTCATCAGCATTTTGAAAGTAAATATAGGCATTCATCAGTATTTTGAAAGTAAATATAGGCATTCATCAGCATTTTGAAAGTAAATATAGGCATTCATCAGCATTTTGAAAGTAAATATAGGCATTCATCAGCAAGTAAAGTCTTAAGCTTTCATTTACATGTGGATGGCAAAGTCTAAATCTTACAGTAAGCATTCATTGGCATTTTGCAGTAAAGTTTTACAGTAGGTATTCATCAATAATTTTGAAAAAAAAAGTTTTACAGTAGACATTCATTTGACATTTTGAAGATAAAGAATTGCAGTAAGCTTTCATTGACATTTTGAAGATAAAGAATTGCAGTAAGCTTTCATTGACATTTTGAAGATAAAGAATTGCAGTAAGCTTTCATTGACATTTTGAAGATAAAGAATTGCAGTAAGCTTTCATTGACATTTTGAAGATAAAGAATTGCAGTAAGCTTTCATTGATGTTGTGAAAGTAAATTCTTTCAGTAGGCATTTATCAGTTATTTGAATGTTAAGTCTTAATCTTAACAATAGACATCTCTCAACAGTTTTAGTTTAAATCAGGCATTCACTGACATTTTGAAGGTAAAATCTAAATCTTAACAGTAGCCATTCATCAACATTGGAAAGGTAAGATCTGAGTCTTAGAATAGGCATTCAGTATAAGTTTAAGGGTAAAATCTGTCTTGCTGTAGGCTTTCCTCAGCTTACTGAAGGTGAGATTGAAATCTTAAGTAGGCATTCATTGGCATATATCACTTTATCAGGGCCCATTTACTTGGAATGAACTGCCTCCCAAGCTGAGATACAAAGGGACTATGACATTTTTAACAATTTCATGTGCTGAGGGGCTTGTGATATTGGTCTCATTTGCTGAGGGTATCAAATTATACTTAGGGTGTATTATGTGCAAAGGATATCATATTACATGAGGGGCTTGTGATACTGATCTCATGAGCTGAGATTATCTGTGACACCTCTGGGCACCCTTCACTCATTATGATTATTATTTATTTATTAATGACATAAATTACAAGTGATTGAGAATCCTAATTTATAGTTATTAATAATTCTCCCAAAGACCATCATGTGTTTCAAGGGTGTTGTAAAACTTTGTACCATAATAAGGTAGATGTTTTACTGTCGCACAATGATTCTGCAGGTGGAAACTTTTTACTGAAGGAGTTTATAATTAAATAAAAAATTTAAATAAAAGTCAGTCTTTTATTTATATTTAATGAGCCCCCATCCACCCACTATCTTTCCAATGTGGTTATCAATATGTGTAAGAAGGTCAATAAATTTATTAAATCAATAAATAAATATATACAACATATGAACATAATCAAAAGAGCATTGACATTTATATCATTTCACCATAATGTTTGATTAAGAGTCAGAGTATAAAATTAAAGAATGGTACTACAAGAGTTACTAAAATGCAATAAAAGAACCTCAGCAGAAATAAGAGACCCTTAGTGCAATTAGAGATTCTTGATATAATAAGATGGGCAGATGTTCATATCTGACAAGGATATAGATGACCCTGCCCTCCATGAGTCCCCTCCTGTCTTGCAGGTTAGGTTTTGGATAACCAAAGGCTAGGGTGCTGACAGTATCTGATTGGGCATATGAACTTCCTCACTGAGGTCCCCACCCAGGGTGGAGGAGTCCCTAAAAGAACTCAATGGCCATGTGTCCAGGACCAAGGTGAGCAACTAGTAATGTGGAGTTTCAGCTGTGGTCAACAGCCTGGAAAGGGATGGGCTCCATCAGGTTCATTTGCCCAAGACACGCTACATGTAATAACAATTTGCCTCAACCCATACCAGATCAGTTGTCACCCAGAACAAGGAGCGTGCCTTCTGTCTTGCACCTGTGTAGAGGTGTTAAGTGTGCTACTGGTGCACCATCACCATCAAAACTCCGTGCCAGAAACAACATCAGCATTGGTATGTGGAACATCAGAACATTAAGAACACCTGAAAAGGTAGAGGAACTGACACACGAACAGATACCACTGGACCATCCTGGGACTGCGAAGTATGAAGGAAGAACCTTGGGGAAACATCAATGCAGGGTGATCATAAACTATACTACTCTGGCAGAGATGATAAACATGAACATTGTGTTGGATTTCTCATCCACAAAGACATCATGAATGCTGTCATGAGTTGTCGGACAATCTCCAACAGGCTTATCACCATATGCTTGAGAATAACCCCACTCAGTATCACCATTGCTCCAACTACAGACCATGATGATAAAGAAATAGAGGACTTCTACAACCAACAGCAAGAAAGACATTCTAATGGTGCAAGGAGACTGAAATGCCAAAATAGGAAAGGATGCTGTTGAGAACTGAAAAGGCAGCTCCTGCAATACAGAGATAAATGACAGAGGCTTAAGGCTCCTGGAATTTGCCAGTTCTAATGATCTGAAAGTTATGATTACGTTTGGTCCACAAAAAGAATCCAGAAGATGGATGTGACATAGCCTGAATGGAGAACACCATAACCAGATTGAGTATATCATGGTGAAGAGGCATTTCCATACCAGTATAAACATTGCCAAGACAAGAAGCTTCCCAGGAGCAGACATTTGAAGTGACTGTGAATTAGTGATGTTGACCCTCTGACTACATCTGAAGAAAGTCAACAAACAGGACCCCACAAGAATCAAGTTCAACCTAGACCAGCTGAAAGACCCAGAGGTATCGGAAGCCTTCCAAGCAAAGATAGGAGGAAAATTTGCACCACTGATACTTCCCATTGCAGAGAACACAGATGCAGACACATTGGTTGGCATATTTAACACTGCAGTTATCCACGCAGCCAATGAGATCCTTGGCAAACATTGATGAGCAAAGAAAACTTGAGTTACATCTGACATCCTTGATCCATGTGACAAGCATTGAGAGCTAAAGAAGAAGTAGGAGGAGCAAAACAATACTGGGAAATTAACCAGGTTATCAAGAAATGCATGAAAAAAAGGCAAAGGAGACATAGACCAGTGTTAAAGATAGTGGAGGGAAATTTCTTACAGAAGATGTCTTGAGAGATGGACAAAATAGTGCACAAACCTCTATAACCACAGACCTACAGGGGACCCAGACATCTCAACACCCCACCAGTGACCAACACTGACAACTACCCCATCCTCCGAACAGAAGGACTGCAGTGAAATCTTTGAAAAAAAGGAAAGGTAGCTAGAGTAGACAACATCCCTGCAGTACTAGTTCAAGAAGGGGGAGAAGCCATGACAAGCGCCCTACTAACAATCTGTAATAAGATCTGGCAGACAGGGATGGCCAACACATGGACTCATAATAACTCTTCTAAAAAAAAAAGGGGGGAGGGGGGGAATTTGCAGCAATGTCAGAGCTATCGTACAATCAGTCTTATATGCCACCCAAACAAAGTAATGCTAAAGATCTTATTAAACAGACTGAAGCTGCAGGCAGAGGAAATCATAGCTGAAGAACAAACAGGTTTCATACCAGGGTGAAGCACAACTGCACGAATCTTTAACCTGAGATTACTATGTGAGAAGTACCTCCATCACCAACAAAACCTCTATAATGTCGCTGTAGATTTTAAGGTGTTTGATAGGGTATGGCATGCAGCCCATGAAGATGTACAACATCAATGCCAACCTGATCAAAGTCATAGAAAGCCTTTACAGCAAGACCACCAGTGCAGTCTGCTTCAATGGCCAAATAGAAGATTGGTTCAGGACAACAGTGGGAGTCAGACATGCTTTCACCTATTCTCTTCAACATCTTCCTTGAAAGAATCATGACAGATGCTCTGGAAGACCATGAAGGAACTGTCAATATTGGAGGTGGAGTAATAACAAATACTTTAATGATGATACTGATGGCTTTGCAGGAAATGAGGAGCTAGCTCTTTTGATTCTTGCTATGAACAATGATATCGTCTGAAAAATCTCTGCTACTGCATTCACTCTAAACAACCATCTCATGTATCGTCTCAACCCAAGATGTGTTGAAAATGTTATTATGTATCTGCTTGTCTCATATAATTCAAGCTGGTGATAGGCACTTGTCATATCCAATTTATTGAAACTGTAGAGCCATTTAGATCTGCAATGAGGTCATCAGTCGTCGGCACTGGATGTTTTCCATGCTTGATTGCTTTGTTTGATTCAAGCATGTCAACACAAATATGTACACCTTGTTTCTTTGGTACAACTGCGATTGGGCACACCCAAGTTGAATTCTTCCTTCACATCTTTTCTGATATGAAACGGAATTCTGTTTGCTGGTGTACCATTGGTTGGACATCCTTGTCATTGGGGGCGGGGGTGATTTTCTTGCTTTTTATTTTCACCATTGAAAAGAGCTGGGAATTCATCAGGGACGGTCACGCTTGCTGAACACGTGTAGTCTATGAATTTTAAAGCCTGTGACGTCACATTGCTGAGTAAATTACACGAGTCCTGTGTTTCAATGTTACTCATGGCATAGATGTTGATTGTGACTCTTTCTCCTTTACACTGAATCTATGCAGTGAAATTACCAATGACAGTGTTTTCTTTGTGCCGTATGAATATATGTTGGGATATTTCTTTCTTAGCTTTGATAACTTCATTGTCTTGTATGTGGCATGTCTATGTTCACTGTCTCATCGGTGTCTATCAGGAATTGGATTTCTTTATTGTGGACATTTATTCTTGGCTTTAATGTGTGTATAGTTTGCGTGGCCAAACATAATCTGCTTCTTCATCAGGTTCATCTTCTGCTCATATTGTTTTCCTTTTCGTCCTCTGCCTGTATAGCATAGTCATCAGATTTTTCTTTGTCTTCTATTTTATTATCTTTGATTTCGTGGGCTGTTTTCTTTGAGCTTGAACGACAAACTTTGGCAAAATGATTAATCTTATGGCAAGTTTTTGCACTCCTTTACTCTTGCTGAGCGTATAGTTTGATGTATAAATTTGCCACCATAATTTCTACATTATGTAGATCTACGATTATGATTTCTGTTTGACTCATTACTCTGACCTTGTCTTATATGACTTGACCTTTGAGTGTTAAGATGTGCGTATATTATGATGATCATGTGACTGCGTCCTACTTTTTCTTGTCTTTCCATGTGATTCTCATGGATTTGATGTACCCTCAATTTCATTTGCACGCGACTCCGACAATTCTGATGCACGAGCTTCTTTTAGTAATTGAGCCAAGTTAAGGTTGTCATGAAGAGCACGTCTTCTGTGCTTGCTTGATCTGCATCCATGAAGGATTTGAGTGAGAATCTCGCGATCTTGCGAGTCACAGTGCTGGGCCAATTTACGAAGTTTTCTGTAGAATGTATCATGACTCATTTCCAACTGCACTGTTTGACGAAATGTGAAGGTTTCATAAGCCACAATCTTCTTTGGCATGAAGCAGTCTTGCAGTGAATACTTTGCTGTATGATATGCTGCATTATTTCCTTTCTCTTTCTCACTGAAACTGTCATAGATGTCGAACCCTTCTTCACCTAAGTAATGAAGTAAGAGTGCTTTCTTTCTTTTTTTTGTTGTCATTGATATCTAAAGCTACTAGCATGTTCTCAAATCTGATACCAGCTGTGTGCTTATCAGTAAAGACAAAGAATGAGGGAAAATTTCATACCAGCCATGTGTTTATCAAATAATGAGGAAATGTTCATACCAGCCATGTTTATCAGTAAAGACAAAGAATGAGGGAAAATTTCATACCAGCTGTGTGTGTTACATGTCCAGTTTTTATTTAAAGACCCTGCTTAGGAATTTTACAGAACTTTAATTTAATTAGATAAATTAATTTCTCCTCTTTCCTTAAACAGAATGGTTGCTCAAATTATCTTTCGTCTCATATGAAAATGCGCCTTTGTAGTACAGACAAACAGATTCACGAACAGACAACTTGTGTACAATAGCCGGCTTGGAAACCGTTAACACTCTCTTAAATCTTTATGCATTCAAAATGTTACATTTAGCTCAGTCGATCCCCTATCCAAACCACGATTAGGTCTATATGCATAAAAATCACTCCGAAAGAGGTATTAACAATAAAAGAATTTAATAGTTAATATTTAACAATAACAATCAATTACGAAGACACAGCTTCAGATCTAAACTAAGGCAAGTTCAATCGGCTTGAAAGTTAATGCTCGAGAAAGTTACTTTTGCCAGCACATTCGATGGATTCAGAGTTCGGGTTAGTTACTTATCTTGTCTTAGTAGTCTTGATGAACACGTGGTCTAAGGTCAGTTTGATCCTTCCACGTATCAAGCGATGCTTGCACTGTACGATCCGTAGTTTCCAATAACTTGTCATCTCTCGACTTGTTACACTAGGGTTTCATCATGGCAGAACACCATCAACAAAGGCGGTACGGAATTGTAACGTCGTCCGTCCAAGGTTGAATAAAGAACATGCACCCAACGTGATGCGGAGGTGGCAATAATACATAGAACATATTATAAGGCAGAGAAGAACCCGTTCTGAAATAAGAGTGTGGTTTCTATGAGCGATTTGCGTTTACATTCGCAAATCATCCAAGCATGTGACTGATACAATGCTCTTAGTTTTAAATCTTCGTCTATCGTGTCTTTTACAATATATTTATATTCATAAAAGATACAATATAATTCACATGTGTGTTATTTTTAACATTACATGAACGTATGAATTTCCAAACATTTACTTCATCAAAAATGGAATTCATACAAGGAGAACAAAATATAATTCAAATTAAATATGAGCGCTTTACGAATTAACAATGAAATTACACGCAAGAGAATCATTTGAATTTACATGGAAACTCGCAACGTGCACAGACGTTCTGCGGCACAAGAGAATTAAGGTTTATACAAATTAAAGTCAAAAGGTTACAATTAATTTATATACAATGAAATCTTTAGGCTTTAGTCATTCTATCGAATCACGTATGCTCGGAGGAGAATTGTACAAAATACATACATAAATTCATATACAAAAATACAAATAGTAAAATGCAATATCATTGTAAGAAGTGGACGTGTTACCTTCTTAAAGTAGAATTACTGCACAAGACACGGGTTCCTATGTTCCTTTCCGACTCAGCAAGATATTCAGCGACTAAGGTGCTCGAGAGCTGGGTGTGTGTCGGCCAGTTTGCGTTATGAGTAAAGAATATTACCGCGTTAAGAGTATTTATTGTAGTGCATGAATGCATCACGTGACTAGATCACGAGGTATGTTTGTTGATCCGAACTTTCTCGACTGTTGTCTAAAGTTACATAACAAGGGATGAATTCACTATTGTTTTTCCTCATGCTGGTACACGACGGGAGGGTTCTAACAAAGGAATTCAATTCGAATATGATATTCGAGTTTCGGATGTGGGTCAGAAGTTCATGACACAGAATTCGGTCAGAAGTCTGTCACAGTGTGTTTATCAGTAAAGACAAATAATGAGGGAAAATTTCATAACAGCCATGTGTTTATCAGGAAAGACAAAGAATGAGGGAGTGATGTAACTTTTGGGAGTGACGTAACTTTTTTGTCCCGTTTGTCAGGGACCCACCGCTTGAGTGAAACTGAACTAATTTTGGATATTTGTCCAAGATAAAATCACTTACTGTTCAGTCATCAGCATTCTTATTGCCAAATTGTAATGTTTGTGCATTTAATTGTAACAATAATACACAAAACAACATAAAACTTCAACAGTTTGATTTAGAACTTAAACATGGTGTTTTACAGTGATAGTGGCCATAACAGCCTAACATTTCTATATTGTACCGGTAGTACGTAGGCCAATTACTGTGACAACATATCTGGGAGGGCGTTTCCCATACAGATCAACAAAGAGTATGTTGACAGGACCACAATACTGAGGGTCTCTTGTTGTACTGAGGTTTTCTTTGTTATACTGAGGATCTAATGTATATATGACGTTTTGTGATACCAAGGATTTTTAAGAGGTCCTCTTATTGGACTGAGGTTGTCTTGTGGTACCAATGATCTTTTATTTTACTGTGGGTCATTTACATTGAAGTCTTTTGTGAAACTGAGGGCTGTGTTAAAGGCCTTATACTGAGAGCTGTGTTAAAGGTCTCATACTGAGAGCTGTATTAAAGGTCTCATACTGAGAGCTGTGTTAAAGGTCTTATATTGAGAGCTGTGTTAAAGGTCTTATGTTGAGTCTGATCGCTTACTATATTCAGGATCTCATACTAAAGGTCTCTTGTTATACTGAGGGTATTATATTACACTAAGGTCTCTGAGTTTGGGGCAATTAAGTTTAAACTAACATATTTCTTACTTTAACCTGTTTAGTGTTCATTTTATCATACCATGTTTACATATTATTTGCTCAGTTAAATTTTCAAATAAAATAAACACATATAGTTTATAATACACTGAACAGAAGAACAAAGATCTCTTAAGGTATACACGTATTTTCTGTAACTCATTTATTAACACAAAAGGTGTACAATAAACAGATGTTTTAAAAATGATAAAAAATATATATGACCAAAACTTTTTACTGCATTACTGCATCGTGAATGAAAAGTCAAGTGCTGGGGTTTTTCTCTTCATTAATACTACACTGACAGCCAAACAATGTATAAACTTAACACCAACAAACAGAAATAAGCTACCAAAACCCCCGTTTAAAAACATTTATCACAAATTAAAAATATTAAAAAAGAATGTAAATGGAAAGAGAATTATAAAATTCATAAACATCTAACAGGTACATACCAAGAGTCAATATCAAAATGACAATTTTAAATTCAAATATATCAACATACATGATCAATGTACATCAAATTAATAAGAATAATGACATTACTCTAAAACTAAGAATGACATTATGCTAAAATTAAAACTAATATTCTGAATAGTATTTAATGTCACCAGGTAAGTAAATGCTTCCAAAAGGATGCTGACCTAATAATCTTGATTTTGAGACTAGTAGTGTGTAAACAGGATGAATAGCACTGACCTAATGGCTTCAACCCTCATCTTAACATCTCTTTATGATTACATCAGTATTATCAAAAATCTGTTGAGTTATGACAATCAACAACAAAAAACAGGTTATGGCCCATACTCCAGTTTATAACATACTCATAAAAATATTTATTTTCTGAAGAAAGTTATTTAGCAAAAAAAATTAATTATTGCCTTTGTCATAATAATCATTTAAGAATTCTATGTTACAGTTATTTATTACAAAATGGCAGTTTTAATAATCTGATTCACTTAGCACAGTAGGCTGAGGGTTAATCTGATTAATGTACCATAGCAGGCTGGGGGGGGGGGGGTAATCTGATTCATTTCTATTGTATGTTTAGGGTTCATTTTACTGAGTAAACATTCCTAATGAATCAGTTGATGATGGCAACCAAAGATTAAGATCATGTAACTTTTGCTGAAGAAAATTCATAACCAATCCCTACTAACAAAGTTCTGCTCAATGAAATTATATTTCACCTATCATTTCACTAATACACTTCACCAAAATATTTCAATGAAACACTTGTTTTTGTCGTTTACTTTTTAGATCAAAATAATTCAATGAAACACTTGTTTTTGTTGTTTATTTTTTAGTAAAATATATTTCAAGGAAACACTTGTTTTTGTTGTTTAATTTTTTAGTAAAAAATATTGTATGTGTGGAATTTAATTTTTTTAAAGAAATAATTGAAAATCATGCAGAATAATAACAAAAAGTGTAGAAATTAAAACTACTCCAAGGAATATGTGAAAGATTGTCAGAAAATTTCTGTAATGATAAGCAGCAAAATATTTCAAGCAGCATCTTTGGTCAAGCCCTTATTTGCAAACCAGGCATCACTACTGTCATTCTGGATGGCCTGAAACATATAGAAAATTTTATTTATAACTTTTTTCTTCTCTTCATTACTAAAGTAAATCTGGTTGGCCTGAAACATATAGAAAATTTTATTTATAACTTTTTTCTTCTCTTCATTACTAAAATAAATCTGGTTGGCCTGAAACATATAGAAAATTCTATTTATAACTTTTTTCTTCTCTTCATTACTAAAGTAAATCTGGTTGGCCTGAAACATATAGAAAATTCTATTTATAACATTTTTCTTCTCTTCATTACTAAAATAAATCTGGTTGGTCTGAAACATATAGAAAATTCTATTTATAACTTTTTTCTTCTCTTAATTATTAAAGTAAATCTGGTTGGCCTGAAACAAATAAAATTTTATTTCTATTTATTCTTCTTTTTATTTATTAAAGTAAATTGCCTGAAAAAAATAAAACTTTCTAAAACTTTCCCTTTCATCTTTGATAACATCATTTAATATGGCTTTAACACAAAAAAAAATTTTTTTTTTTAATTTTCTTGCTATTACATGTAAAATATAATTTTGGATAACTTGAAAAAAGAAACTACTTTTTTCATTATGTTATTGTTGATATGACAGCCTAACAACAAAATAATTCTTTGCTTCTTTTGTAATTAGTTCCATTATATGGCTTAAGTAAAAAACAAAATTCCTAACATTTTATACTTGTCTTTTCATGTGAATTCCATGAAACAAACATTATAATCTAGCTATAAATTGTATCTCTTTTTTGCTGAATATAGGAGACTGGTTTCTACCTAACATCTATTAAAGTAAACACCTGTTATCTTCCCAAGGTAATTTTTCTATAAATCCCACATTATGAATAGGCCCATCCCATTTTTGTTTCCTTAAATTAAAACAAATGAAGCACAACTACTTACATTTATAACAGACAAAACTATATACAATCACAACAATAATTCATGAAATGCAGAATATCAGTTTCATACAATGGTACCTGTCGGTCACCAGAAATTAATTAAAATCTAAGCCACCATATAATATAATAACAAAGACAATATGTACATTACAAGATGAATTTTACATAAAGTGAGGACGATAAAAAATGACACAAAAAGTGAATGATAATAAAAGATTTATAAAAAAAGAAAGAACAATAAAAGTTAATCAAAATGTATATCAATTCCAATTCCAATAATCAATCCTAACTATCCTGGAAGAATTTAGCCTGTTTCTTACAATGTCCATCTTTCTAATCAATTAATTACTGTTCAACAAGGGCCTCTTTCCTTTTTACTAAAAGTCAGTCTTTTGGAGCAATTGATTCTCAACAAATAAGTTCTGTGAAATGACACACTTTTCAGCATTAATACACAGAGAGTAAACTTATCTTATGAGACACTGCTTGTCTAGGTTGTAAGCTACACCAGCTGTGATGCTTTTGAATTTGTCTCTCAATCATTCACTCTTTTTTTCTTTTTCAAACATACTTATTTGCTAAGTTTGACAATACTAGTGATTGGACTTTCTCTACCAGTCTATCCGTAGAATAGCGATTTGTATTACTTTCTTGATCTACCTTCTTACCTTGAGTCACATGACATCTACTTATACACTGTTCTTGAGTCTGTCACATTGACGAGAAGTTATTAGTCACACCTACATTCGCAGATGGCAGTATGCATGTGGTTTTCTTACTTATAACATTGCCTACAGCTAAAATTATTTCCAACACTCACTGATGATTTTTCTGTGTGTTACCGGTCTTACTATAGTTCACTTTATTGACTTCTGTTTTTTGCTTTCAAATTGGAAGGCTAAACTTTATGTGTTACTAGTTACTGGTCTTACTATAGTTCAGTTTATAGACTAAATGCTTCTGTTTTTGCTTTTGAATTGGAAGGCTAAACTTTACATGTTAGTAGTTACCGGTCTTACTATAGTTCAGTTTATTGACTAAATACTTCTGTTTATATTATACTATGATGGAAAAACATCCAGCTGGTTTTTGCTTTCAAACTTTACGTGCATACATTCTTTTAGTTTTTATGATGGTCCATCTTATTCTTTAAATTATATATTGTAATATTTACTGAATGTGTCTGAACTAAATTATCAACAAATCTCTGAGGAAACTGGCAGTACTAAATTTAAATAATACTCTATCATGCTCATCTATAACAATTACAGATACTAAAGCAATGGCAATAGTTTAATCTACAGGTAGTGAAAATTTCTATATAAAAATACTTTTTAAAAAGCAGGGATTATATTAGATTCAACCTGTAAATTTTCAAGCTGAAAGGAAAGAAAATAATTAGTGTTAATCTAAAAAGGATATTTTTTCAAAAGATGATAAATTTGAGGATGAGCATAACATCTGAGTTATTTTATACAGAAATAAAATTTTAACACTTAAAATTTTCAGTAGGAAAATTTAGCTGTTAGTTTATTCCAAATATGTTAATAAAAGCTAATTTTAACAGAACCAATGGATTAGTGCCTGTAGAAAATATATTGTACATCAGGCTTGGGCAATTATTTTAGCAGAAGGGCCACACAGAAATTTGAAATATAAGATGATGATGATGATTCCGCTCTCTATTCGCCCCACAGGAATTGCTGTAAAACTTTTCATCTGGGCGATGTTTTCAGTTTTTGGTGGATTCCTGTAAGGCCTTTCTCCTTTCACTGGTATTCAGGAGGGTGAGGTGGGGTGTTCGTGCATTGTTCGGTTTGTGTGTTGTATTTCTATGTCTGCTCGTTGTTATGACTGACGTTAGTGTGTTTGTGTATGTTGATGGGTGGTTGTTTTTTTTTATAATTTTTTTTTAATAATTTTTTTTTTTTATAGTAGGTGGAGTGTGTTTGTTTCTGAGAGGTATGTGATAAGTGCTAGGTGCACCACATGGCTTTGATTGTGTTCCTTGGGGTATAGGAGTGCTTGGGTGGAGAATGGTAAGTTTAATAGGTCTGTTGTTTCTCTGATGATTTTTCTTTCCTCAATGTATTTATTGCACTGGAGTAGGAAGTGTTTGACTGTGTTGTCTGTTCTGCAGAACGTATATGCTTTTGTTCCATTGCTTGTTGAAATATAAGAATGGGCCACCAAATAAATATGCTAATGAAAGCTAATTTTAACAGAACCAATGATTAGTGCCTGTAGAAAAGGTATTGTAGATCAGGCTTGGTCACTTATTTTAGCAGAAGGGCCACATAAAAATTGAAATATAAAAATGGGCCACGAAATAAATATATGATGTTTGAATTAAAAAAAATTTAATTAAAAACAAATTATAAATAGCACAATAAATACCAAGATTTTGGATAAATTAAAAGTAAATAAGTTTGGTTTATTTTATTTATAATTTGTTAATAGTGAATTCTACCAAGAATACAGACTCAAATTATCAATATTTTAAATTATACAACATGAAATCAGTGCTATTCTAAATTTTATTTTAGAATAAAAATAAATTGGTATGTTTATAATCCAGATACCTTTTTGATATATAAACATGGTATGTGTGTGTTCTTTAAAAGAAAACAATAACAAAAATATATAAGAGCATATAGCATGTGAAAATTCAAATAGTACAAAACAAGGACCCCAATTAAATACAGAGAAAATCCAAAGGAATATCTGAGTAATTTTAAATTTGATAAAATAAAGAAATACTTAAAATTAGGAATTCAGCATTGCAGATAACTTCCATAATGTGAGTAATATGAAAAAGGAGAGGAAAATTGGAACAATTCAGAAATAAGTGTTTTAAAATTAAAGAGGATTAGTATAAAATGATTATTCTTACATTTGAGAGTTATGAAATATAGGTTTTCTTAATAAATTGTCATACTGAGATTAAAGAAAAACAAAATAATTTATATTATTATAACACAATGTACAAATATTGATTACGTACATCTATAAAGAAAACAAAGAGAAACAAATAAAAAATATATTGCTAATGATGAATTCACAGCAAACAAACTTGTACACAATTCATGGTTTTAATGACATGAATGCTATGTTTTCAAATTCTTCATCATTTTTTCAACATCAAGTGTAAATTTTGTAGTTGAGATCCTTAAAACTGATTGATCTGTTATGCTTGTTCATATGACACTTTTATTAAGATTCATTAATGACAGTTTGCTCACAAACTTACGTAGATTCAAAAATAACCAGCATGTATGGCAAAATCTTGAAGGCTTGCGAATTTGTTTGGATCAAAAGAATGTGCATATTTCTTCACGATTATGTAACTATCTTAAAGAGGATTACGCTGAAGATCTATAATTTCAAGCTGATTTCACTTGGTGTGCTATCACTCTCAACAGAAAATGGATTTTGAACAATTGACAGGCTTTTTCAGTTTTGTGGAATTCACCTGGAAAATTCATAATTCAAAGCACTGACCATGTTAATGTATTCTTCAAATTTATTTTCAGGTTACAAATAGTGCTTGCTTAGTTGGAAAGTGATCAAGTTTTGAGAAAACAAGTGCAACTTCATGTGGAAAGTGGTCAAGCTTATCATCATGTCATGAGCTTATTAGTTTCATCTTTGTGACATTAAGGTGTGTCATAATGTCCAGCATGAATGCAAAATCATAAAGCCAGTTATGATTAGTTAATAAGAAAATATCTTAGTTATTTTTCATTTCTTAAAAAGACAATGATGTCATCTTTTAAGCCTAGCCATTGAACTTGGTTATGGTACAGAACATTTGAATACTCATATTCAAGATCTTGAAGCAAACCTATAAAATGCCTGTGATACAATCCTTTGATTGGATATAATTTACCAATTAAATAATAAAAAACATGTGTTCTATATGTCGCAAATTTTTACACAATTAATGTAGGAGTTGTGGGATTAAAATATTTTTCAAGAATTTTATTCTAAATTAATTTTAGTAATCCAACATTTTTACCAGTCAGACTTTGTGCTCCGTTAGTTGTTACACTTACCATTTTGTTCCATGGTAAGTTATATTTTACTGGACAATTATCAAATATTTCGGTTCCAGTTGTTTAGTCTTTCAAAGACTCCACTGACAAGTTCTTCAATAATTTCAAAGCCAAGAGAACATACATCTATGAAAATTAACAACTGTACAGTATCCTTTCAATCCAAACTCTCGTCAAGGACAAATGAATACCATGTTATTGATTGCAATTCTGAAATTTGTTGCTCATTCAAACTTTCACTGGTATCTTCAGTTTGTCGTGTTTACATTTCACCAAGATAAACTCACTCAATATTTTTACTTTATGTCAGGATACATGAATCCACTATCTTCAATCATACATTCTCTAATAAATTCCCAATCAGAAAGGTAATTTGTTATTCATTTTTCTTGTAACAAGAATGTTCTATTGTTTTTGATTTATTTGTGTGGTGTGAAAAAAATGGGAGCTTACACACCTCGTCCAATAAACTATCTGCCCTTGGATCAACTTGTGAAAGCTCATGGAAAGCTTCATCTCCAACAAAGCAAATCTCATGTCCATCCTAAGAGGAATTATAAAAAAGATTATTTTATTAAAAATACATTTCAAGTAAATATACAGATAAATTCATACAGTATAATATTTAATAAGTTTTTACAATTAGGTCAAAGGAATTTTTTAAACACATCACATTTATTAACTACTGAGAATTTTATTCTAAATTTTTCATATAATTATAAATCAATTAGTATATATGAATGATAAGTGTGTAAATAAATCCAAGAAACATAATGAATGTATTTTTTACACCACATGCGCACATGCACACATACACACACAGTACACAACTATTACTGAAGGGAGACAACTGAAATCAGTATACAAGTTGCATGGATTCCTGACAAAGACAGCTTGGTGCAACATTAATTGATTTAAATTTACAGCCTGATAAAATAATTTATTTCAGTTTCTAAAATTTAATTTTCTTAGATGCCCAAAATAAAATATTTCTTGGACTAAGCTTTAGAATATTAACACTTTTAACAAGCACTAACTCTTTTTAAAAGTATACAGATGTTCAATTAATTTTGTAATTAGATTTGAAAATCAAAAGTATGCAAACATTAAGTTATTACTAAATATTCAGACAATATATTTTTCAAAATGATTCTTTGTCTTTTTGATGATATGTACTAAAGTCCAAATCTGGCATATGAAAATCAGTTTAGGGAAAGAACCTGACCGCTCAAAATGTACATTCATCTTGATGCTCATGTATGGAGGTCCAAACTTGATATGTGAAGGGCTGTTTAAGGATGTCAATGTAAAATGTACAAAAGTGTGGGATGTACATAAATTGAAGACTGCCTATACTGAACTCTTCAACATGACATTCCTTTAAAGAATGGCCCAAATTACTGTTTCAACTAAATGAATCAGCCAGAATGTCAATTTCTAATAACTAGATCAACATGACATTCCTTTAAAGAATGGCCCAAATTACTGTTTCAACTAAATGAATCAGCCAGAGTGTCAATTTCTAATAACTAGATCAGCAGAAAAGGCTTAATACTCCAAACTGACTAAATCCATTATCAATCAGCCATAATGACCAATTCCGTATACCAGATCAAACATATTATCTACATACTGGATCAGATCAGTTCCATTTACTATAAAAAAAAATTACCAATATAACTTTGGGTGAACCAAAATGACCAATTTAACTTACTGGATCAGCCAAAATGGCCAATATAAAATACTGGATCAGATAAAATGACCATTTCCATTTACTAGATAAACATGACCAACATAATTTACTGGGTCAGATAAAATGACCAGCATAACTTAATGGGATTGGCCCAAATAGCCAATGTTACTGGATGGATCAGCTAAAATGACCAATTCCATTTACCAGATGAAAATGACCAATATAACATTATGGAACAGCTAAAATGACCAGTTCCATTAAATGATCAATTCCATTTACTAGATAAAAATAACAATATAACTTACTGTATCAGATCAAAATGACAATATAAATTACTGGATCAGCTAAAATGACAATATAACTTGCTAGATCAGATCAAAATAATCAATATAACTCATCAACCAGCTAAAATGATGATATAACTTACTGGATCAGATCAAAATGACCAATTTAACTTAGTGGATCAGCTAAAATTACCAATATAACTTACAGGATCAGCTAAAATGACCAATTTAACTAACTTATAGGATCAGCCAAAATGATCAATCTAACATACAGGATCAGCTAAAATGACCAATTTAACTTACAGGATCAGCTAAAATGACCACTTCCACAGTTGCTTTCCCTGGTGTGTTGAGCTTGATCAACGGCATAATTATCTTCTGGCTCGCTTCCTGCATGTTCTTCTGAATCAATGGCAACTATGTGAAATAAAAGTGATTTATTTGTAGTGATTATTTTATACTATTCGCGTTAATTTTAGTTCCCACTGTCTTTAAAATGAGGAGATTTAATGAACATAGCAGAAGTAATCAACAGCTGAAACAGTATCAACTTATAAATCAATGATTCACTGCCAATCCATACCAGTCTTTGTGTATGACAGGGAGTTAGGGTTAGGGTTATATATAACCCTAAACAGTATCAACTTATAAATCAATGATTCACTGCCAATCCATACCAGTCTTTGTGTATGACAGGGAATTAGGGTTAGGGTAATATATATAACCCTAAACAGTATCAACTTATAAATCAATGATTCACTGCCAATCCATACCAGTCTTTGTGTATGACAGGGAATTAGGGTTAGGGTAATATATATAACCCTAAACAGTATCAACTTATAAATCAATGATTCAATCCATACCAGTCTTTGTGTAAGACATGGAGTTTCATGTAAAAGTAAATATCCATTCAAATTGCATCTCAAATATATTTTTATTAAACTAAACAATCAGATAAATATTTTTTTTAAATTAAACACTTTTATAACAAACAAGGAAATGATAAAAGCATCTTGTAAGCAAGACACCAATATTTTTTCTAATTAAACAAATGTAGCCACACTTAACCTGTTCACAGCTGGTTTCAATTTCTATGATGCTGTGTCACCCAGTGTGGTTGTTTTTGATTTTTTTCAATGAAAACTTAATAATAAAAAGTTAAAGCAATCCTATTTATAAACATAAAGTTATTTTTTAGGTAATTTTAAAATTAAATTTTACTAACTAAACTTTAAAAGAAAGTGTTTAGGGGTTTGCAAAATTTTACTTTTAAAAAAGATGAAGAAAAATTATAATCCCCATCACCTTACCAGGCAATGTACCTGTAATTAGATAAATAACAGTGGACAAAGAATAAAACTTCTTTCACATTTTAGAAACAAGCAGCTTTAATCACTGAACAAAGATCTCTTTCATTTTATCTGGAATGGTTTCACATAGATATCTTTCACTTTATTTGAAATAATTGGACAAAACATTTTCATGTTTCATAGAAGATCAAGTCTCAGAAAGGTGCCAATCAGGTGAAAACAGAAAAATCTTAGATCATGTCACAAACTTTAACAATTTCAATTGGAAATGAAAAACAAAGAAAAAGCTGACAACTAGCCATCTAGGAGACAAGTCATCTGGTTAGCCATCCAAAAGTTAGAATGAAATTGATGACAAGAGATATGATGTTTTTATTTATTCCTGCAAAATAGCGATGCTGGGACTACCTAATACAAATATGTTTTTATTTATTCCTGCAAAATAGCGATGCTGGGACTACCTAATACAAATATGATGTTTTTATTTATTCCTGCAAAACAGCGATGCTGGGACTACCTAATACAAATATGATGCATCAGTTATTTGTATTTTCTTGGTTATAAATTTTAGTATGAAATGGTTTGACAAGAAATGTTAAAATTCCAGTTTTCACTTATTAAAGATAAATACATAACTGAAAAATATGTTATGACAAAATTAATTTTTATCAAAATTTTTCTGCGAAGGTATATATAACAGATTTTTGAAATGGCACAATCAACCATTTTGAAAAAGAATTCCTATGATAAATTAAACCATTTGACCTGCAAAGAGTCTCCATATATTTTTTTATCTGCTTTTCAAAACAAGTAGCTTGGCATTCTAAGCAACTAATAAGTGAGTTAATCCAATTATAATATCTCCCTAGCCTTCAATTAGATACTCAGTTCATAATAAAAATTTTATATTTTTGCAAAAAAATTCTTAAATGATCCATAAATATTTGGTGTTAACTTCAGTAAAATTAAATTTATAAAAAATAAAAACATATTTTACTCCTAACATTTTTACTCCTTTAAGGTTTTTATTTCAATTTTAAATGTCTTATCTGTATTCTAGTGCAAGCCTAATTTTTTCCAAATGTTTTACCTTGCGGACAAACTTGTTTTATCAATTGCCATATTCCCAAATTTGTTGCTTTAAATGTCTTAGATGTACTTAGAGCAAGCTTATTATTTCAAATGTCTTACTGTTCCCTGGACAAAGCCTACTGTTTAATCCATTCCTATGGTAAAATAACTTATTTTAAATGTGTCTTAACTGTCCCCTAGGGACAAAAATTATTTACTGTTTTATCTGTTCCCATGGATAAACTTGTTTGAAACATATCTTACCTGTTCCCTAGGGACAAACACTTACTGTTTTATCTGTTCCCAAGGATAAACTTGTTTTAAATGTATCTTACCTGTTCCCTAGGGCAAGCAAAAGCAATTCTTCCAAAAGCTGTGCCGTGGTCAACTGGTCCCCCAATATCCACCAGTTCTAGCATACACTGGTCATCACTGAAACCAACAACAGCTGATTTTTCAGCTCTGGAATAAATCGTCATCCCGCAAAGCTTGGACCAATACTCTGAAAATAAACTACATATGTCAGAGCCAACCTTGTTTGTTTTTTTATATATTAGTTTCAAGATGGAGGAAAACCTTATATTAATAGTGAAACATTTTCTTCATTTATAATTAAGTCATTATAGACATGTTTAATAACTTATAATGTTTACTTCATTTGTTAATCAATGCAACATGTATAAAGCTTACTTCATTTATTAAAATAAATGCATCATTTATAATGTTTATTCATTTATTAAAATCATTATTATTCATCTTTTTATTCAAATCATTGCTAATCAATGTATCATTTATAATATATACTTCATCAGATCATTATCAATGCATCATTTTTATTATGTTCGCTTCTTCAAATCATTGTTAATTACTGTATCATTTATAATGTATACTTAATTTGTCAAAATCGTTAATTAATGCATCATTTATAATATATACTTCATTTATTCAAATCATTGTTAATCAATGCATCATTTA
Organism: Sinotaia quadrata; assembly: GCA_028829895.1. Taxonomy (NCBI): domain Eukaryota; kingdom Metazoa; phylum Mollusca; class Gastropoda; order Architaenioglossa; family Viviparidae; genus Sinotaia; species Sinotaia quadrata. The sequence goes on along the minus strand of CM054183.1, from coordinate 97,468,937 downwards.
TACTGTGTACTTAATTTATTACAATCACCACAACAGAGCCTTCTGTTTTTATCAAGGTTATTTATGGTGTCTTATAGCATAATCATATTAGTGACTGTATTATTTATTATAATTATGTTTACTTATGGTGTCTTAGGGCATAATCATATTATTGACTGTTATTTATTTTAATCAAAATTATTTATAGTGTCATAAAGTATATTATCATGTTAAAAACAGTGTCTATTATTACCAGGCAGTGACATTTATTGCAGGAAGTTTACTCATAATGTCATTTATTATAATCATATTTAAATATATTCATTTATTGTGGCCATATTTGGTCATTAATTTCACATTCAATCCACTGCATTCTAAGGAGCACACTTCAGAATATCATGGCACTCTATGGAGCACACTTCAGAATATCATGGTGTTCTAAGTGCACACTTCAGAATATCATGGTGCTCTAAGGAGCACACTTCAGAATATCATGATGCTCTAAATTTATTAAAGAGGTTTAAATTTTAGTTTGTAGGTTCTTATTCAATTACACCTAATAGGTTCAAAATAAAATGATGTTACACCTAACAGGTTTAAACAGAAATAATATTACACCTAACAGGTTAAGACAAAAATGATTTTACACCTTACAGGTTAAGACAAAAATGATATTACACATAACAGGTTTAGACAGAAATGATATTACACCCAACAGGTTAAAGAAATGATATTACATCTAACAGGTTAAGACAGAAATGATATTACACCTAACAGGTTAAGACAGAAATGATATTACACCTAACAGGTTTAGACAGAAATGATATTACACTTAACATGCTCAGGAAGAAATTACAGGTCAGAAAACATGAGAAACTACTCATCAATAAATTATTCATTAACAGATGATTCATTAACATCTGATATTTCTGGTGCAGTTTTTAGTCATTTATATTATCATAGTAACTTAAGATTTTTTTCAACTTATTTAAGGCACAAACACAAGAATGTGAATTGCATGCATTTACACATCAGGCTGTATGATGGAAGGATTAAGTTTGTAGAGTTTAAGTAAATGTACACCCCAAATATTTGTATATAATGGGATGTAATACTATGCAGATTTCATTACAATTACAAAATTGTTATTTTTTTACTTTCATTAGGATAAGCCATAAGGTCAAGTTTTGCCTCATTTGAAAATAGGAAGTACACAAATAAATCCCACAAATCTTATTATTAATAAAGCAGTTAAGTTTATCTCATGATCTTAATATCCATATTTCAATCATATTAATGACATTTCATGACTTTAATATCCATATTTCACTCATATTAATTATATCTAAGTACAGTTTAGAAAGTTATTCCATATTTCAGCCTTAAACATGACACAGTAAGGAAGAAATTCACATCTGATGCAGGTGATTGCCAATTAGCATGATAGAATCAGGAACTAAGAAATACACCAAGAGATTGTTGGTACCCCGCCACTTGACGTTACGAAATACACAACAATTTTTGAAGTCGTCGCTCCATTGGCTCGTGTACAGCCCCCAGAGGTTCGAACCTCACATTTAAACGATAGACAGGACGGACTAACAAACACACTGACAACGGACGGACAGACCGATGGACAGACAGACAGACAGACGCTATGGCTACAATAAATGAATTTTAACACGAAACGAAAAGAACAAGAATTGACACAAAGCCGATGAACATTAAGAAAATATTTATATAAAATAAAGAACTAATTAAAAGAAATAACAATGTACTGCCATTATATTTACGATGAGCACCCAGCTCGAAATCTATTCAGAGAATTAGCTTCCCTTAACTGCCTCTGAGTCTCTATGATTTCTTTATATAAAGTTCGGTCAAGTTCCCGATTTTCCTAAAGAGTTAATATGTATCGTTGCACACTCCTGGCCAAAGTACTTTGTTACTTAACTGGGAGGAATAGTGCAGGAAGTGTCCCAGGTTGATCACTCGGCAACCAAAGATTCAGGTTGATCACACAGCAACCAAAGATTCAGGTTGACCACACAGCAACCAAAGATTCAGGTTGATCACACAGCAACCAAAGATTCAGGTTGATCACGCAGCAACCAAAGATTCAGGTTGATCACACAGCAACCAGAGATTCATACAAAGAGTAAAATAAAAAAAAATCCTGCAATATATAATATAAAAGGGCTCAGAGACTACTAACATAATTTTTCCTATATTTACTAATTAAAAGCTAATAATTTCTCTGAGTACAATGTCACTAACCTGAAATAGAATGAATTAGTTTTACATATCAATTCTTTATCAAATGACATTCTATACATTAATTATTAATTTAAAGTGATGTAAAAGCAGCCAGCTTACCTTTCGTTTTCGGCGAAAAACCAAGGATTAAAGAAAAATTGTAATGGTGTAATGACACACTCTTTTCAAGCCTTCTGGCTGTTCTATGCATATAAATTTTTAACAGTTATTAAAACTGGGCTATTCCGACACTCTACCAGCGTTGAATCCGATGAGGGTGCCCTTGTTGTGGAAAAAAGCAAAGTGAGTGGGAGATTTTCCCTATTTATAGTTTTTGTTTTGTTTTGTTATTCTGACCTCAGGGTCAACCTGTCCACTCTCTCATTCATAGTGCGGATAGATACTTCCGATTTCGTTCCGCCCATCCTCCATTCAACTATCACGCTTTGGTCACGCTTCCTTCCTACGCGTGTTTATTTAACAGCCCTTTCTCTTCTTGACGATGGACATGTGCGTCGTTCCGTGCAAGCTTGTTTTAGACTGCCATAATTAGATACTGCTGTATTTAGATATAGTTCCTTCCTACGTGTTTTATTTGACAGGTCAGTCTAACGGACCCAGAAAACAACTGGCCCTGCCCTGACACCGACGATGCGATACGCGCGCGTCATCCGCACGAGCCTGTCCTAAACCGCCCTATTTAGACATAGCCTTCCTCACTTGCTAATTTAGTTTAAAATGTCATTCCCTCCTATATTTAAATTTTTTTTTTAATATTTAGCTGGGATCCGGGCGAGATTTACAGAAGATCCTGACAGAGATTTTATAAGAGTTGACATACTCACCAAGAGATGACTTACTATCTGATTTGCTTACATACGAAATACCACATGATTCTGTCAAAAGTATATTTCTCACAGGATTTACAAGTGACAATTTAAAACATTTTGTTAGATATAAGTATTCTTTACTTGCCAACAGATTCTGAAGTAAAATGCTCACAAATTTTGTTAGATCTTAAATACTCACCAACAGATTTTGTTAGATCTTAAGTATTCACAAACAGATTTTGTTAGATCTTAAGTACTCATCAACAGATTTTGTTAGATCTTAAGTACTCACCAACAGATTCTGTCAGATTTGAAGAAGCAAGTGATACTTTTTGAACAGGATCTGTTACAGATTTTTTTTTAAACATTAACACAATGATAAATAGAGAATTTAAGAACAAGTTTAGAAACACAAAAGAAGATATTAGGAATTAAATAGAGCCAATTAACAATAAAAATTAACTCCAGCATGACAAAAGTTTTCTATAAAGTATATAAAATCCTTTTCACATGACAATGTAGGATAACATATGGCCAAATATTGACATCATAAGCCATGCACTGATAGCAAAGAATGGTTGCAACTAAGTAAAAAAAATACAAGGTCTACATCTTTTATCTGTCTCTAACAAGTTTATAATGGATCTCAACTATGCGAGTTACAGCACACCACTATGTGTTTCATTACAAGTTACTTCCCTTGTTAGTACAGTGTGTTTCTGAATATCATACATATATATATGCTGATTAAACATTATAATCAATTTTATAAATAAATAAAAATATTTACTTATGATTGATGATGATGGTGATGACTTAATGATGTTATCAATTAAATGTAAACTCTCATTATGTCTAAATTATTTTAAAATCATATTTGTTTAAATTATAGCTTAACAGTGAATGAATATATACTTGACATTCAAGTTTGTGAGTGTTTATAGTCTGTGATTGGGAAAATTGATGGGATGTGTTATTGAAATGATTAATGGTAAAAATAATTGTATGTAGTCAAGTGTCATTATACATTGAATATGATTGTATGTAGTTCAGTGTCATTATATTTGAATATGATTGTATGTAGTTAAGTGTAATTATACATTGAATATGATTGTATGTAGTTAAGTGTAATTATACATTGAATATGATTGTATGTAGTGTGATGTTTTGCTGAGAGATGGGCAAGATGTTAATTCTCCACCACACAGACCACCCATAACCTTAGGCTTATCCACAAAACACTTTCTGGCTGGCCATACATGTTAGAAAGATGGAAGATAAATAATGTAGAATAGAAGAGTGATAGTTCTAGAAGATAGCTTGAGCCCCTGATACATACAGCAAGGATAGCAAGTAAATACAGGTGACAGACTATAACATATGACAAGTGAGTCACGCCAACAAGAGTGGTCTAAATATCAACAATAAATGTATCAACAAGAAGTAACATAAAACAGCATGGCTAAATATAGTGAATAGTTTAATGGTTACATATAGTAAATAGTTCAATGGTTACATAAGTGAATAGTTCAATGGTTACATATAGTGAATAGTTCAATGGTTACATATAGTGAATAGTTTAATGGTTACATATAGTGAATAGTTGAATAATTACATATAGCGAATAGTTCAATGGTTACATAAGTGAATAGTTGAATAATTACATGTAGTGAATAGTTTAATGGTTACATAAGTGAATAGTTGAATAATTACATGTAGTGAATAGTTTAATGGTTACATAAGTGAATAGTTCAATGCTTACATATAGTGAATAGTTCAATGGTTACATATAATGAATAGTTGAATAATTACATATAGTGAATAGTTCAATGGTTACATATAATGAATAGTTCAATGGTTACATGAATAGTTCAATAATTACATACAGTGAATAGTTCAATGTTTACATAAGTGAATAGTTCAATGGTTACATATAGTGAATAGTTCAATGGTTACATAAGTGAATAGTTCAATGGTTACATAAGTGAATAGTTCAATGGTTACATATAGTGAAAAGCTCAATGGTTACAATTTGTAACCATTTGTAATTGAGTTTATAAATGGATATTGTTCTTAATCACAACCACATAGTGTCGTAAGAGAAAGTTAATTGAGAACTATGGTACTGTGGTAGTTCTTTGGTTCATTCATATGAGCAAACTAACAAATATGCTTATAAAAGAACACTAACTGCTTTTGAGTGAACTCTAAGATAAATCTGAGAGAAACTTGGTAGAAGCTGTATAGTTGTTGACTTTATAATCACTTTAGGATTGCCTGACATATCATCTAGGATCCCAGTGAAATGTCATGGTGGACATGCATGTAGTCTGTGTGTCATTCCATTTTGATGTTGCTTCATGGTTCAAGCATCCCAAATAAAGTGGTTCTGTTCTGGCATTGCTTTGTGGCTCAGTGCTCATCAAATTCAACGTCTTAGATAAAGTGCTAATCTTTGGCAGTAATATATACAGAAGGTGGTTTACTGCTGTGTTAATAACTGACAATAAGAGTTGATTATAACTTACTAATTCCAGGAGCTAAAATATGTATTGCCTTAATGGTCAGATTGCATTCAACTGACAATTATTAAGTGAGTTTCTGGTATATTCATTGCACGTGATTGAGCTTCACTCAGATTGGTTAGTTTAGTGAGTAGGAACTCAGGTATTATTCTAGCTCTGGGATAAGGGTCAATGTTCTAGAGTTAGGTATGCTTGTAGTCTATTTTTAGAGGGTGTATGTGGGCTATATAAGCCATTATGTCACACACAACACACACACACACACACACACACTGTCACCACTACCCTTCTCTCCAAAGAAAGGAGGGTGGTGGCTAGTCGATGCCTCGTAGGACTTGCATAGATATTATTACAAATCCACACACAGAATACCAAGATGGTTATTTGGCTCAAATTTTATTCTGCATGTAGGTTACGTATTGCCGACATGTTTGATTGTGTGATTGCATACGTGTAAGGGTGAAGTGTAGACAGCACAGATGACACGTGTAACAACGACCACAGCCACTCTTTCAAAACCATAGACAGAAAAAGTCTCAATGTCAAAATACAAATTCAAATTTATTGATCTATGGGTTTTCTCTCACACATTGGTTAGTCAGCCATCCACAACTCACACCCGTGGGGTAGGGGAAAAGAAAAGAAAGAAAGAAAGATGAAGTAAAATAAAAGAAATATAAAATTCAAGATTCTTCATGCAATACTAATTCTAAAATAGGCTAAGCATTTTTCAACATAAAATAAGTCATTTGAGTCATTATTTAAAAGCTCTGGAGCCACTGCTCCTATATCAAAATTCAATAGTTCAACAGAAAACAATGTCTTTCGACTTGCAAGTCCTTTTCAAGATAGCCACATCAGCATTTTCAAACTAATCTTAAAGTGATTCTTCACTTATAAACGTAGATTTAAGTTTAAGGTTTATTTTTAATTTAAGGTTTAATTTTTAATTAAGATTCTAAGCTTTAATTTTAAGTTTTAGGTTTATGTGCTCTGAGATTCCTACACTAGTTAATATTTTTCTACTCACATAGTTATTGTCACTTTCTCCTCGTGCTGAGCGGTTTGATGATTCACAAAACACCGTCAACATCGTGGTTCGCTCCCTGGAACCCAAATACTGCCATCCTCGCTGCTACTGTTTCACTCTCTTGCTGCGCTCCTCATTAGGCCTATTTCTCAACTCTTGTTACGTTTTCTCGTTACTTCTCATTTCATTCCTCATTTCTTCTCTTCTCTTAACGTTTCTCATTTCTTCTCATCTCATTGTGTTTCTCGTTTCTTCTCTTCTCTTAATTAACGGTCAACCTTGCCATTTTTCTGCGACATGCCACGCATGAACGCAACTGCTTATCTGCAATATCTCCCAGCACAGTGACACTAAACATCCATCAGGAATTCATCTCTGCATGGAAAATAGTTGATCGATCACGATCTTTGCACAGAGTCTTTGAAGAGCCCAAGATGACTGTCCATACGACTGGTCCATCTTGATCTGTGCCCTGATGGCGTGCATTCAAATACAGCCAGGTAGACGTCTGGCACTCTATTGCAGTGTCCAAGAGTTCTCTAGCTGGTTGCCTCCCAGACCATAGAGTCCTTCATACGAAGCAGGGAGAAACTCAGAGGGTCTTTTTCACCCCTCTACCAACCTCTACATTTTTGGTGTTTCACTTTCGTTCGTTTCTGTGTCCGTCATCCCCTTTTATGCGCAAAGTTCTTGTACATCATTTTCACTGAGCTGATTAGAACACACCCCCTCCAGCACACGGTACCCCCATCCAGCACTGCACACAGTAGAATTTTCTGCCTGTCCACTCTCTATTAGTGCCAGGTATCGAATTCCAAGTTGACACTTTTGATTGACATATCAATTTGTGGCTAACTACCTAGCTCAAAACACAGCTGACCCTCAGAGCACAGTCCTATTTTTTTAAAATTTATTTTATTTTGCTTTTAAAACTATGTTACTAAGACTCATCGCCACCTGGCAAGCGTACACTAGTCATATAGCAAGAAAGGGTTGTACACACAAACTAACACATATAACTATAGCAATATAAATCTCAACTTTCCAATAACTCAAAATTCTATTTCAACAAGTAATTTCACAATAACAATATCAAACTGTAAACTACCAAACTTTATAGTGGTGATTCTTAAAACAAGTTACATTTCAAAACTCAGAGCCTGTTTTCTCACAGACAAAATTAGTGTCTCAGTGGCCTATCACGTATAACTCGTACACTGACATGATTTATGGTCTAGCGTCGCTGACCACAGAGGGGTAAACACATGCAGTCCTTGAAAGTTAATTACACTTTTCCATTCCCTGGCACAAACTACCTATCAAACCTATTTTTCCCTCAGCTAGCGTTTCCACATTAGGTTTCACATTGTTGACAAAATAGTTATTTTAGCCCCTTTCTATGTTTAAATTAATTTGGCTGCTTCATTAATCATTTAGAGTATGATGACGCTTTGAGAGAGAAACAAAATTTTATTATTTCCTCATAACCGTGACACACAAACACAACTAAGAATATAATTGGGGGACTTAAATTCCACACTAACACTGAATGATAAAAATAGCTACTCATACAGGGTTAGCAACATATAAGGCATTGGGTTCATTAATTTTAATAAAAGAAATACAATAAATATTCATAATTATTTCAATGTGACAATTTAATATGAATTTAGAATAGAATTAATATATACCTTCAAAATGCAAAATAGTAATGAAAGCAGTGAACTCGATTAAGTAGAACTATCAAGATAATGGCATACAATCCTTACGTATATTCCTCTCACATATGTGATGAGTTAAATTATTCTTTAGAAAAGTAGTACACATATATAAATTGGTTTCTTTTACACAGTGTAGATAAGTGAAGCACTTAGTTTCAAAGTCAAATAGTTAAATGATATCATAGAAAAGTAATTAAAGAATGAAGTACTGCAAAATAATGCACAAAAAGCAAAAATACTGAAAAATATAGCACAGAAAAGTAATTAAGAGCAAAGAACTGAAAAATAAAGCACAGAAAAGTAAAGTACTGAATACTGTAAAAGAAAACACAAAAATGTGAAAAATCAAAACACAGATAAGTAAAAGCACAGAAACATAACCAAAATACACATCCTAGATATACAAAACACTGAAAAATAATTAAAATACAAAACACTAAAAATACCAATATAAAAAAAAAACACTTATAAACAAAACATTGAATATGAGCAAGGTAAAAAGTGCAAATAAACAAGAACATTGAAACTTAACCAAAGTTTACAAAACACTGATAACAAAACACTGAATATAAGCTAGGTAAAAAGTGCTAATAAACAAGAACATTCAAAACATAACCAAAGTTTATAAAATACTGATAAACAAAACACTGAAATATAACCAAAATACAATGCACTGAAATGTAACTAAAATACAAGCACTGATAAACTAAACATTGAACTATAACCAATGTACAAAACACTGAAAAACCAAACACAAATATTACCAAAACAAAAAGCACTGATAAACTAAATACTAAAATATAGCCAAATAGAAAGCATTTAAACACTGAAATGTAACCAAAATACAAAGCGCTGATAAACTAAACACTAAAATATAGCCAAATACAAAGCATTTAAACACTGAAATATAATCAAAATACAAAGCACTGATAAACATGAAATATAACCAAAGTGCAAAGCACTGATTAAACACTGAAATATAACCAAACTGCAAAGCACTAATAAGCTAAGCTGAAATGTAAGCAAACTACAAAGCATGATAAACTAAACTTAAAATATAACCAAAATGCAAAATATTGATAAACTAAACATAGAAATATAAGCTAAGTACAATGCACTAAAAAACAAAACACTGAAATATAGACAAATTACAAAGCACTGATAAACTAAACACTGAAATATAGGCAAACTACAAAGCACTGATAAACTAAACACTGAAATATATGCAAATTATAAAGCACTGATAAACTAAACACTGAAATATAGGCAAACTACAAAGCATTGATAAACTAAACACTGAAATATAGGCAAACTATAATGCACTGATAAACACTGAAATATAGGCAAACTACAAAGCACTGATAAACTAAACACTGAAATATAGGCAAACTATAATGCACTGATAAACTAAACACTGAAATACATGTATAACAAAAATGCAAAGCACTGATATACTAAACACTGAAATATAAGCAAACTATAAAGGAGTGATAAACCAAACACTAGAATATAACCAAAATGCAAAACAGTGATAAACAAAACAAGAAAATATAGGCAAAGTACAAAACACTGCAACATATGCAAACTACAAAGTACTGGCAAATTAAACACTGAAATATTGTCAAAATACACAGCACTGACAAACCCTGAAATATAACCAAAATACAAAGTAATGACAAACTAAACCCTGAAATATAACAAAAATACAAAGTAATGACAAACTAAACACTGAAATATAACCAAAATACAAAGTAATGACAAAATAAACACTGAAATATAACCAAAATACAAAGTAATAACAAACTAAACACTGAAATATAACCAAAATAAAAAGTAATGACAAACTAAACACTGAAATATAACCAAAATAAAAAGTAATGACAAACTAAACACTGAAATATAACCAAAACACAAAGTAATGACAAACTAAATACCTCCCACAGCTTCTTGGTCTATAATAATAAATTTATAACCATCTGGCGACCTGACCACTGAATGACCATTTTCTTGCTGAATTGGGTAATTTACACTTTTTGCATTGGACAAAATTGTTGTTGATTTGACTGTAATGCCCTGTAATAAATAAAACATTAGGCAAACAAATAAATATTATTAAGAAATTATCTTTACAAACCATAGAAAAGTTCTCTCCCATGATGTACAACATACATCAGTCTAGTCAGGTGTACAGCACCTGGGGATAGTACCCAAAAAACAAAAAATTCCAGGAGCAATCCAACATACAAAAAAGTTATTTATCTTTTAGGGGGGATGATGGGGAAATTTAAAACAATTAATTAAAAAAACAGAAGTTTTTTTACACATTTAATTAAGTGAAACATTCCTTTGCTATTATAACCATTTCTATCATGTATATCCTTGCTCAAAGAGTAAATATAATAATATTATGTCACTGAAAATAATTTTTACCTATTTGTTAACACCCCTCTCCCAATTCATTTGCAGCATCCACAAACATCTGGCACTGTAATACCTTCATTGAGTTTAGTGGCACAAATACAAATTGGTACACTGAAAACTATCTTTCATGACGCACAATACACATCTGTCAGGTGACACAGATACAAATTGGTACACTGAAAACTATCTTTCATGACGCACAATACACATCTGTCAGGTGACACAGAAACAAATTGGTACACTGAAAACTATCTTTCATGATGCACAATACACAACTGTCAGGTGACACAGATACAAATTGGTACACTGAAAACTATCTTTCATGACACACAATACACAACTGTCAGGTGACACAGAAACAAATTGGTACACTGAAAACTATCTTTCATGACACACAATACACAACTGTCAGGTGACACAAATACAAATTGGTACACTGAAAACTATCTTTCATGATGCACAATACACATCTGTCAGGTGACACAGATACAAATTGGTACACTGAAAACTTTCTTTCATGATGCACAATACACAACTGTCAGGTGACACAGATACAAATTGGTACACTGAAAACTATCTTTCATGACGCACAATACACAACTGTGAGGTGACACAGATACAAATTGGTACACTGAAAACTTTCTCTCATGATGCACAATACACATCAGTCAGGTGATCCAGGAGCAAATTGGATACATTGAAAACTACCCACCCAGTCTTATGACGCACAAAATACACCAATCTAGTGACATGGATACAAACCAAGTACACATGGAACTACACCTTTTCAATGACAGATACACAACACACATCATTCTAGTGGTATAGGAGCAACTGGGTACACTGAAAACTACCCTCAATGATGCACATCAATTTAGTGGTATAGGAGCAACTGGGTACACTGAAAACTACCCTCAATGATGCACATCAATCTAGTGGTATAGGAGCAACTTGCCAAGAAATCATTAATAAGTAAGCTTACCAAAAAATCATTTCCAAATGATCTTACCAAGGTACTAAAAAAGCAAACTTACCAAGAAATCACTTAAGAAAGTTTGCTTACCAGGAAATCTCCACCAAGGTGGCTTGCCAAAAAATCAATGCCTAGTGAGCTTAACAAATAATCAATGCCAAGCAAGTTTATTAATCAATCACTGCCAAGAAATTTTACTGAGAATTACTGCTAATGTGCCAAGCAATATTACTAATAAAAAAGTGCCAAGCAACTTGTCAAGCAATCACTTACTGCCAAGCAACATTACTAATATAACAATGCCAAGCAGCTAATCAAGAAATCACTGATAAGCAACATTATTAATAAAACAATGCCAAGCAACTTATCAAATCACTCACAAGCAACATTACTAATAAAACACTGCCAAGTAACTTATCAATCAATCACTGCCAAGCAATGTTACTAATAAAACTGCCAAGCAACTTATCAAGAAATCACTGCCAAGCAATGTACTAATAAAACTGCCAAACAACTTATCAAGAAATCACTGCCAAGCAATGTACTAATAAAACTCTGCCAAACAACTTATCAAGAAATCACTGCCAAGCAATGTACTAATAAAACTGCCAAACAACTTATCAAGAAATCACTGCCAAGCAATGTACTAATAAAACTCTGCCAAACAACTTATCAAGAAATCACTGCCAAGCAATGTACTAATAAAACTGCCAAACAACTTATCAAGAAATCACTGCCAAGCAATGTACTAATAAAACTCTGCCAAACAACTTATCAAGAAATCACTGCCAAGCAAGTTAATGGTCAAACACTGTCAAGCAAGTTTATCAAGAAAACAACCCCCCAAAATTTACCAAGAAATCATTGCCAAGCTTGTAGGATCCAATTCCATAATTATAAGTGAGCTCAACAACAAAATGGCTGTCTTCTGGCCCATATCCAACCATTGATTTGCTCCATTTTCCATCATAAGGACTGAAACCACAGAAACATAAAAACATTATTACTTTTTGTCCCAAACTGTGTGCAATGTACAAACAGGTAAACATAAACACATTATTACTACTTGTCCCAAATTGTGAGCAATGTTCTGATATAAACCATGTAAACATAAACACATTATTACTACTTGTCCCAAATTATGAGCAATGTTCTGATATAAAGCATGTAAACATAAACACATTATTACTTCTTGTCCCAAATTGTGTGCAATGTACTGAAATAAATCAATAAGACTAAAATAAAACAATAATACTTGCTCCATTTTTGGAGGCATAAGTTCAAACTGCTTTCTGTATGAAACTAAGCAGTTTTACGTAGCTAGAATTGTTTTCTGTTATATTCAATGAGAACATAATAATAATAACATTTCAGAAGAAACTATATATATATATAAAACTGGTTAAAACTAGATGATAAGAATGATGTGCATATCTAAGTAACTAATTTAAAACAAGACTATAAGTATAAGACTGCTGTGTATATCTAAATAACTAATTTAAAACAAGACTATAAGTATAAGACTGCTGTGAATATCTAAATAACTAATTTAAAACAAGACTATAAGTATAAGACTCCTGTGTATATCTAAATAACTAATTTAAAACAAGATCAAAGTATAAGAGTGCTTTGTATATCTAAATGCCTAATTTAAAACAAGATTCAGAGTTTAAGCGTGCTGCATATATCTAAATGCCTAATTTAAAACAAGACTCAAAGTATAAGCATGCTGCATATATCTAAATGCCTAATTTAAAACAAGACTCAAAGTATAAGCGTGCTGCATATATCTAAATGCCTAATTTAAAACAAGACTCAAAGTATAAGCGTGCTGCATATATCTAAATGCCTAATTTAAAACAAGACTCAAAGTATAAGCGTGCTGCATATATCTAAATGCCTAATTTAAAACAAGACTCAAAGTATAAGCGTGCTGCATATATCTAAATGCCTAATTTAAAACAAGACTCAAAGTATAAGTGTGCTGCATATATCTAAATGCCTAATTTAAAACAAGACTCAAAGTATAAGAGTGCTGTGAATATCTAAATAACTAATTTAAAACAAGAATTATGTGTTTTTCTAAATAACTAATTTAAAACAAGACTATAAATATAAGAGTGATGTGTATATCTAAGTAACTAATTTAAAACAAGAATTATGTGTATATCTAAATAACTAATTTAAAACAAGACTATAAATATAAGAGTGCTGTGTATATCTAAATACCTAATTTAAAACTAGATTATAAGAGTGCTGAGTATATCTAAATAATTAATTTAAAACAAGACTATAAGTTTAAGCATGCTGCATATATCTAAATAATTAATTTAAAACAAGAATATAAGTATAAGAATGCTGAGTATATCTAAATAACTAATTTAAACAAGACTCTAAGAGTAATGTATATCTAAATACCTAATTTTAAAAAAAGAATATAAGTATAAGAATGCTGTGTACATCTAAATAACTCATTTTAAACAAAACTATCAGTGTTGTGTATATCTAAATAACTGATTTCAAATGAGACAATCAAAGTGCTGTGTAGATCTAAATATCTAACTGAAACAAGAAGATAAAAGTACTGTGTATATTTATAAAAGTTATTTAAAATAAGATGATAAAACATATCTATGTATTATATGTTAATACATCAACAATTTTGTTTCTAAATTTTCTACAATTGGATAATAAAGATGTTATTAATATTATTAAGTGTAGATTTATAAAACAAAATCTCTTTAATGATAATAGCATTTAACAAAATGCTATTCTTTAAAAAATATACTGTAGAAAGTAGGCAATGTTAACTATTTAAGTTTCATTCATTAATCTTCTTAGGTGATAGTGAAGTTGAAAATTTATAATATAATCTCTTATAATAAGTATTTAACTGAGAAAATAATTGCTTTATAACAAATACATTGCTGAGAGTATAAACGTTTCATAATGAACATACAACTGCTGACCAGCTGATTAAAAAATGAAGTAAACCAACAGAATAAATCTTCTTTAATAAAGAACAGAAAAAAGTACAATGTAATTTCTGGATCCCTCCTTCCCCTCTCACCCCAAATGGCATACTTAAGGACAGTCACTAAAGTGTTATTCAGCAAACCCACAAGTTTACTAAACTTACTATACTGCACTGATGGAGATAAACAGCATACCCATAAGTTTAATAAATTTGCTGCTATTCAGCACACCCATACATTTATACATTTACTAAATTTGCTATTCAGCAAACCCATACATTTACTAAATTTGCTATTCAGCATACCCATAAATTTGCTAAATTTGCTATTCAGCATACCCATGAGTTTACTAAATTTGCTATTCAGCATACCCATAAATTTGCTAAATTTGCTATTCAGCAAACCAGTGAGTTTACTAAATTTGCTATTCAACATACCCATAAATTTATTAAAAATTTGCTATTCAGCATACCAGAAGTCTACTAAATTTGCTATTCAGCACAAAGTACTTTACTAATTGAGATAACAGCATATCCATAATTTTATACATAAAAATCATCATCACTTTGCATTAAATCGGAAATGTACTATTCAGCATATCTTTAGGTTAACTGGAATTGCTGTTCAATGTCCATTAATGAATAATACATAAATGAATGTTTATTTCTAGTTAACATACCCATTGCAGGAAGCCTTACAACCTTCATCAAACTCCTCATGCCTCAAAAACTAGAAAGAAAAAAAAAGATTTTAAAATAATTTTTGGAAAAAATCTCCTCATGCCTCAAAAACTAGAAAAGAAAACAGAAAACATTTTAAAATAAATTGTGGGGAAAATCTCCAAATGAGAGAAAACAAACAAATGACCACTTTTATCATGTTGTAAAATATGATCAAATATAAAGCTACACACAAACATTTGGACCAAATATAAATCTACACAAAAAATCTTACCTAAATTAAGTCCCGATTTATTTAAATTTAGATCTCACCAAACCTTTATGGGATGTTTAAGCCTTTTAAATCACTATGGGATGTTTAACTTCTTTAAGCCTTTTAAATCAGTATGGGATGTTGCCTTTTAAATCAGTATGGGATGTTTAAGCCTTTTAAATCAGTATGGGATGTTTAAGCCTTTTAAATAAGTATGTGATATTTAAACCTTATAAATATGTGATATTTAATTTAAAACTTGTAAATAAGTATGTGATGTTTAAATCTTGTAAATAAGTATGTGATGTTTAAAACTTGTAAATAAGTATGTGATGTTTAAATCTTGTAAATAAGTATGTGATGTTTAAATCTTGTAAATAAGTATGTGATGTTTAAAACTTGTAAATAAGTATGTGATGTTTAAAACTTGTACATAAGTATGGGATGTTTAAATCTTTTAAATAAGTATGGGATGTTTAAATCTTTTAAATATGTATGTGATATTTAAGCCTTTTAAATAAGTGGTATTTAAGCCTTAATAAGTGGTATTTAAACCTTTTAAATAAGTGGTATGTAAGCCTTTTAAATAAGTGGTATTTAAGCCTTTTAAATAAATGGTATTTAAGCCTTTTAAATAAGTGACAAATGTGAACATTATAAATGAGATGTCATAAAAATCAGCAATTATTATTTTTTAAAATAAAATAATAAAATTGGTACTATAAATAAAATTACAATTAGTTTATACTATAATAAAACTACAATTAGTTTGTATTATAGAATATTTTTTTCTAAATAGTTCCCTCCCTCTACAAAACAGTCCATCAGTCCACAAGCTCCTGCATACAACTGTGCTTGTGTTCTGCAGCTTGGTTTGGAACCCATCTTGCACACACTTGACAAAACCCAGCATTGAATGATTTCACACACTTGACAAAACCCAGCATTGAATGATTGCACACACTTGACAAAACCCAGCATTGAATGATTGCACACACTTGACAAAATCCAGCATTGAATGACTACACACACTTGACAAAACCAAAGTCAACATTGAGTGACTGCACACACTTGACAAAACCCAGCATTGAATGATTGCACACACTTGACAAAACCAAAGTCAACATTAAGTGATTGCACACACTTGACAAAATCCAGCATTGAATGATTGCACACACTTGACAAAACCAAAGTCAACATTGAGTGACTGCACACACTTGACAAAACCCAGCATTGAGTCAATGCATACACTTGATGAAACCCAAGTCAGCATCAGATGATTTCAAGAGCAGAACCACAACTGATACACAATGTGCTATTTCATCTACAGCAGTGGTGCACAAACTCTGGCCCATGAAGAGTCGCTGAGTGGCTGGCGAAGTCCAACGAAAAAGTCAAATGTTTACTCATACACTGCATGTGATTTGAAACAAAGCAGCACCTCCTGACCCATTTGTCCAGGCGCTCCATGCAGATGATATCTGCCCGCTGACATAACACTCACAGAGGCAAGAGAAAAAGGCTATACCGAGATGGGTGGCAAACCCCATGCATACGCATACATGCTCACCCCTTCCTGTGATACGGTGGTCAGTAGCTATTAATGTCCAATCTGCCACATTCCGTTGTTTATTTTGATTATATTTTTGTGACAAAATGGCAGCTAATCGTAAAAGAAAAGTTGACAACGAAAACTGGCAGTTTAATGATGACTGGACTCTACAATACTGTTTTGTTCAACAACAGACGAATGTTATTAGTCTGCTGTATCATTCAACAGTAGCAGTGGTGAAGATTTCTAATATAAAGCATCATTATGAGACGAAACATCAAGATTTCCACAATGTTTTCAGTGATGAACAAACAGCTCAAATTGAATCTCTGAGGCACTGAATCACCAACACTGACTTTGTAAAAATTGATGTATCATAACATTTTTAGAATGAGTCTTAGTATGCAACTTCTTTGTCATAATTATAGACTTAGTTGTTATTTGTGTGTTCTTAGATGTGATATCTATATTGTGTGGGTCAGTTTTGATCTTCACTTTTTTGTGGCCCCCAACGGTTTTGACAAGTCAGATTGTGGCTCCTGACTCAAAAAGTTTGTGCACTACTAATCTACAGTCATCCATTAAGAATCATGACAAGGATTTATTCAATTGTCCTCTGTCATCACTGTGGATGGTAATCTAGATTGTTTTCATGTGACACTTGCACAATCAATTTTTAACAGTTAACTATTTAATGGTCATTCATTTGTACACAATAAAGCAGTTTCCATGTTGTACAGGAAATTTGTGATGGATTTCTGCCCTCTCAACCCACAAAATCATATCACTACAAACTGCTTGCCTTTTGTACACAAGGAAAGTGGAGCAATCATGTTAACTGTTACAATGACATTTAAACTGGCCAGTCACGGGCCAAAAGTATTTCACAATTCTGTAGGGATATGCTTCTACCCATATGCAAAATAAGCAAGTTTTAAAATATATCACTATAGAAACTTTCTGACTTACCCTCAAACATTCACATTACAAACAGAATATTTTAATGCATATCCTCAGGAATAGTAATCAAGCATGTGTACAAGAAACAAGCAGATAAATATTTCTAATTACATATATTTATTTAATTTCAATGTCAGTAAATTACATCTAGAATATTAAATTTGGATGTTACTTGGGGTTTTGTTGATTCTTTCAGTTTAAACCTGAGTTAGGTTTTAAAAGTTATATATTTATTTTTAATTTTAACATATAAATTTATCTTGAACTGTGATGTTTTTCTCTGTATAAACATACAAAGTAATTTTTAGTGAATCTATCTTGATTTTTGCAATGCTAATCCTGTATATCAGGGGTGCACAAACTTTTTAGGCCTAGGTCCAAATTTCCAATTGATAGTGCATGGAGGGCCGCAAGTCAGATTGCACATGGATGGTTAGGTAGAAAAAGAAAACAACACAAATAATGAAATAATGTGCTTTACATTCGTTTTTGTCTCACTAACCAAGGTTTAGTCTTTAGTGAGAAGGGTGAGCTGAATGTTGTTAACAATTTGTCAATATTTGGTTTGAGTTTTGTAGTCACCAGCCTCAAAATTGAACAGAGATTGTTGCAGGCCACAAATAATGTTAACATCCTAAAGTCCTCCGGGGGCTGCACGGAGCCCTGTCTTGGGCCGCATGCAGCCCCTGAGCTGCGGTTTGTGCACCCCTGCTGTACATGTATCATTAAAATAATTCTAATAATCCTACCTTGACTTGTAATGCTATTTCTGCACAGATATCATTAAATTAATTCTAATTTCTAAACATCCTGTCTTGAATATGGAAATGCTATTCTTGAACAAACAGTAAACTGTTCTTTTTACTTGGAATATCTTTCAACTTGACCTAGATTTTTAAAACACAATAATTATAACTATTAACTATTCCTGTACAACATATACCAACAAAAAAAATATTTCTTCTAAGGCTTCTTTTTCAAAATCTAAATGTAAGAAACTGCATTATCAGTAAATAGTAAAAAAACCAGTAAATATATTATCAGGAAAATAAGTATCATTATTTATTGAATAAAACTAAAGTTTACATCTTGAAAAAAGTGTCAAATTTTGCACACAAGCTATTACGTGGCATAATGAGGTGAAAACTAATAAGATAAAAAATGCTGATTTACGAGTAAACTGCTCTTAGGCCTGAAATAAAAATCTCAATGATAATTTCCTAAGTTCACTGACATCCACATCAGTGTCCTCTGACATCAACAAATAATGATGCCAAACTGGATGTGGTTACCTGAGAAATTATAAATTTAACTTGATTTGAAACACCAAGAACTAAACAAAATCAGAACCTTAATAAAAAATTTAAAAACAATTAAATTAGGATTGATCACAGTTCTAGGGGGAAAGGGAGTGGGTTTGACAGGGGTCCCAGTCCAGAGGAAAGGGAGTGGGTTTGACAGGGTCCCAGTCCCAGGGGAAAGAGGTGGTGAGTGCTTATAAATAAAACCATTCTTGTCTATTAATAAGTATTAATTATCATAGCAGTAAAGTTTTTTTTTTCAATGATGAGACTGATGATGTAGATCTCATTCTTGATTTAAAACTAAGGCAGTAAGGGGATTGTTCATAAATCTTGTAATAAAATGCTGGTCAAAAATCACCAATGAACTTTTGGCAACGACAACAACTCTTAGGTATGTGCGATATTGGTGTGCTGAGTCATAATGTATCTACCTCGTACTTTAGTATGTATCTACCTGTACAAAAGTGCTGCAATAAATAAAGTTGTTATGGCTATATTAATATAGATTAATAGCTGGCCATATACCTTCATGCCAAGAATATCCCTGTAAAACCTTGCCGTTTGAGTCCGGTTGCCTACTTTAAAGACAAAATGTAATGCACGACCTGTAACCATTTTACAACAATTATTCGTATGTTCTAAAAACAAATGGTATATATATATATGTTATTATTTCTATATCAAAGTGGCTTGTGGAAAATTGTACGCTCGAGACCAAACTCTTTCAAAAGTGTTTATTGGTTGACTTCTTTAAGTGTTAATCAACATTACTTTCTATTGGTGGTTAATTTAGGACAATAAAATGGCAGCGTCCATGGTTGCATGTGTTAGCCGCCTATCTTGCAAACCAACTGTTCTAACAACTGCGATAAGATGGTATGCTAAAAACTTTAGGCGAAACCCAGTTGGTGTTATATCACAAAAAAAAGATCTAGAATTATTCAAGGGCAAAGGTGGTTTAGTTCGGGATCCCAGAAAAAATCCGGATATTCCATATGTCCTTGGTGACCCAACACAGTCTCAGTTCTTACTTGAAAATGACAAAAAGTTGTCAAAAAAAGGTCAGAAAAATAAAAGCATTTCCGAAAGTCAGCAACAATCAAAAACGGTGAAAAATTCTCTTAAAAAGCCTGAGTTGCCAAAGAGTGAGAGTAGGACAGACAGTGGATTGCTTTATGAAAAGTTGGAGGATGGCGATAAAAGATTCGGGTATACAAATTATATTGCTGTTCATCGATTTTATACTATTTACTCTTATTAGTAATATGCATCATGATGTACTAATATATGTCATGGCTCTATTGATATTTATTTTGACTACACTAATATACGTCACATCTTTACCAACATGAGCTATAATCCTATATACAACATTACATAGCTAGCATGACTATAAGTATAAGTAATATCATGACTACACTAATGTTGGCTTGGTGCTACTAAAGCACTAGCATAAGTAATATACACCATGACTATACTAATGTTGGCTTGGTGCTACTACAGTACTAGCATAAGTAATATACACCATGACTATACTAATGTTGGCTTGGTGCTACTACAGTACTAGCATAAGTAATATACACCATGACTATACTAATGTTGGCTTGGTGCTACTAAAGCACTTGCATAAGTAATAATAATATACACCATGACTATACTAATGTTGGCTTGGTGCTACTAAAGCACTAGCATAAGTAATAATAATATACACCATGACTATACTAATGTTGGCTTGACGCTAGTTTTAGTTTTACTAGTACTAGCATAAGTAATATACACCATGACTGTACTAATGTTGGCTTGGTGCTACTACAGTACTAGCAAAAGTAGCATAAGTAATATACACCATGACCATGACTGTACTAATGTTGGCTTGGTGTACTAGCATAAGTTATATACACCATGACTATACTAATGTTGGCTTGGTGTACTACTACTAGCATAAGTTATATACACTATGACTACTAATGTTGGCTTGGTGTACTAGCATAAGTTATATACACTAGTTTCAAGGTCCTATAGAGTTAGTGGTGATTTGACATGATGCATGTATTTCAGTAATAAATGAATAATGAAATAGATTTATAAGGGAATATTGTTATACTTATAGAAGATGTTCATTTATTCAAGCAAAGGAGACCAAATTATCAGTTACTGAGACAGAAATGTCAATTACTGTCATACAGACTTTGGGTTTTTGCTTCATCAGTATATATGGTACTTGTCAATCTAGTTTGAGATTAAATTAAAACAGTATAAAAGAAATAAATGTCAGAATTAAAGTTTTAACTTGTAGATTGTTTTAAACATCCACAAAATGCAGATTTTTTATAATTATATTATTTGAGTATTTCTACTTTTTATTTGTTTCTTTGAGATGTCAACTTAGGCCTTTCTTGGTATAACTAAGGAATTTGACAAATGTATCCCATAAACCTATTCTATTAAAAAATATATATTCCACAAATCATATTCTTTCACTAAATGGGTTAGTCAGAGTTTACTTGATGACCTTATGACCCACATCTTATTACATGTACTAAATACATATAGAACATTTTTCCCATCATATTTATTAGCTTCTATCAATACCACAAGACTTTGTATGGATGGAATAGGCAGCTGTAAGTAAACTTTATTCCTGCCTAGAAATATAAATAACAAAGTCTTATACTTTTTTTAAATACGGTATAGTGTTAGAAATTATTAAGCTAAAATTACTTTGCTAGAAAAGGAATTGCTAAGCCAGAGTATTATGATTAATTTAATAATAAGGTAGTACTAGTAGAATTATCATAATTATATAATAATTAGTATTAGTAGTAAACTAGTATAAGCTAGAATCTACTAGTTAATTTGATAACAACCTAGAACTTATTCTATATAAGATTTATTAGAAGTATTTATTAGAACTTCTGGTATATAATTATAAGCTAGAATTAATACAGTTAATTTAATAAGTTTTCAAATGTGCTAGAATACATAGAAGTGCAATGGAGTCACATCTTACACACATTTTTCTAAACTTAGCTTGCAAAATATAAACTCAAAATGTATACATCAGAATTACCCTAAATCTGAATGTTTTTAAAATAGAACTAACTTTGAAATATTTGAATAGATCATTGTTTCTTCAGCTGGACCCAGTTGAAGTAGATATTACATTTGGGTGCTATATAATATGACAAATGCCTAGATTTAAATAAACACACTAGAATTATAATTTATACTAAATGAGGTACACACTGAGATATATATGCAAATATGATTGGTTGAATTTGTGCAAGTTAAATACATATTTAATGAGACTCGACTATATTTATAATATTCTTCTAATTCTCTTCTTATTATTTACTCACAGCATATATGTCAGGATTTACGTTAGGTAATTAATTTGAGTAAGTTTTAGATTATTATTAAACTTTATTATTATAAATTATTATAATTTATCAGCTTTGAGTGTTTGACTTAAGGTTTTTTCCAGAAAGCTAGTACATTTATATTTTAAGATTCACCTGTAGAATATACGTATCTCCAGGCCATTTGGCAGGATTAAAGCCAGTGTTGTAAATATGTGTTTGGAAATTTAGAAGAGTTACAGTTAAAATTATAAATATATTTGGACGTCTGATATGGTTAAGCCAATTATAAATATGTGTGGATAAAAATTCTGCATAGATAAATGGCAGGATTAAAGCCAAGCAAAAAATAAAATAAAAAAACATTTAACATTTAGAAATAATCATATAGGGATTTAGCAAGATTAAACTAGTCTTGAATATCTGGACATCTGGCAGGTTTATGACCAATTATAATTTTACATGGGGAGGGATTTTATTGACCCATCAATGACTAATGTTGTACCCTTTTTCAAAGGTTGGAGGTTGATAACTATAGTATAAAGTATAAATGAACATGCTTTCTGCTTTTTCATGGTCTCTAGGCAGGTTTTAATGGCAGCAAAGTCTCGGAAAGACCGAGACAAGAAAGAAATCATCCTCCTAGAAGGGAGGCGACTCATTACAGACTCTCTGCAAGCTGGTGCCAGGTTGAAGTACCTTTATTTTACAGAAACTTCACTTGTAGAAGACATTCCCAAGGAATACCTTGAAAATGCTGGCTTGTTCAAAGTTCAGTACCGCCACTTGAAGATATGGTCAGATACTCAGACACCTTCAGGCATTGTCGGTGAGAGCAAAATTGAGTTTCATACAGTTTAGATGAAAGCAAATTGAGTTTCATACAGTTTAGATAAGAGTAAATTGAGTTTCATATAGTTTAGATAAGAGCAAATTGAGTTTCATACAGTTTAGATGAGAGCAAATTGAGTTTCATACAGTTTAGATATGAGCAAATTGAACTTTTGGTGATATGGTATTGATTTTTTTGAATTTTATTTAATATAGAATTTATTTGATGTGAGAGTGAATTGAACTTTGATGATGTAATACATGTATTGATTTTTATGACTTTTATTTAATTATTTATAAAATACAGAATTTATTTAATGTGAGAGTGTATTGAACTTTAGGTGATGTGGTATTGATTTTAATTTATTGAATGTGAGAGTGAAGTGAACTTTTGGTGATGTTGCATTGATTTTTATAAATTTTATATTAATAATAATATAGAATTTATTTGATGACACTGACTGACTGAGAGTGAATTGAGCTTTTGCTATTTGCTTTTATAAATTTTATAAAATATAGAATTTATTTGATGACACTGAGAGTGAATTGAGCTTTTGCTATTTGCTTTTATAAATATAGAATTTATTTGATGATGGGATGAATTTGCCTTCAGGCATTTTGTGGGAATGAAAACTCATTGAATTAATTAATTACAGTATTTGTAATGATGGTGGTGATTCTAATTACAGTTTTGACAATACATTCATTGTTTATAGTGGTGATGATTCTAATTACAGTTTTGACAACTGTTTATAATGGTGGTGATTCTAATTACAGTATAGGCAATATGTCCATTGTAATTGTTTATAGTGGTGGTGATTCTAATTTCACAGTATTGGCAATATGTTCACTGTTTATAGTGGTGATGATTATTTACAGTTTTGACAGTACATTCACTGTTTATAGTGGTGATGATTTTAATTACAGTATTGGCAATATGTTCATTGTTTATAGTGGTGGTGATTCTAATTACAGTATTGGCAATATGTTCACTGTTTATAGTGGTGATATTCTAATTACAGTATTGGCAATATGTTCACTGTTTTATTGCTACACTTGTAGCATTTTATTTGCAGTAATATTCACTATTGGTAGTGGTTGTTGTTCCAATTACAGTATTTGAAGCAATGTTTACATTATAGTGATTGCTCTAATTATACTACAGTATTTGAAGCAATGTTTACTTTATAGTGATTGCTCTAATTATACTACAGTATTTGAAGCAATGTTTACATTATAGTGGTTGCTCTAATTATACTACAGTATTTGAAAATTGAAGCAATGTTTACATTATAGTGGTTGCTCTAATTATACTACAGTATTTGAAGCAATGTTCAGTGTTTGTAGTGGTATTTATGCTAATCCATTTTAGTTCTGTTACAATACATCTTTTACTTTTGTCATGAAAATTACATTTTTTAAAATGTTATGGTCATTGCATTTTTTAATTATTTAAATCTGTAAGGATATTATAAAATGTAGGTAAGTTTATTTTCATTTCATTTTCTATTAGTATTACTTCAAATTAGTAATTAATACATTTAATGTCCAGCACTTAAGTTGAACAATGAGCATATTATCTTCCAAGTTTTAAATCAGTTATAAAATGGGGGTGGAAGGAATTTATTAGTTATATGAACCATATGTTAAGTGTTGCACATTAATTTGTAATATTTATATTGCAACTATCTGGGTTTTTTTAAAATAGATTCTAAGTCAAATTTATTCAGATTATCATCCATGAAATAACAGTTAACCAAATAATAACACATGAAAGTTGGTAAACTTATATATTATTTTCATAATATATATATATATTTTTAAAACTGAATTAACATTCTAAAAATACACAATATAATGATTTTGATTATTACTTATTCTTTGTAAAAATTAAATCACACTGAAAGGGTTTTTACTCACATAATCTGCAACCTTCCTAGAAAAATAATTATATAACAAAGTCTTTAAATAATGTATTTAATGTTTTTCCTGTAAGAATGTGAAAGTCCTAATAGCTGAACTTATCTTTCATGAGACTGAATTCTCATATTGCAAGAACCAGTTTGATTGCTGGTTGTGCAGGTGTGTTTGCAAAGCCACGTGAAGGTGAAATTCTCTGTCCTCCGCCGAGCACTTTACCCCTGACATTGATCTGCGATAATGTACGTGACCCTGGTAACATGGGGACCATCATCAGAACAGCCACAGCGGCTGGCTGTAGCAAAATCCTGGCTACCAAAGGTGATTTTTATTTTTATTGAATTATACCATTTTGTTCCCATGATTGTTTTATAATCATAAAGACCATAACTTCAGTGATCATATGCTGAGGAAATAACTTTATATTTGTATATTTATCACATGGTATCCTCTTCCCAAATAACCATTGATATGTATAACAATAATCATTGATTATTAAACAATAATCATTGATACATATAACAAGGGTAATTAGTGCAAGTTACTTCTTCCAGTAGAACTGAGTGATAATGAAGCATGTCCTTTCTGGACAGAAATAACTTAGGTCAGCCAGTGGCATAAAGACAGCATGCAGACCTCAAGAGAAAGGAGAATCTGGACAGAAATAACTTACACCAGCCAATGGCATAAAGACAGCATGCAGACCTCAAGAGAAAGGAGAATCTTCAGTCGTATGCTTGTCTGTAACTATTGCTTACAGAAATAAGTACTTCATCTGTTGATCTTATGCTTGTCTATAAATATTGCTTATAAAAACAAGTACCTAATCCAGTGGTCTTATACATATGTCTAACTGTTGCTTATAGAAACAAGTACATGTACTTAGTCTCAAGTCTGTCACTCTTATGCTTGTCTATAACTATTGCTTACAGAAACAAGTACTTAATCTGTCAATATTGATTAGTTTGTTTGGTATTATGGAATCATGATTGATTAAAGGATGTCTGGTATTATATAATCATGATTGATTAAAGTTTGTCTGGTATAATGGAATCATGATTGATTAAAGTTTGGCATAATGGAATCATGATTGATTAAAGTTTGTCTGGCATAATGGAATCATGATTGATTAAAGTTTGTCTAGCATAATGGAATCATAATTGATTAAACCTTCTACAACATGCTTAGTAGAGCACATGGAAGATTTACTATTTGTAGATATTCTGAACAATAAACTTGTGACATTGTTACAAAAGCATGCATAGGACTTGTGGATTACGTCATTGAGCAGGTTATGTACAACTATTGTCACATCACTCTATATCTCCATTTCTTCTATGACAAGAATAGTCTGTGATTTAATTTTGATACTAATCTGACTGCTGAATCTTGTGTTAGGATATAAGACTGAATAAGTATTGGAATTACTTGAACATTGTTTCATGGAATATTGAAGTCAAATAACCTTCTCATTGTATTTGTATATGTATGTATATTTTATTGCTGATTTAATAAATCTATTGTTTAATTTATTAACCTTCTTGCACATATTAATAAAACATATGTTTTATTACAATGGGTGGAATGGGGGCTCATTAAATATAATTAAAGACAGATTTGTTACACCTTTAGTAATAAGTTTCCACCTGCAAAAATATTTATCTTACTGTTGTGGAAGAGAGAAAACTTTTTACTATGTCCATATAATCTGCCAAGGGGGAGGCAAGTGGTATCTCCTGGAAGAATTATTAATAAAATAAATTAAGATTTCTCCATCACTGGTAATTAGTTATGGATGATTAATAATAATAATCATAACCGTTAACAAAAGGGTGCATTGTCACATATACTTTGTTTATTACTTAATATTATCTTTGCAGCATAATAACTTAGTCCTTTTTTATATTTAGTTGAGAAAAATAGAGCATCTTTTATGATGATTGATAATTTTGTTAATATGGTTTCCACGTTGCAAAGTTATAGTTTGTCAGAATAAGTATTGCAGTAGATATGTATGTTTTACTCAGAATGAATATTGCAGTAGTTGTGGTAGACAGCATACACCGTGTCTCTCGATATCAGAATCACAATAGTAGCATTTCTTTTGTTATAAATATTACAGTAGTCAGTGTACATATGTCTCTTTCATTAGAAGTATTTATCTAGATGCAATATATCATTTATATATGTAAAAATTAATGATAATTACTTTATATATTCCAATAATAAAGTATGTTTATACACTATGGTATAAACATATTACACATATAAATATGAGATTACACAAATTCATGGACAAACAAATTGTGAAATATTAAATATATTTCAAAAATTGTTTTTATTGATAAAACTATTTACTATTCCATCATTTATTTTTTTTTCAGGTTGTGTTGATATCTGGGAACCTAAAGTTCTACGTAGCGCTATGTGTTCTCATTTCTACATCTGTATCCTTAACAATATGCAATGGGAACATATTGGCAACCACATTCCCCCCTCCTCACACATCTATATTGCAGATGCCAGGAAAGAATTAGTCTTACAAAAGACATTTGATGCAAGGAATCCAAAGATTTTAGATTTAATTTCTTCAGCTGATTCCCAAATTTTAACCAAAGATGAGTATATAGATAATGAGAAAAGCAAGCTTGATGGAGGCCATGACAGAGATCTTGTTTCAGATGGAAAAGAAGTAGAAGAAGCAGAAGAAGAAAAATGGAGCGAGGAACAAAATAAACTGTACAAAAAACTTCCATTGACAGTTGTCAACTACAGTGATGTCTTATGCTCTAATGCAGACCATGTCACAGTAATTGTTGGTGGTGAAACAGAAGGAATTAGTCCACAGGCCAAAAAGTTTGCTTTTGATCATTATGGACAATTTATTACTATTCCCATGATTGAGTATGCAGACAGTCTCAATACTGCCACTGCAGCTGCAATTATTTTGTATGAAATTCGAAGACAGATTGTAAAAAAATTCCAAAAGAATATTCATGATGCCACTGGTAAAAATTTGAAAAAATAATTTTTGTTGTTGTGACCATGTAGCCCTGTCTGATAAATAAATAATTCTTTTTATAGTCAGCTTAAAATCAGTTTCTTTCACTAACACTAATAAAATTATATTATAGTCAGTTTCTTTCAATAATTAACTTAAAAAGAGTCTAAAAACAAGTCTCTTTCACTAACAGATTGATTTTACTTTTGAGACAGATTTTGAGTTGATTGTTTCAGAAGTCAAACCAATCTATTTCACTAACAAAAGTTCAACTCAAAACCTGTCTCTTTCAGAAGTAAACCAGTTTACTTCACTAGCAAAGGTCAACTCAAAATAAGTCTATTTTGTTTAAGAAATGCTGTTAAAAAATAAATCTGTACCATATTACTGGGGAGCTAATCCATATTTGATTCTCTCCACTTGTGAGGAAACAAGGTTATGATTATTATTATGCACTGAGTTACAATTAACCTGACTACATTCTGGGTTATCCTATTAGTGCCAACCGAGTTACAATTAGCCTGATACACAAAGCATAAGAAATATAGCATCAATCAAAATTCACAAGTATAATGAACAACGTAATCAAATTAGTGAACATAGAAATAATGGTTCAATTACATAAGCATTCTCCAGTTCAAACATATACAAAATATTTTAAGTCCATTCTTTCTTTTATCAGTCAGTTGTCAAAATCAAAGTGATTAGAATATAGAACCTCTTCAACAAAGTAACTCAGTCATCTCCACTGGATGAAGTTGTTATGATTATTAGTCAGAAAAACTACTCATCCACTTGAAACTGGTTTGGATTGCATCAGTAATTTCATGCATATTCTCCACCTGAGTTGTTTACTCCAACTCTGGCACTTACAAAAATATCATCATAAGCAGTGCCCAAGGTCAGGTCACATTAACATTGGCAACAAATATATAATTATTAAGTTTAGATATAGGGTCAGGCAAATTTACTCTGCCACTTACCCTCCTCCTTTTTTGAGATTTTAACCGTTGTATTAACATCTGCTCTAATAGGAGTAAATTTCAAACTTACTGGTAAACCTTCCACCAGAATATGAAAGGAATAACTATAAGAAAAATTTTTTTATATTGGTTTTAAGATCTACAAATAATTAATTGAACATGGTTTCAGAGAGAGTAATAATTCAATATGCCTTAATAATCACTGAGCATTAAACATCAAACAACATATATTAGTTTCTCTCATTTTAAGTTGGAACCTGGCCAATTCATGTCTCCACACTTAAAGAGATATAAGCACAATTTATCATGAAAAATCACTAATTTTCCTATGTTATAAGTTAAAGACATGACCCGTTATGGGGTGGCGACACACCACATCACAAATTTTCAATATAGCATTATTAGTGTCACCCCCCACCTTCTCTCTGATGAGGGGAGAGTGGTGGCTTGTCGACGCCACGTAGGACTTGCATAAATATAATTACAAATCCGCACTCAGAATACCAAGATGGTTGTTTGGCTCAAATTTTATTCTGCATGTAGGTTATGTATTGCCAACATGTTTGCATGTGTGCTTGCATATGGGTAGGGGTGAAGTGTAGACTGCACAGACGACACAATGTATAACAACGACAACAACCACTCTTTCAAAACCATAGACAGGAGAAAGCCTCAATGTCAGAGTATATATTCAAATTTATTGGTCTATGGGTTTTTTCTCACACGTTGGTTAGTCAGTCAGCCCTCTACACTCGCACCCATGGGTAAGGGGGAAGAAAGAAAGAAAAAATGATGAATAAAATAAAATAAATACGAAATTCAATTTCTCCATGCAGTACTACTTCTAGAATTGCCTAAGCATTTTACAACATAATGTAACAGTCATTATTTCAAAGTTCTGGCGCCACTGCTCTTATATAAAAGTTCAATAGTTCAATAATAAACAAATGTCATTTGACTTGCAAGTCCTCTTCAAACAGTTCCATCAATATTTTCTTACATTAATCTTACAGCCGTCCTTTACTTATGTACAATGATTTAAACTTAAGGTTTATTTCTAGTTTTAGGTTTAATGCTTAATTAGGATTCCTAAGCTTTAGCTTTAAGTTTTAGTTTATATTTATGTGCTCTGAGATTTCCTACACTAGTTAGAATTTTCTTTTACTCACATAGGTATTGTCATTTTCTCCTTGTTCTCTGCTCACATAGTTCGTTACTTTCTTCTTGTTCTGGGCTCACATAGTTATCGTCTCTTTCTTCTTGTGCTGGGCTCACATCGTATTGTTAATCTCTCCTTGTGCTGGGGGGTTTTGATGATACACAAAAACACCGTCAACGGTCAACGTCATGGTTCACTCCAACGGCCGTCCTGGCTTCTACGACGGCTGCTACAACTTCACGCTCTCGCTGCGCTCTTCGTTAGGCCTAATTTCTCAACTCTTATGACGTTCTCTCTTCTTCCACTTCTCCTCATTTCATTGCATTTCTCCTCTTCTTTTAACTTCGTTTCTCCTCTCTTCTCTTAACTTCGTTTCTCCTCTTCTCTCACGTTTCTCGTCTCTTCTCTTCTCCTTACGTAATGGCCAACCTTGCCGTTCCTCGGCAGCATGCCACACGCATGACCACGACTGCTTCCATGCGATAATACCACCTTTATGTAATATTATCCACATCTACAACATCTCCCGTGCGCCGTGACATTATACTGCCAACTCATCACTTCTGTTGGGAAATAATCGATCACCTGCGGTCTTTGCACAGAGTCTTTGAAAAACCCATAGATTACTGTCCTGATTGACTGGTTCATCCAAAACTGTGGACGGCCCTGAACGGCACACCTTCAAATACAGCTGGGTAGACATCTGGCACTCTGTTGCAGTGTCCAGGAACTCTCCCTCTTTTTGCCTCCTAGAGTCGTGTAGAGAATTCCT
Source organism: Sinotaia quadrata (assembly GCA_028829895.1). NCBI lineage: Eukaryota > Metazoa > Mollusca > Gastropoda > Architaenioglossa > Viviparidae > Sinotaia > Sinotaia quadrata. Next base: position 97,437,453 of record CM054183.1, on the reverse strand, counting down.
GATACAAAAAGCAGGGAGAAACTCTAACAGAAGTGTACTTCCACCTCTCTACAAGACACTACATTCTCGAGGTTTCTCGTCCGTTCCTGGCTCTATATCCTCTTTTATACACAAAGTTCTTGCACATCACTTTCTCTGAGCTGACTAGAACACACACCCTCCAGCACACATGGTACCCCCCATCCAGCACTGCCCTGTACAACCAGCACGGCACTGTACGTGCTGAGGAATATTCTGACCATTCTGGCCACATCCGTGCCAAGTATCAAGTTCCAGTTGGCACCTGTGATTTACATATTCATTTGCCCACTGAGTAACTATCTAGCTAACTCTCAGAGTACGCACTAAAATCTCAGAGCAACAGTCCTACTTGTATTTTATTTTAAAACTACAGTTACTATGGCAACTCATGGCCACCTGGCAAGCCATACATTAACTCACAGCAAGAAATGGTTGTACACATAAACCAACCTTTTTAACTTAGAATACACATATTAACTTTCCAATAATTCAAAATTCTGTTTCAATAAGTAGTTTCACAATACATTCTTAAAAGTTGTTTACATTTCCAAAACTCAGAGCTGGCTTTTTCACAGACAAAATCGGCATCCCAGCAACCATCCCACACGTACTTGGTACACTGACATAGATTTATGGGCGTGGTGTCCTGAACACTGGAGGGTCAGCCTCAAGTTAATTATACTTTCTCCATTCCCCGGCACGAAACCTATTTTCTTCAGCTAGTGTCCCTACACTTAGGTTTCACATTGTTGACAAAATAGTCATTTTCACCTCTTTCTTTATTTAAAACTAAATTGGCTGTTTGGTAATGTTTAGAGTTAGAAAACACTTAGGGGGAGAGAAAAAAAATTAATTAATATTCCCCCATTATCGTGACAATTACAAAGTGACATTCAACACAGGACAGATGGGAGTAAAGCCAAACTAGATTCCAACAGTCCTTTGCTTTGAAAAAAATCATTAGCAAATATATAATAAATACAGATAATCATCATGATTTGGCAAAATTAAAAGTGTACAAGATCATATTCTTGTTTACATACCATTAGCAGTAATATGCTGCCTTCAGTACATATTTAAATTAAAACTGTTTATGAGTATTTTACTAGTATTAATAAATGTACATCCATAATAGGTAAAAATAAAATGCACAAATATACTCTAATCATTATTGTTGTTTTGTTTTTGTTACAAATAAGTTAATTTACAATAGATATGATTGAAGAAAGATGTTTGTATTGGTGAAAGCAGTTATTTATTCTCATTTGATAAATCTATTTGTAATATGACGACTTACCAGTCCATGCATGTTGTCAGATTCTTTCAGCACTTGAATAGATCCATCAGAATCATTTTCACTGTCTGTTTCTTCAGGCTCGAATCCTTTTTTATAATATAATTTAAATATCTCCAGTGATTCATTATCGCTTATACTTTTGTCTATCTGACGGGTAGACATGCTCTATACGTCTTTGTTGCCACCCAATGAATGTCACAATTATATGCATTCCTGAACCTTTTGTTTGGAAAATATATTTTAATTCACAAAGTACATTTACCGCTCATTCATAACAAAATGACTAAGGTTTTATCAAAACAGTAGTTTTTGTTTTAAAATTTTATGAAAAAATATTTGAAAGCTATGCTAATCCTTAAAGCATTTCTAACATAGTTTTATGTTTATGAAGGATTAAAATAAAAAAGTAACCATTAATCAATATCTGGAGTCAGAAAATAATTTAGCTATAAACTGCAATACAAAAGACTGAGATAGGCCTACATGCAAAATGCTAATTGAATTCAACATACCATCACGTCCTAACTGCTGCTCGTCCAAGGGCTTCAGGAAAATTATATAAGTCTCTAGACTTTATAATCCTTTGCTAGCGAAACATTCGACCAAGCAAGTGAGGTAGGCATGCGTGAAGCCTATAGAATTTTCAAGAATTGGCACCTCATCAAAATAGAGGATAAGAAATCTACAACATGTGCTGACAACGAAACACAAACGTCCATCAACATGACTGACCAAGAAAGTAACACGCACATCGTGTGGAAAATTCCACCAACCACAAAAGTCAACGTCACACAGACTTCGACTGGAAAAATTAACACCAAAGTGGCATTTTCCCAGACATCAACTCCAGCTTCGGAAGAAAAGAAAACCCAAACACAAAGGACTACAAGTGAAGAAAAGAAAATTCAAACAGAGACAAAGAAGAAAAAGGAAAAACCTCATAAAGCCGCTAATACACAGACTACCAACATCGAGACGAAGGAAAAAAAAATCCAAATGACAAACGTCCTCATGAACGAACCTCAACAATCGAACGAATTTGATAACATACTGGACCAGGTTTCAAGGGAACTCGAGGCCGTGCCCCTCTCACCCATACCAGCGACGCCGCCTCGACCACCAACAACGGCGACAACTACAACAGCATCAACATCAGAATGCCAGCCCACTCCACCAACAACAACAAAACAGGGCGAAAAGAAAAAAAGACGGCGCCCGCCACCACATATTCGGAGGCAACAACAGTGCCCTCGACAACAACAACATCGCGGACAACAACAACAACAGGGGCAGTACCATGAACAACATTACCCCTCTTGGGGTTATTTTAACCATCCAATGGCTGATTTAATCCAACTGCTACTCGACCATCTGTACTGCCCGCCAGCGCCCACCTTCAGGCATCCCAACGGACACCGGGGACAGCCACGACAACATCAGCAACGCCACCAGTGAAGAGATCGGGAAGTCGAACAACCCGGGCACATGTACACACTAGGTATAGATCTGGTGTGTTACTAGCCTGGGCTCTGTAAGACACACACCCCCTCACCATAACACCAGAAACGGCAACAACATCAACGCCACCGCCAGGAACAACAACATCGACTTCAACCCACGGACCACCGGGTTTGGAGCCCGCCTTTGCCGGCCAGACATGTTTTCTCAACGGGCACACGCAGCAGCAGAAAGGCACACCCCTCCCTCTCCCCCCCCTCTCCAAACGCGAAAGCAGCGGAAGCCGGAAGCATTCCCCACATTAACAACAACAATCCTTTGCTACAAGCAAATTATAGACTTTACAGTCCTTCGCTAAAAAGAAGTTATATAAGTATGTAGACTTTAGTCCTTTGTTACAGGCAAATTATATAGAACTTTAAAGTTCTTTCTTACAGGAAGAATACATATCAATTTGGTCCTAGTTAGAGGTAAATGATATAAACTTGTAGAGTTTAATTCCTGTCAGCATACTAGCAAATTATATAAGCTTATAGAGTTTATATTCTTTTTTCTACACAGAGGCATGTGTAGTCCTTTGTTACAGGCAAATTATATGTTTGTAGATTTTATAGTCCTTTGTTACAGGCAAATTATATGTTTATAGATTTTATAGTCCTTTGTTACAGGCAAATTATATGTTTATAGATTTTGCATACTGACAAAATAACATAGTTGCCAACAATTTAATATAATGAATTAAGAATATGAGATTTAGATTGTTTTATTAAATTGCAATAAAATTCAGTTTTATATGATAAAATACATTAAAAAATGTGTAACTGAAATGCATGTATACATTTTTAAATGAACGTTTGATTTGGGTCAAGGTCAAGTGTAAAAGTAATATTCATATAGAAGTGCTGATACAGTGTGTAAAAGAGAAATGTCAAAGCAATTCCTGGATAATGTGCTGTACAGAATGAGAGGAGAAATAGAAAACATACCCCTACAGATGTGCTGGTAAAGTCTATGAGAGAAATGTCAAAAACAATACATATATAGAGGTGCTGACACAGTCTGTGAGAGAGATGTCAAAAAAAACAATGCATTGGCAAACACTCAGATAGATGTGCTTACAGGTTATCAATCAAACTTCACAGATTTCTAAGTGACTGTCTAAATTTAATACTGACAGTAATTCAGGAAAAGGTTGAACTTATAGAAATTTTATCAACATTCATTTAGTATGTGATAATATTCAAAACATATTCAATGTTTGGAGTTAATGGAACTAACTTCACTTTGATGAATGTATCTTCATTGTAGAAATTTACTAAATTACATTTTTTGAAAATATTTTAAAATTCTCTTATACACCTAAAATTTATCTACTACTCCATTATAAAATGGTAAAATCCTATATAAAAAGCTTTTATTTTTAATTTTAAAAACAGCAAAACACACATTACAAGAGATTCAACAACAAAAAAAGAGCAACACATAAAAAAAGTCAAACATATTTATTTCATCACACAACTCCCCACACTTCTTCAGCAGCAGAACAGACTTTGGCACAGGTAAGAGCAGCAGACAAGGGGTAGTTACTGATGGAGTAAGATTCTTCTATGTAATCCTCTTCAACCTAAAAAATTAAAACCAAGGAAGAAAAGTTAAAACTCACACTTTTCTGGCAGATAAACAATATATAAAGTTCAATTTATGTGAGAAAAAACCCAAACATTTTATTCACAGGTAAACTGTGAAAGGTCAGTGATTGGTGTTACCATTAATTCTGCCTGAATTTTGTTTTTTATTTTGGAAACATTTAGATATCTCTGAATTGTGTAGATATTTCATTACTTGCAATAGAATTGTGTTCCCTAGACCAGAATACATTAGAGTTCAACCTCTCTTTTGAAACCTGGTTTTTGCTTTTGGATATATCTATCCCTTAGTCTTGTTGACCGTTGGGGCACTACTGATGACCTGACAACCAGTTTCTTCCATTCCATTCTGTTCTCTGCTATTCTTACTGTATTGTTCAGCTTCAGTCCTGTCCACTTTGAGATGCTATCCTCCCATCTTTTCCATTGTCTTCCTCTCCTTCACCCTCTTGCACAGTACCTTGCAAGATTGTCTTGGCAAGCCCTGTTGATCATGTGACATGCCCATACCATTTCATTTTGCATTTTTTCACAATGGCCAATAGCTCTTCATAGGGCCCAATGATTTGCCTAATTCTGTTTCCCATTCCTCATTCGTGACGTGATCTCTATATGAAATGCCAAGCAACCTTTGAAAGCATCTCATTTCAGTAGCTTGTATCCTCCTTTCGAGATCCGCTGTGAGAATCCATGACTCATAGGCATATAAAAACACAGATACAATTAAGGAGTGCATCAGTCTGATCTTTGAGCTGACAGAAGTTTCTGTCTTTTCTTCAGCCTTGCCATTGCTGTTATTGTCTTGCAATCTTGGAGAATATTTCAGGTTTTGTCTGTCATGACGGCTCCTAAGTACTTGAATTTATTAACTATTTCCAATTTCTGATCACCAATCATGATGTCTTTGCCCATGCCACTGGTGCTAGTCATCAATTTGGTCTTCTCTGTACTGATTTCCAAATCAAAAGCAGTAGCTGTCCTGTCCAGTTTTTCTACCAATTGAGCTAGCTCCTCTTCATTTCCTGCAAGGCCACTGATGTCATCAGCAAAGCGTAAGTAATTATTATTCTGCATCCAATGCTGACAGTTCCTTCATGGTCTTCCAGAGCATCTGACATGATTCTTTCAAGGAAGATGTTGAAGAGAATAGGTGAAAGTAAGCACCTTTCTGACTCCCACTGTTGTCCTGAACCAATCTCCTATTTGGCATTTGAAGCAGACTGCGCTGGTGGCCTAGCTGTAAAGGTTTTCTATGACTGGTTGGCATTGATGTTGTACAGCTTCATGGTGGACCAAAGGGCTGCATGCCACACCCAGTTGAATGCCTTCTTAAAATCTACAAAGACATGATAAAGGTCTTGTTGGTGCCGAAGATACTTCTCACATAGCAGTCTCAGATTAAAAATCTATTCAGTTGACTCACCATTAAGGTAACGATTGCCTTTTCATGACTGGATAAGTAATGTCAAAATCAAAGTGATTAGAATATAGAATTTTCTTTAACAGGTAAATTTCGATCTCTACCCACTGGCTAGTACATTATTTGTAAACTTTAAACTATTGGACAGCAAAAATTACTCATCCACTCTGGACTGGTTTGGATTACATCGGCAAGTTTTAGCATAACCTTTACCTGAGTTGTTATTTTATCTCTGGTACTTACAAAAATATTGTCATGTGTGGTACCCAAAGGTCAGGTCATGTTGACATTTATGATTTAACAAACTATATAATAATTAATTTTTAAAATAGGGACAAGCAAATTTACTTCACCACACACGCCACATGTTGCTCCTGTCTAGTAAAACCTTCAAATATGACTTTTAAATAATCTTAGGTGTGGCAGGTCTTCTAAAAAGAAATTCTAAGTACTAAGTAAAAACCAACAAAGAGAATGGCTAAAGGGTAATTTCAATTGTTAATCAATCATCACTTAACTGAATCATTGTCAAATATAATTTTGATACAACACTTTTAGTATAAAGCTTGTGCAGTTTAGTTCTTTAATGATTGTATTCCAATAAATAACAAATTATACAACAATAGTTAAAAGAAAAATAATTTTAAGAGGGAGTGTAGGAATCTAACCTATTAAGAAATGCAATTTTAAAAAAGTATAATGATAAAAACCAAAATATACCGTATATACTCGAGTATAAGTCGATCTCGAGTATAAGACGACCCCCCAATTTGAGCCTTAAAAAATGGAATTTTAATATTTCTTTGACGATCGCTACAGTAAACTCATGCCCTGTCGGCCGTGTGTATGTAAATGCATTCGCCACCGACACTATGGTTTTGCGGCAATATATAATCAATAAAATAGTATAATTTTAATATATTCCTACATAAATTAACAATATTAACTTACTGTCTTGAAAAAACAGACATTTTCTTGCACTTTTGATTTAAATATTTACAGTTTTCCTCCTTTCCGGCTAAAATCGGTTTCTTCTGAATAGCAGAATAAAGCGGCTACTTTTTCGGAAATATTTCTAATCTAAAATCTAAAAGTGTGCAACTTTTATCTTATATTGAGCTTCATATGAATTCCTTTTTCTTCTTTGATTTCTCAAATTCTCCATGATTTACTTAGCACGGGGCAATTGTTACTAATGAACGTTTCCGGTACCGGTTATAGTAAAATATAGACATTATTACATTAATTAAATTGATAATCCGAAAAAAATTGTGCTCAAGAGATTTCCAGGAAGATTTTTATGATCTGACAATAATATTGGTGAAAATGCAAGGCGATCATATGCTTAGCCCAAAATACAGAGGAAATCGCGGACATTTTGAATTCAGTAAAAAAATATTTAATCAAAAGCTGTAAAGTAAGGGTAGATATAGGTAGCGCAACTTTTATTAATTATTGTTCAACTATAGATCAGTACTGTAACCGAAAGGTAGGTGTTTGCTTTGAAATGTTCATCCATACTATGGAAACCTATTTTGAGCGAAAATATGACATTTATCGTGTTACTGAAAATTTAAAAATCAGTTATGCGAGTATAAGACGACCCCCTGATTTTGGCCTCGAAATTTAGAAAAAAATCTCGACTTATACTCGAGTATATACGGTAATTAATAAACAAATAATAATACTATATGTATTTAGATATTAATTTACTATTAGCAATTATACTTTTAATTTTGAAGAGAACAGTTGTAAATTCCATGTACCTGGACTAATTATTACATGTACAAGTAAATTATTAAACAAATACTAATTAAAACTATATTTATAATCTATATTAAGTGTAATATTTGTAAAGACAAGACCCTGAAAATACAACTGCTGGATTAAGTTTTATCACTGTACAAAATATAATTTTCATGAAAATAAGCTGTTGGAGAATTCAGCTAGAGTGTTACAGTTTGCTGAATAGTAGTAATTTGGTAGGATAATATAAACACTGCATATTTCAATTTGATACAGGTGTAACTAGAACTTTTTTACCACCTTTTTTTAAAAATTAGGTTGTCATTTTCAAAAGTGCAACATTGCTTTAAGTGACTTAACTAAAATCAGTTGTCATGAAACTTATGACTTATTACAATTTTTTTCATTTCTTCCTTTAAAAGTTATCTGATATAAATATATTGTGTTACTTTAGGTACATTTATATTCTTCAGTTTAAATAGTTTGTATTTAAATTTCCTGTGCAGTGTTTACATTTACTATAACATCAACAAAAAACTTTTGTTTTTTTGTTTTTGTCATTGCCACTAGCAGTTATTTTTTTTCTCTGCTTTTCATTTGTGTAGGAAGCTATAAATCAGCTTTAATTGAAACTAAAAGGCAATTTGCGCTGTGAAATTGTGAAAAATTATTTTGTAAAATATTGAGGTGGGTGGGATATTGTGAGGATAAAATTGTTTTAATTCTAAAGGCCAACAATTCTATATTACATTGTGTATTTACGGTATTTTGTAACTTAGGAAGCAAAAACAGGAGATTACTCTATGATTTATAGTGTTTAGATATATGAAGCCACTAGATTGAAACCTAAAATATCTTTCTTGGGGTTAGGTTTGTGAGGTGGGATCAAGACAATAAAGTATTGACATTTTGCAAATGAAATTTTGCATCCTTGTTTTCATATCATGGCAAATGCCAGTTTTCAATAGGAGGCATGCATTGTTGCTAAGGAAAACATGGGTAAGTTTACAGGAGACACAAACTAGTTTTTCTCAGAATCATATTTTCAACACATACATTACTGAAAAAAATCATAGCTGTATCAAAGGATCTGATCTTTAAGTGATTTATGCCATTAAAAGCAACATATTAAAATCTCTATAAGAGAGTACCAATCACTCAAAATCAACAAATGGCAAATTATGATTCAAGCCATGGTGGAGGGTCATATTTATGACTAAGTTTGCTTGTCCTTCATTCACCCAACCATGGCTTCCCAAAAGCATTTAATTTCTAATATTTATGACTATGTTTGCTGTCCATTCATCCAACCCAGGCCTCCCCAAAAGCATTTAATTTGTAAAATTTATGACTAAGTTTGCTTGTCCTTATTTCACCCAACCCAGGCCTCCCCAACAGCATTTGGATAAATGAGATTTCACTGTCAATTACATTTTAATAATCTTTTAATAATAGCAATAATCTTTAATAATAGTAATAATCTAGTACTAGTAGTAATAGTCTTTTAATAATAGTAATAGTCTTTAACCCTTTGAACTGGAGATCCCGTTTTAGCGGGATTACCAGAAAATCAGATTTCCCCGGTTGCCCGCAATAGCGAGCTGAATTTATAAAATTATATCCCGATATACTACAACATCGGTATATGCTGACTTACCCTAGAAATGAACTCTTCCAAAGATTTTGTGTGTCTGTGTCTTGGCGCGCAAGTTCAGTGTAGTGTACAAGGCTAAATATGGTGATGGTCTTTCGATGTTCTGCATGCAAAGACTACCTGTGCATTCGAATTCACAGCTGCTGTTGGTCGGATTATCATTCTAAGAAGGAATTTTGGTGATAAAGTGTTTCACACATTGAGTGGTTAACTGATTTCACGTAGAAAATTTTTTAAAAAACAATTTTTTAAAATTGACGTTTTTTTTGCTCAGGGAGCTCGGGTTAGTGTTTTTTTATGCACAAGCGCGCCGGGTTCAAAGGGTTAATAAAAGTAATAATCTTTTATTAATAGTAATAATCTAGTACTAGTAGTAATAGTCTTTTAATAATAGTAAGAGTCTTTTAATAAAAGTCTTTTAATAATAGTAATAATCTAGTAGTAATAATAGTCTTTTAATAGTAATAATCTTTTAATTATAGCAATAGTCTTTTAATAATAATAATAATAATCTTTTAATAATAGTAATAGTCTTTTAATAATAATAACAGTAATCTTTTAATAATAGTAATAGTCTTTTAAAAAAATCTTTTAATAATAGTTATAGTCTTTAATAACTGTAATAATCTTTTATTAATAGTAGTAGTCTTTTAATAACAGTAATAATCTTTTATTAATAGTAATAGTCTTTTAATAATAATAATAATCAGAGTAATAATAACAATTTTTAATAATACTAATAATCTTTTAATAATAGTAATAGTCTTTTAATAAAAATCTTTTAATAATAGTAATAGTCTTTTAATAATAATAACAATCTAAAATAGTCTTTTAATAATAGTAATAATCTATTAATAATAGTAATAGTCTTTTAATAATAGTAATAGTCTTTTAATAATAGTAATAGTCTTTTAATAATAGTAATAATCTTTTAATAATAGTAATAGTTAATAGTCTTTAAATAATAGTCTTTTAATAGTAGTATTAATCTTTTAATAATAGTAATAGTCCATACAAACAGTTCACAGAGTCGAGCTATATTTTACTGCTGCAGACAATATATATATATGGGTAAAAATAAATCAATGATCATCCCCATGTTTCAATGAGGGTTCTTACATTTCCAAAGTCATTATCATTTCAGCTCATTTTTGCTAATTTAAAAAATAATGGTTTGCTTTGTTGTCAGAAAAACAAGGGTTCTTACATTTCCACAACTCATTACCCTCAAACTGATACAAACAGAGATCCTAAAACTTCCAACTGCCACTGCTCGCCCTACCCACAAATGATTAATTCAAATAACAAATTAATTCAATTCTAAATAAATGTACAGGTCCTTACAGAGCCATGAGCCATTGCAAATTAATTCATTTCTTAAAATAAATATACAGGTTCTTACAGAGCCATTGCTCCTTAATTCAATTCTTAAAATAAATGTATCGGTCCTTACAGAGCCGTGAGCCATTGCTCCAATAACAAAGACTACTGGTTCATCTTTTGGAATTAAAGTCTTTGGATCAACAACTTCTGGCGCCTTGAAAGTCATTCCAATCTTCTTACAACCCACTGGAAGATGGTCTGTAACAGGATTTTTTATAACCTGGGAAACAATTTTATTTAAAGGATTTAAATGCATGTGCAGGTTTTCAGTCAGCAATAAAAACATATATAGTATATCATCAACTCTTCCATTATGAGTAATCTTAAAGAGTATATATTATGTAGGTATTTGTTCTTCTGTAAATAAAAGTGTTATAGAATGCATAGGAATCAACTCTTCTGTTATAAGTAAATCTTAAAACATATAGATTACATAGGTATCTGGTCTTCTGTTATAAGTAAATCTTAAAACATATAGATTACATAGGTATCAACTCTTCTGTTATAAGTAAATCTTAAAACATATAGATTACATAGGTATCAACTCTTCTGTTATAAGTAAATCTTAAAACATAGATTACATAGGAATCAACTCTTCTGTTATAAGTAAATCTTAAAACATATAGATTACATAGGTATCTGGTCTTCTGTTATAAGTAAATCTTAAAACATATAGATTACATAGGTATCAACTCTTCTGTTATAAGTAAATCTTAAAACATATAGATTACATAGGTATCTGGTCTTCTGTTATAAGTAAATCTTAAAACATATAGATTACATAGGTATCTGGTCTTCTGTTATAAGTAAATCTTAAAACATATAGATTACATAGGTATCTGGTCTTCTGTTATAAGTAAATCTTAAAACATATAGATTACATAGGTATCTGGTCTTCTGTTATAAGTAAATCTTAAAACATATAGATTACATAGGTATCTGGTCTTCTGTTATAAGTAAATCTTAAAACATATAGATTACATAGGTATCTGGTCTTCTGTTATAAGTAAATCTTAAAACATATAGATTACATAGGTATCTGGTCTTCTGTTATAAGTAAATCTTAAAACATATAGATTACATAGGTATCTGGTCTTCTGTTATAAGTAAATCTTAAAACATAAAGATTACATAGGTATCTGGTCTTCTGTTATAAGTAAATCTTAAAACATATAGATTACATAGGTATCTGGTCTTCTGTTATAAGTAAATCTTAAAACATATAGATTACATAGGTATCTGGTCTTCTGTTATAAGTAAATCTTAAAACATATAGATTACATAGGTATCTGGTCTTCTGTTATAAGTAAATCTTAAAACATATAGATTACATAGGTATCTGGTCTTCTGTTATAAGTAAATCTTAAAACATATAGATTACATAGGTATCTGGTCTTCTGTTATAAGTAAATCTTAAAACATATAGATTACATAGGTATCTGGTCTTCTGTTATAAGTAAATCTTAAAACATATAGATTACATAGGTATCTGGTCTTCTGTTATAAGTAAATCTTAAAACATAAAGATTACATAGGTATCTGGTCTTCTGTTATAAGTAAATCTTAAAACATATAGATTACATAGGTATCTGGTCTTCTGTTATAAGTAAATCTTAAAACATATAGATTACATAGGTATCAACTCTTCTGTTATAAGTAAATCTTAAAACATATAGATTACATAGGTATCTGGTCTTCTGTTATAAGTAAATCTTAAAACATATAGATTACATAGGTATCTGGTATTCTGTTATAAGTAAATCTTAAAGCATATAGATTACATAGGTATCTGGTATTCTGTTATAAGTAAATCTTAAAGCATATAGATTACATAGGTAGCGGACAACTACTAAATTCCGAAAAATTTACTCTTTTGTCACAAATGCTGTGTTTATGTTCTGTATTTATCATGCTTGTGAAATAATTTGTTGAATAAAACTATCTTCCAACTTTTCATTAATGTATTTTTTATTATGAGAGAGCAAGTGGAAGCATGTAAGATTGCATTAAGTTTGCTATGGTTGGCGTGATTCAATAGCGGTAGCCATTTTCTCAATCTCCGGTTTTACCAGAATGTATCTTATATCAAACTAAGGCAAAATGAATGTAGAATGCAGCCGTGTTAGTTACGAATCTGTATTTTTATTGTACATAAAAGTCGATTGAAAAAAGCCTATTTTGAATTATTATTTTTTGCATGGTTATTTTTGAAATTTTTTAAAAATATCATTAGACAGTAAAAAATCTCTTCTTTAAAATGGTATATAGCATCACAAAGTAGCATTTTTGTAGTGGAACCCGTGGAGTGGGAAAATGTGCAACCCAAGTGTGCGTGAAGTTAACATAGGCCGAAACATAAACGAACCATGTGATCATCATGGTGTTGTTGGCTGTGCTTGTTTCTGTGCTGTGAAAATAATTCACTAAGCTTAATTAACTATAACTCTTGTAGTTATAAAAAGAATTTTAATTAATTATCTGGATAATCTTTTAAGGCTATTTGAAATAAAGATCGTATCTGTACAGACGTTAATGCGTTCAAGATCGTCATGGACGAGAGTGAGATTAGACAAGTACAGGCCTACTAAACAGTTGTTATTTGTAATTTCTGCTGTTATTGTGTTAATTTTATTAACAATTTTTGATAATCTCTGTCAGACAATGGTCACACATTGATCCTAGATCATTTTCTCAACAAAAAACTGGTTTATTAACTAAATTATGATGGATCACGAATGGCAGCCATTTAATTAATCATAATATAATGGGTAGCGCCAATAGCAACAGCCTCAAATATGCATTAATTATTTAGTTTTTGTGAGATTATACCCTATCGTTGTATCTTCTTAGAGTTGGTAATAGGTTAAATTATTGTTAGGGTTCATTTCACTTGTAAAAATTGGCCAAGACTTTGAGGGACCATGTTTCAGAATATATAATACTACTGTTTTTATTTCAGCCTGCCACTAGGTTTCAATCAGCCCTCTACCCTTATTTTTAAATAATCATAAATTTTAAAACATAAGACATTAATAAGTGCATTTTAACTACAAATGTCGGCTAATTTTAAAATGTTATTTCATTATAATTACTTAAACAAGTCAAAACTGAACTCAAAATAAGCAAAAAAGCATTAATATCGTTCATTTTCAGTGTTGGCTCAAAGTGCCATTGCTCAATTTGTGTGTTTTCTTATTTTTGAGAATCAATAACTCAAAAATTAAAAAAGCTATAGAGTCAGAAAAATATCAGGCTTCATGTCATCATTGGATACATGAGGTATGCAAAAATTTAGCTGTCAGATAATCAGTTTTTACTTTAGGATGATGCAAAATTGGCACAATGTAAAAAACATGTAAAAACATTTTCCCCCATTTTAAAAAAATTGTGTAAAAAAAAAAAGAAGAAAGAATAAGCAACCATTTTTTGTAAACTGACTTTTTTTTAATCATGATTATTGATAGTTATAAGATGTAAATTTCATTCATTTTAAAAAACTTTGAAAAAATTGCTGGTTCTACCTAATGAATGATTAATTAAATAAAATAATAATAATCATAATCATTAACTAAGTGGAGTTGGCATCACACTATAATTAAGCCAGAAAATAAAAAAGTCATTAATTTGAACAAAGATATCTTCTTATCTTCAATAGTTTCTATAACGACTACTATCATTAAGCCATAAAATAAAAAGTCATTAATTTAAACAAAGATGTCTTCTTACCTTTAACAGTTTCTAAAACAATTACTAATACTATCATTAAGCCAGAAAAGAAAATGTCATTAATTTGAACAAAGATGTCTTCTTACCTTTAACAGTTTCTGTGGACCATCAGCAGCATGTATTGAAAACTTGTGGAGCAGCTGAACTGAATTTTTTTTTTGTTGAAAAATAAAGAAAACAAACTAACATTATTATATTATTAATAAAGTGTAATGGCATTAGTTAAAGTACTTAAACTGGTTTTCAACAATTTCATGACTATCTATCAAACTACTGGTATATCACTTATCAGATTGGCTCTAGCTAAACTGATCTTAAACAATCAAATATATTATAACAGACTGGCTTTAGTTCAACTGGTCTTAATCAAACTCCTATTATTTCAGACTGACTAGTTAAACAGTAAAAAAAAACTAGAGTATCAGAGGAAAATGGCTCTAGTTAAATTGGCCTTAGACAATCAAACTATTCATATGTTACATCATAATTCATATGTAGCTAAACTGGCTTTGACAGTCAAACTATTCATATGTTACATCATATGTAGCTAAACTGGTTTTGACACTTTTTAAATTTTTTTATAGTTTTTGTGAGGTTATACCCCATCATTGTATCTTTTTAGAGTTGGTTAAATTATTGTTAGGGTTCATTTCACTTGTAAAAATTGAGGGACCATGTTTCAGAATACATAATACTACTGTTTTTATTTCAACCTGCCACTTGGTTTCAATCAACCCTCTACCCTTATTTTTAAATAATCATAAATTTTAAAACATAAGAGTTAAGACATTAATAAGTGCATTTTAACTACAAATGTCGGCTAATTTTAAGTTGTTATTTCATTATATTTATAATTACTTAAACAAGTCAAATGGAACTCAAAATAAGCAAAAAAGCATTAATATTATTTATCTTCACAAGACTTCAGTGTTGGCTTAAAGTGCCATTGCTCAATTTGTGTTTTTTCTCATTTTTGAGAATCAATAACTTAAAAATTAAAAAAGCTATTGCCTCAGACAAAATCAGGCTTCATCATTCATGTCCGCATTGGATACTTCAGGAATACAAAAATTTAGCTCTGTCGGATAGATAGTTTTTACTTTAGTTTAGAGTGCATGCAAAATGGCAAAATGTAAAAAACATGGAAAAAAAAGGGTTTCTTTTTCCATTTTTCAAAATTGCATAAAAAAAAAAAAGTATGAAAGCTTAAGCAACCATTTTTTTTTGGTAAATTGACTTCTTTCACCATGATAGGTATATCATATGGTGTAAATTTCATTCATTTACAATTGAAAAAATTGCTGGTTATACCTTATAGTAATAAGTGACTGCAATTTTTCAGCATTATTTATGATTATAATATAAATATTTGTCAGATTATCGTTTTATACACATATGTAGAAGATTACGATATGTTTATATAAATTTTTCACCCATGAGTCCGCAGAAACGCTCAAATGTCCGAGGGATGCGTGTCTGTGGGTTGATTTCAATAAGCACGTTTTTCTCTGTCCGTACGTAAACTTGCAGCAATCCAGCCCTGTTGAGTGGACTATCCATTAACATTAAAAGACATTGGTGTGTAATATCTGGCCGACACTGCGTCACGTCACACCGTGCACGCTTGCCCAGATTTTTATGTTTGTCACAGTTTAATAATTCAAACTGTTTTTCTACCTGTAGATGAATATATAAAAAAAAATTTAAATAAATTAAAGTAATTTAAGAATAAGCTGAAATTGAAAATGCATCTTTCAAATATTGAGTTTTTTAACAAAATAATAATGACAAATAATGCTCATATAATTTTTGTTAAAAACAAACCTTTACTGTTTCTAGACTAGCCTTCTCAAGTATAACGATAAGTCTTTTCTCCGTACTATGTTTATCAATGTGTTTAATAATCTTTTCACGATCCTGGGAAATACTGGGCGCTGCCATCTTGAACGAAAATTCATTTCGAGTCTAAAGCAATTTTTATGAATTTTATTTATACATGAATATCTTTATCTATAATTTCTTTTAAGTTATATTACATGCTTCGTTTTATTTTTCTCTTTTAAAAAAAAAATGTTTCTTGTGTTATTTGCGACCGCCATGTTTGTTGTTTACCTACGCAACCACAGACTGGAACAGCATGCCTGTCGCAGTCATTAAGACTAATATATAAAATGCATGATCAAAACAGTCTCTTTGTAAGACTGCACTGTGTTTATAGAGGCCAATGTTTTATCATTATGTTTCTTTATTTAATTATAAGCAACATTTTAAGTGAAGAAAATAAATATATACTATAGTATGTTTTACTATTTGTTATTTCGGTTGTGAAATCAATTTACATGGAATCGGACATAAGCCCAGCTCACCACCACTTTTAGTTTTTCTAATTATCCATAAATAATTATATGTGTTCACCTTCTTTACAAAAAGTATTAGTATGGCCGCCTTCAGATACATCTGTATTGAGGTCCTCTAAGGTCAAAACTTGTTACGTTAAACCATGTGAATACCTGAGAAATTATAAATTTATCTTCTGTATTATCAAGAATCAAACTTAATAAGACAAAATACTATGAAAGATTGAAAGGCACTAATTCACTGATATAATGTGAAATATAAAATTAAATAAGTCCATTACACAAGTAAAAAGTGCTAGTTTGTAAATCTACTTCAAATTAAAGACTAACAATAATAGGAATATATATTTGTCAGAATTTAAGATTATAGTATTTTGTACCTAAAAGAATGCAATGGTAACTACAATTATGCCTAAGGAATTCCACAACTATATCTCACAATTCATGTCACTAAAAGGGTTGGTTGAGGTTCATCTAATGACCACAGAGCTTGCAATCTTGTGTTACATCTTGTTTTTGCTTTCTATAGGAATTATAAATTTCATTGTAAACTCCCTTGTTATTTGCAGTGCTCAGATATTGCTTTAGCGTGAACATGTTCTATTTTCACATATTGATTATACTGCTTATACTTTAAAAAAAATAAAATTCTATTGACTTTGTAATTAATCTAAGTGATATAAAATAAATGAAAATTAATCATAATCTTCATCATCAACATCATCATTAATATTATAATAATATGCTTTTAAACTGTTTATTTCTTTTTTACCAAGGAATACACCTTACCAGTTGGTAATAAAGTGTGAGTTATATGAAAGTGGAAAAAATGTCCCGTCAGGGCACACAGAAAGGCAAAACACCTGCATCTAAGGTAAGAGCAAGAAATGTAGCAAGTACATTTAAATTACTCTGAATGGCAAATCTGCACATAAGAATGGTAAAACTCTAAGAGCTGCCAATAGAAGTTGAACATTAAAGGTATACAAACTTGGAGCACTACTTTATGCACTTTATATTGGCAGAAAAATCTAGCTTTTTCTGGGTTGAGAAAGCAGTTGATATTTAATAAATAATGCAAATATTTTTTTTATTTTTTTTTAGTATGCTTAGGGGACTGGAGACCTGGCCTATTCTTTTTTAAATGTGGAACAGAATGAAACCACACCTCCATACAAAAGTTCAGACTCTTAGCTCTCTCACTACATGTATAACTGTGAATTATGTTAATTACTCATTACTCATGGAAGGTGATCTCCAGGGCTGGACCCTTTCACACCCATGTCTCTCCATGGTAAACCACACCTTCCTACAAATTTGTTCAGCTTCCTATGGATAAACATGCAGACATAAATCATATATAGTGACAGTTTCCTCCCCTTAGTGGAATTACTAATCTTTATTTAATTTCTTACTATTTAATTTACCTAGAATCAGTAGTCATGTCTATTCATAACATTGTTTTGTATATTATGAACTGCTTCATGTTTATATTAATTGACTTTGGATTACTGTTATGTTTGAGTGCCAGTTTCTTTGTGTGTGTTTGAGTCTATTATATTAAGTTAACATAATTTACATGAGCTGTGATAATGTTCATGTGGTTTATTCTAACATTTTTCTTAACATATACTGTGGTAATGCTTAAGTGGTAAATTATCAAATTATTAAATTAGAGTAAATAACAGAGAGCAACACAGGAAAAGGGATATTTTGTTTCCTTTTAAAACTATTCTTTCAGAAAGCACAGTATGGTCCTAGCAAAGCAACCAATCCAGCCTCACGTACAGGCAGTATGCCTCGGCGAGAGGTCACACAGGGATCGCAGGGATCAGCAGCAAGAGGTCAGGGAGCATCCTTTACTCCAAGCACTGCAATAAGTGAGGTAGCATATTCTTTCAGATAAAATCAAATATAAATATAAGGGCATAGTATTATTTACAGTTGTAATCATTGTTTACCATAATTATAAACATGATTAGGTGTTTACACCAATGTTGTTTATTAATGCTTACAGTAATAACAAAACTATATACCTAGGTTTACACAATGTGTTTACAGACATAGTAATGCTTACAGTAATTTCAAAACATGTCAAAGCATTTTACACATTATTGTTTACAGATACACAAATATTTACAATAAACATAAAACATTAGGTTATATAGAGACACTCATTCTTACAATGTTAAATTAATTATAGAACATATTTATATGCTTATTCCGGGTAATTTTACACTGCCAATCATTACAAAATGTTTAATAGTGTGTACAGACATACTGTTACATTGTTAATAGTAAATACAAATTATTATCAATATTGTCTACATATATATTCACTGTTAAACTGTTAACAGTAATTAAAACACATTATCAATATTGTCTGCAGATATATTGTTTAACTGTAGTAATTAAAAAGCATTATCAATATTGTCTACAGACATACTGTTACACTTTTAATAGTAACTACAATGTATGTTTAATGTTGTTTACAGACATACTCATTGTTACACTGTAAACAGTAATTACAAAACATTACCAATACTGTTTATAATATGCTGTTACACTAGTAACAGTAATTACATGTGTACATGTCTTTATCAATATTGCTTTCTTACTAGTGTGATCACATGAGAAAAACAAAACCAAAGAACTTTATTACTAGTTAGTACTAGTGTGATCAGAAAAGCAAAACAAAAATCTAAGAGTATTCTTACTAGTGTGATCAGAAAAGCAAATAAAAAACTAGAGCAGGCTTACTAGTGTGATCAGAAAAGCAAATCAAAAACCAAGAGTAGTCTTACTAGTGTGATCAGAAAAGAAAAGCAAAACCCAGAATAGTCTTACTAGTGTGATCAAACAAGTAAAACAAAAAGCAAAGAGCAAAACAAAAAGAAAAACTTTGTTTTGTTTCTGTTTTTGACTTTCTACAATAAAATACTTTTTTCTTCCAAAACAAAATTTGAGTTAGTGTCCATCTGTATGGGGTGATTCATTATTTAATTTTTAAAAATAGTGTTTTAGTATGCATAGTAGTGCTGCCATTTATCATTTAAACACAAATTATAAAACATCTTTAGGTGTTTATGCAGTATTGCCTATTGACACTATTGTAGCATTTATATCTTGCTAAATACAGAAATGGTTCTAACTAAATGAGAACTCTCATTGATCAAATGCTAAGTGATGACATCAACAGATTCCTAATCCCAGAGGCTTAAATACCAGGATTAATACCAGACAGTAGACATAAAGTGCTTTTTAAAATGGATTTGATGTGATTTTACACCAAACATTTATAGATTTTAATTTTTTCTTCAGACATCAGTGGTGCAGAGAGCTGCATATGTTGCCCCACCTGATTATGACACAGGTGGATTGCTAAATATTATCAACTCTTACCTGAACAAAAATGGCTTGGAGAAGAATTTTAATGAACTCCTACACCTACTTTTAGACAGACCTGAGCTGCCATACAATCCTTATCCAGGTTTTTTTGTACGGCTCAGACCTTTTGCAGAGAAGTAAGTTGGAAATAAGGTCTACACTTGTGTGATATAACCAACAATTGATGCCAAAATATTCAAGAGCAATTTTTTAAAATGTTTGAATAAAAATGAGATTTATTACTGGCGTAGTGTGAGATTTAATACTGGTATGGCTTGAGATTTAATAATGGTGTAGCTTGAGGTCTATTACTGATGTAGCATGAGGTTTAATACTAGTGTAATGTGAGACTTAATGCTGGTGTAGAATGAGGTTTATTACTGATGTAGCATGAGGTTTATTACTAGTGTAGTGTGAGACTTAATACTGGTGTAGCTTGAGGTGTATTACTGATGTAGCATGCTCAGCATGAGGTTTAATACTAGTGTAGTGTGAGACTTAATGCTTGTGTAGCATAAGGTTTATTACTGATGTAGCATGAGGTTTAATACTAGTATAGTGTGAGACTTAATGCTGGTGTAGCATGAAGTTTATTACTGATGTAGCTTGAGGTTTATTACTGATGTAGCATGAGGTTTAATACTAGTGTAGTGTGAGACTTAATGCTGGTGTAGCATGAGGTTTATTACTGGTGTAGCTTGAGGTTTATTACTGATGTAGCATGAGGTTTATTACTAGTGTAGTGTGAGACTTAATGCTGGTGTAACATGAGGTTTATTACTGATGTAGCTTGAGTTTTATTACTAGTGTAGTGTGAGACTTAATGCTGGTGTAACATGAGATTTATTACTGATGTAGCATGAGGTTTATTACTAGTGTAGTGTGAGACTTAATGCTGGTGTAGCATCCATAAACTTTCTCACCATCTCCTCTCCCAATTGCATGGTCAAACAGCAAGAATACAAAGATCAGATTACAACTTATGACCTTTTGTGCTTAATTTAGACTTTAGGGATACACAGACATATTGGCTTGGCATTTCTTTGAATTTCTGGAAATACATAAAATGCAAACGTGCTTCACTAACTGTTGTTGGCGGATGAATGCTGCCTATTTATTTCACTTCACTGACCAAATTATGCAATGAAATTATGCTTGAAAAACCCAGACTTTCAAAACAGGTTCTAGTATTTCTATCTGAAATTGTATGTTTAACCAAACATAAATAATCAGGTCATCAACATTTCTATCAATCTACTGTTAATTTATTTTACAAGTGTAGCATTTGGTAGACTTAAATGCAGTTTGTTGCATTAAAAGTAATGCATTTGTAGAGATTTCTTGCTTTTTATTAGTAAATTTCTGAATTCAAATACATATATATATACATACTTATCAGATTTATAATACTGTAAATTAAAAAATATATAAACCTTTTGGGTTTTTTCTAATATTCAATTCAGAAGTACTATTTTGTTTAACATTTACTGCTATTTCAGATTTATAATGGATGCAATCACAGATGATCAAATTGACTACAGGACAAGTAAGTACCTCTTGCAGTCAGATGATTAGCATCTTTTCAGTCATGTGACTTGTAAACTCATACAATATCTGAATATTAATATGAATATTAACTCTTGTATCTCAGTAATTTTCTGTAGAATAGATGCATTCTGCATGTGAATTTCATGGACAACAAATGGTCAAGTGTAGCTGACCAGTATAGAGTGAATGAAGTCACAAAATACACACTTCCCAGTATACATTGAGAATGACTGCAATAACAAAATACACACTTCCCACCATACATTGAGAATGACAACAGTCACAAAATATTCTCCAGTATACATTGAGAATGAAAATGCAGTCATACACATTCCCAGTATAACATTAAGAATAACTGCAGTTACGAAATAAACATTTTCCAATGGAAATATTTATTTTTTAAAGAGTAAAACATATAATGAGTGTTTGGTTCTTGTGTGAATTTAAGAAAGGTTGAAAGTGGAAAGGTTGAAAGTGTATATTGGAGATGATTATCAACTGATTCCAATAAATTTGAATATCTTTCTGTGAGTTCTAAGATATTTCTTTTGTGTCAGCCTGTAGATTTCCAAAATGCTATCTCTGAAACAATGCCACCATAGTTATTGGTTTTGATTATTATTATTATTTAATCATCCTTAACTAATTACAAGTGATGAGAATCTTAATTTATGTTATTAATAATTTTCTAGAAGACACCACTTGTCTCTCTCACTTGTGGATAATCGGGTGCTGTAAACATTTTCTCTTTTCCACAACATTAAAGACAAACTTTTACCATCACACAATATTTCCATAGGTGAAAAACGTCTTACCAAAGGAGAAAATAAATCCGTCTTAATCTATATTTAGTAAGCCCCCATCCTTCCACTATCTCTGCAACACATGATTATCAATATATGTAAGAAAGTTAATAAATATAAATCAACAATCAAATATACAACATATGAATATAATCAAAAGAGATTCTGGAACAGTTATGTAATGTGCCTAAATGTGCCATCATCTAAATAAGAAAGAGAGTGACTTGTTGCAAATCTCATGATTCTGATCATGTGCTAGCAACAGGCACCATTGTTGAAAAGGTTATGTGCATTGATTCTAATTATTTCTCTAAAACTCAACTCTCATTCTGTGATGAATGATATCCATGAATTTGATTTTATATGTATGGTAATGTGACTGCTTATATCTATGCTATGATAAACTGAATGATTGTCCAGCATTAATTGAACTTTGTTGTGAAGTGTTGTAAATGTCACTGCTATGATAAAATGAATGATTGTCCAGCATTAATTGAACTTTGTTGTGAAGTGTTGTAAATGTCAATGCTATGATAAAATGAATGATTGTCCAGCATTAATTGAACTTTGTTGTAAAGTGTTGTAAATGTCAATGCTAGGATAAACTGAATGATTGTCCAGCATTAATTGAACTTTGTTGTAAAGTGATGTAAATGGCAATGCTCTTGTGATTTTATTTATATGTTGTATAGTGGATGGATGGGGGCTCACTAAATATAGATTAAAAGACAGGTTTATCTTCTCTTTTGGCAGAGGTTTTCCACCTACAGAATTATTGTGTGATGGTAAATGTTTGTCTTTAATGTTGTGGAAGAGAGAAAATGTTTTCACTGCCCACTTATCCACCAACTGAGAGAGACAAGTGATGTCTTCTGAAGAATTATTAATAACATAAATTAAGATTCTCATCACTTTTAATTAGTTATGGATGATTAAATAATAATAAATATCATAACCTATAACCAGGGTGGCATTGGGTCACACATTCATTATACCACTTGCTTTGCTGTTTAATCTGAGAACTATCAACTTGTCACAATCAAACATTTTTCTCACATTCATCTCATTTACTAGATTTAATAAAAGGTAGGACATCTCTAAATTGCAAATTTTGAAGATAATGACTATTTAAATATATAACTGTCGATTTTTATGGCGTTTGTATAGTTACTTTAAAACTTTTGTTGATTCTGAATTTTGCTCCTTTCCAAATGTCAAATTACATTTAAGCTTTTATCTTTTGTAACATTACAACTAATGATTATTTTGTTTTCCCCAAAATTGGCTACATTTATTGTATTGTAAAACCATTTGTAGCAAGTAAAGCTAAACAGGAGATTGAGGTAATCATTCAATGTGAATTTAATGTATACCATTGGCTGCATTGCATGATAATAATGAACCTGAGTCCAAGTGAGTCCAGTTAGAACAAAAGTATCAGAAGACTCCATTTCAGTGTTTTTGTAAATACAGTTTTGATAAAGCAGTGTTTCTTTTTTAATCTTTTTTTTATGGTATCAATACTCTTATTTTAAAGACCTTATAGTTTGTTTATGAATTTTACTATCAAAACAAGTAATTACTGGTACTGTATGTTAAAGCAGTGTATAATGGAACATTCATTTTCTATTTGAACAAAAGTTTCAAGAAATATTCATACAACTTAAATTATTTGAGTAATTTAAAAATGTGTTTTGCTAAGGATAATTATTGTATTCATACAAAAAGTAATAATAAAATTAATGAAGTTAAAATTTGAGTGCCACCAATTTTGTCTATCTTGTAGTGAAGAAAGTAATCAGGGTATCATTGTCCTGAACTGAGGAATGCATGTCTGACAGTTTTCCTGTAGTGAAGAAAGTATCTGAGTATATGGGTATCATTGTCCTGAACTGAGGAATGCATGTCTGACAGTTTTCCCATAGTGAAAAAGAAAGTAATCAGGGTATCATTGTCCTGAACTGAGGAGTGCATGTCTGACAGTTTTCCTGTAGTGAAGAAAGTATCTGGGTATCATTGTCCTGAACTGAGGAATGCATGTCTGACAGTTTTCCTGTAGTGAAGAAAGTATCTGGGTATATGGGTATCATTGTCCTGAACTGAGGAATGCATGTCTGACAGTTTTCCTGTAGTGAAGAAAGTATATGAGTATATGGGTATCATTGTCCTGAACTGAGGAATGCATGTCTGACAGTTTTCCCATAGTGAAAAAGAAAGTATCTGGATATCATTGTCCTGAACTGAGGAGTGCATGTCTGACAGTTTTCCCATAGTGAAAAAGAAAGTATCTGGGTATCATTGTCCTGAACTGAGGAGTGCATGTCTGACAGTTTTCCTGTAGTGAAGAAAGTATCTGGGTATATAGGTATCATTGTCCTGAACTGAGGAGTGCATGTCTGACAGTTTTCCTGTAGAGAAGAAAATGTTAACAGTCATTTTTTTGAACTTAGGAATAATATTTGACCATGGATTTCCTGCATTCTAACTATAATTTTCTTGGCTTAGAAATTGATTGCTATAATTTCAGCAATGCCCTTGAAGGAAAGCAGTTTGCTAAATCTGTATTCACTGAAGGACACAGGTGGAGTGTGGGGACTGAAAAGTATCCTGAGGACAATCAACGCTGAAGCCATACAGAAGTATCACTGGGTAGTCGAGAACTTGACACCTCAATCACAAACATTGTTTTATAAAGAAGGATACTCAGTGAGTTAACAATGTTGATACACACAGTCATAGTGCTAGGTTAGTTCTTGTTGTTTAGATTCAGCCATAAATATCAATTACTATTTGTATCTTTATCTGACAGTCACAGAGCTAGGTTAGTTGTTTAGATTTTGTGACATGCATTTTCTCTACTAGCAAGTACCACTGTTGATATGAGAATTATATTATTTACTACTTATAATACACTATAACTTTCCCCTGCAGATGGGTTAATGATGGGAACAACCTTCCTATAAACCCTTACCTGTCCAGTGCTAACTGCTGTAATATATAAACCCTTACCTGTCCAGTGTTAACTGCTGTAATATATAAACCCTTACCTTTCCATTGTTAACTTCTGTAATATATAAACCCTTACCTGTCCAGTGTTAACTGCTGTTATATATAAACTATTTCATGTCCATTGTTAACTTCTGTAATATATAAACCCTTACCTGTCCAGTGTTAACTGCTGTTATATATAAACCCTTACCTGTTCAGTGCTAACTGCTGTAATATATAAACCCTTGCCTGTCCAGTGTTAACTGGTGTTATATATAAACCCTTACCTGTCCAGTGTTAACTGCTGTAATATATAAACCCTTACCTGTCCAGCACTAAGTGCTGTTATATATAAACCCTTACCTGTCCAGTGTTAACTGCTGTAATATATAAACCCTTACCTTTCCATTGTTAACTTCTGTAATATTTAAACCCTTACTTTTCCAGTGCTAACTGCTGTTATATATAAACCCTTACCTGTCCAGTGTTAACTGCTGTAATATATAAACCCTTACCTGTCCAGTGCTAACTGCTGTTATATATAAACCCTTATCTGTCCAGTGTTAACTGCTGTTATATATAAACCCTTACCTGTCCAGTGTTAACTGCTGTTATATATAAACCTTTTCATGCCCATTGTTAACTTCTGTAATATATAAACCCTTACCTGTCCAGTGTTAACTGCTGTTATATATAAACCCTTACCTGTTCAGTGTTAACTGCTGTAATATATAAACCCTTGCCTGTCCAGTGTTAACTGCTATTATATATAAACCCTTACCTGTCCAGTGTTAACTGCTGTAATATATAAACCCTTACCTGTCCAGTGTTAACTGCTATAATATATAAACTCTTACAGTGTTAACTGCTGTAATATATATATATATATATATATTTCTCAATAAACGTTGAACTGACATAGCATGAAATCATCAGAAGCTGGAAGTGCCGACCCAAAATTTCACTTTGACTTTGACTTCATCTGCCCCAAAATCCATAGACACACTGTGAGACATCCTCACAAAATTTCCTTTTGTCTGTCTTCTTTTTTCTTCACACAATCACCCCCAACCCCACCCACCCACTCACAGTGGTAGAAACCTACTTCAGCAAATACAACTAAAATTGTGGATGTAAATAATAAATTAAAAAGTGTATTTGTAACAATATAAAAATTTTTATCATAAGTACATTATACAGTATTTAACACTGAATCAACATATACAAAAATTACAAACTGCATAGGCATATAATAACTATAATGTTTTGATAATGTTCTAATTTCCTGTCACTGCTCCAAACAATGTTTCTTCTTCTGCAGTAGAATGAAAAAAAATCTAATAAATGTTTTTCAGTGTTCTTTTCTAAACTCATTTTGCTATCCAGCAGACAGAATTTCTACAGATTTTATATTTAATGTCATATATATCACAATTTTTGTTTACATCACAAAGCATGAGAAAGAATTAGTACAGGTGTTTTGAAAAAGTACATAACCAGTTTAGGTATCTTGTCTTTTCTGTACATGATCAGCTAAGTGTTGTGCTGAGTGGGTGACAAAAGATATGTCTGCGACTATGCAAGTTCATGGTCAGGTGAAATGGATTGAGGTACAAGTTTCTTCTTTTAAGGAGTGCAAACTGACCCTTGAACTCTCAAGATGAGCTGAAAGGTGCTGCCAATATTTAACATGAGGATTCTCACATCTGTCTACTTTGATGAAAAATTAAAGAATTATTTTGGAAAATGAATTCTTCAAACCTCTAGCTTTTGTCCCTTACACACTAATACTGTTGATTGGCCAGTTTAAGATGTTAGGTACTTCATCATTGGTCAGTCATGACATATACTTATGTAAAATCTCTAATGTTAATCTGTTTTACACACTCATGCTCTATCAGTCAAGTGTGTCTAATCTTTAGCTAGTTTGCCCCAGGATTAGGAACATGTCTGTATAGTCCCTAAGTGACATGTGGCTAAGTCATTTAGCAGATACGGTCATTCTTATGCATTTTTTCCCCTCAGTTTTAAGCTTAACCAAAAATAAATATTAGTACTACTTCTAACATGAGTGCTGTTTACTATTTCATGCATAAGTTAATTATATGAGCACTTAAAATAAGAAAGAAATACAACCTCACCTTTGAATATTATAATTCATATGAAAAAACTAAAATATGGAGGATTATTGCCACAGGTTTAGCCATAAATATCAATTAGTACAAGTTACCTGTGTCTGACAATCATAGAGCTAGGATAATTCATGTTGTTTAAATATATCCATAAATATCAATTAGTACAAGTTACCCGTGTCTGACAATCATAGAGCTAGGATAATTCATGTTGTTTAGATATATCCATAAATATCAATTAGTACTTGGTGTCATAGAGCTAGGTTAATTTTTGTTTGGATTTAGTCATAAGGTTCAGTTAGTCTTTTTTCTGTCAGCAACTTTATTTAATTCTTTATTATACTATAGTCTTCTTTCTGTCAACAACTTTATTTAATTCTTTATTATACTTAAGATTTTGTCTTTCATCTGCAGAAATTATCCTTTATTTAAATTTTATTATATTTTAATTTTTATCTTTCAGTAGCAGAAATGATTCTTTTTTAAATCCTTTATATTACTTGAAGTTTTATCTTTCCGTTGCAGAAATGATTCTTTATTTAATTTACTTAATATGAACAACACTTTGATGATAATACCTGTACTGAAATTCCATTTTCAGAATTAATACTGTTGTAATAGTATTGAAAATCACATCTTAGCAAAATTCTTGATAAGCTAGTTCTGATATTATTAAATATCACTACATTTGGTTCTAAACACAGCATTCGAAGGCTGGAAACTGTCTCCATTGCCTCATTGTGATAGAATAACATGTAATAGTATTTGTGATACCAGTGTTTGAATTTTAGTTATAAAGTGTGTCCTTATATACAGTTATGTTTACTGCATTGGTATTTTCTGTTTACTGCATTGGTATTTTCTGTTTACTGCATTGGTATTTTCTGTTTACTGCATTGGTATTTTCTGTTTACTGCATTGGTATTTTCTGTTTACTGTATTGGTATTTTCTGTTTACTGTATTGGTATTTTCTCTTTCAAGAATCAAGTGATGGTGGCATTAGTGGGTGCTGCAGTTTTTCATGGGTCCTTGTATGCCGAGTGCCACATCCTTCAACTTCGACTGGAGTATCTTGTCACAGGACCAGAAGTTGCAGAGGTAAGATATTTGTGCATAACTCCAAAAGAAAATAATTTTGTTAAGTACATTTCAAGTGGTGTTTAATGATTATTTTATACTGAAGTTTTCTAAATGTTTAAATTTAACATTTACTTGTGCATGACAGTGTATAGTTGATTATGTGCACATGACATTATGTAGATTATTACTGGCACTTGGTGTTGTACATTGAATTTGTACATAAAGTGAAAATGTTTGATTTTCTTGTTCTCTTTTACAGGGAGTTGCTATTTTCATCAGCAGTATCATTAGAGATGTTGATGCACTCTGCAATAGTCATGATCACATTTTCTTAGGTATTTCACTGTTTCTTGTTAAAAAAAAATGCAACAATATGCAAACACACATTTTTATGGCATTTTATTTTTACAATTTCAGTACTAATGTAGCATTACATGTATTATAGCCATATTTAATCAAATTCACATATACAGATATATATATATATATATATATATATATATACAGATAAATCCATTGGCTCAAACTGCATAATACTTTTCTCTTGAGACTTCAGCGGTAGCATATGTGTTGTGTTTACAATGAATAACCTAGGAGTTTTGCTTTACAATGATTAATCTATATTGTGTTTTACAATAAATAACCTATGTGTTATGTTTTGCAATGAATAACTATATTGTGTGTTATAATGAATAACATATGTTGTGTTTTATAATGAATAACATATGTTGTGTTTTACAATGAATAACCTATATTGTGTTTTATAATGAGTAACCTATGTTGTGTTTTATAATGAATAACCTATGTTGTGTTTTATAATGAATAACCTATGTTGTGTTTTATAGTGAATAACCTATGTTGTGTTTTATAGTGAATAACCTATGTGTTATGTTTTACAATGAATAACCTATGTTGTGTTTTACAAGTGAAAAACCAATGTATTGTGTTGTACAAGTTAATAAACTGTGCTTTATGTTTTACAAGTGAATATGTGTTATTTTATAAATAAATAATCTGTATGTTGTGTTATACAAGGGAATAACCTATAGCCTGTGTGTTTTGTTTTACAATGAATAGCCTATATGTTGGGCTTTACAAGTAAATAGCCAATTTGTTGGGCTTTACAAGTAAATAGCCATTTTGTTGGGCTTTACAAGTAAATAGCCAATTTGTTGGGCTTTACAAGTAAATAGCCAATTTGTTGGGCTTTACAAGTAAATAGCCTATTTGCTGGTCTTTACAAGTTAATAGCCTATTTGCTGGGCTTTACAAGTTAATAGCCAATTTGTTGGGCTTTACAAGTAAATAGCCAATTTGTTGGGCTTTACAAGTAAATAGCCATTTTGTTGGGCTTTACAAGTAAATAGCCAATTTGTTGGGCTTTACAAATAAATAACCAATTTGTTGGACTTTATAAGTAAATAGCCAATTTGTTGGGCTTTACAAGTAAATAGCCAATTTATTGGGCTTTACAAATATATAACCAATTTGTTGGGCTTTACAAATAAATAACCAATTTGTTGGGCTTTACAAGTTAATAGCCTATTTGCTGGGCTTTACAAGTTAATAGCCTGTTTGCTGGGCTTTACAAGTTAATAGCCTATTTGCTGGTCTTTACAAGTTAATAGCCTATTTGCTGGTCTTTACAAATAAATAGCCTATTTGCTGGTCTTTACAAGTTAATAGCCTATTTGCTGGGCTTTACAAGTTAATAGCCTATTTGCTGGTCTTACATAACCATTGGATGTTCTGCAGACTTGATGGTTCCAATCAATATAGAAAATGACCTATGGGAAATGGAATTCTGGGATAAAGAGAGGATTGAAGCTGAAAAGGTATTTAAAATGTTTGTTAATTTTGTTTTCTGAAGTTTTTATTGTGGTGTGAATTGATTAAGTTGCTTGACTAGCTGTTTAGAATTTTTGAAATCTTGCTTCTGCTAATGTTCTTCATAGAGTGTGAATTGACTGAACTGCCAAATTATTTTGTTATGCGTCTTTAAAAATTTTCTAAATATTTTTACGTGGTATGAAGTGATCAAAGTTGCAATGTTTACCAAACCATACACATATTTAAGAACATATTAATAATAGATTACTTTTTAAACAATCCAGAATTCTCTGGAATTTTGAATTTATTGTATCTTAAATGATTAATTTAATTTTTTCTAATAGTAGATGACACAAACTAATCCCTGACTAGAGTGGTCATTTCAGAGAGAGTTAAAGGCAGAATGAAGGAAATAAATCTCTGTCATTTAGCTCAGTGTCTCTTAACCTTTTTATATCTAAAACCACTTTTCCAACTACTGTACTTATAATATGCAATATCTCAGTGCCATAAACATTTTATTATTATTCAGTAAATAAATAGGTCTATATTCAATATACTAGTTGTTAATAAGTTGCCAGATGACAAGGAAACTGTAAGGTAATGGTATTAAATATTAAATTATACATAACCAAAATATATTGGTTACATACATACGATATATTGGTTACATTCATATGATATACGGGTTATATACATACTGGATAATGCAGCTGTGGACCACCTGATAATGTGCTGTGACCACAGATTGGAAATCACTGGTTTAGCTCATCATCATACTTGGTAAGAAATGTTATTCTGTCCTTTAGGTCATTGTTTTTGGTAAGTAATGACACAACTTTGACCTGTGGCAGATTGGTACTAAGAGTGATGAAAAACTTGAAAAATAAATAGACATGCAAATTCTTTCACTTTATTTTATATTTATATTTATGGAAGAATGCTTTTAAGATGCCAGACTAGTTGAATTGAGATCTGTCAGCATTGTTTGTTAAGGCTGTAAACAATTAATAATTAGAATAAATAAGATTGAAATTTATCCAACATTTTATGCCTACAAAGTCAATAGAAAAATGAAAACTAAGGTCTGCTGGCAATTTTCAGTCTGCAAGGTCATTAAATGAGCAATGAGACTTGAGGCTTAAACAGACTCAGTCTTATCACCTGCAAGGTCATTAAATGAGTAATAAGACTTGAGGCCTAAACAGATCCAGTCTTATCACCTGCAAGGTCATTAAGCCCATTAACAGAATTTTACAAATTATATACTTGCACACACATGCATTCTTTCAGCCATCAGGTCCATTAATAGGTGTGTATGGCATGTGTGTGTGTGTGTGTGTGTGTGTGTGTGTGTGTGTGTGTGTGTGTGTGTGTGTGTGTGTGTGTGTGTGTGTGAAAATGACACATACTAAATTGATATAATTGAACTAATGATACATACTGAAGTGCAATCATTGAATTAATGATGTGGATAAGTGCTATCATGAACTAATGACATATACAGCAATCCATTATTTAACTAAGGACACAAACATCAATCCATTATTTAACTAATGACACAAACAGCAATCCTTTATTTAACTAAGGACACAAACAGCAATCCATCATTGAACTAATGACACATACAGCAATCCATTATTTAACTAAGGACACAAACAGCAATCTATCATTAAACTAATGACACATACAGCAATCCATTATTTAACTAATGACACAAACAGCAACCCATCATTA
The DNA here is from genome assembly GCA_028829895.1 of Sinotaia quadrata. NCBI lineage: Eukaryota > Metazoa > Mollusca > Gastropoda > Architaenioglossa > Viviparidae > Sinotaia > Sinotaia quadrata. The sequence goes on along the minus strand of CM054183.1, from coordinate 97,405,239 downwards.
AACTAATGACACATACATCAATCCTTTATTTAACTAAGGACACAAACATCAATCCATCATTGAGCTAATGACACATACATCAATCCATTATTTAACTAAGGACACAAACAGCAATCCATCATTAAACATTTTGAAGTGTAATCATTGAAATAATGCATGCATTTGATGCAATATTTCTGAAAATCACTGAATTTTCATAACTGTCTGCTGTTGTATTAAGTATTTTTTTTTTAACTATCTGGGCACATAGAATTATAAAGAAAAGTAAAGAAAAAGGAATTATAAAGAAAAAGGAATTATATAAATTATATAATTATATAAAGAAAAAGGAATTTTGTTTTTAGAAATTTTATTCTTATATATATCTATCCAGTATTATACTGTGTGGTTTGTATGGAGTCAAATACATATGGTGTGTCAGTTTTCATTTAGGTATGCTCCCAATTATGTCTCACAATTACATCACTATGCAGACGTCTTAAAACTATCTGTGTAAAATAGCTTCAGTATTATATGATAATAATAATGGGTATTCATTGGGGCTAATTATATCTTAACAATTACATCACTATGCAGACATCTTAAAACCATCTGTGTAAAATAGCTTCGGTATTATATGATAATAATAATGGGTATTCATTGGGGCTAATTATATCTTAACAATTACATCACTATGCAGACATCTTAAAACCATCTGTATAAAATAGCTTCAGTATTATATGATAATAATAATGTGTATTTATTGAGCTAAGTTTTGAAAGATCTCTCTAAAGTGCTTCAATCACAGTCAATAAGCAGATTATTCACAAGCTGAGGGGTAGATCAGGATTATCTAAAAATATCTGAATGATCAAGGATGGGTTTGAACTTTTAATGTTAATGTATCCCTTTGTGGTCTTTGATAAAATAAAGTGTTAATGTATTCCATTGTGGTCTTTGATCAAGTAAGTGTAAAGTATCCCATTGTGGTCTTTGATAAAATAAAGTGTTAATGTATCCCATTGTGGTCTTTGATAAAATAAAGTGTTAATGTATCCCATTGTGGTCTTTGATAAAATAAAGTGTTAATGTATCCCATTGTGGTCTTTGATAAAATAAAGTGTTAATGTATCCCATTGTGGTCTTTGATAAAATAAAGTGTTAATGTATTCCATTGTGGTCTTTGATCAAGTAAGTGTAAAGTATTCCATTGTGGTCTTTGATCAAGTATGTGTAAAGTATCAAATTGTGGTCTTTGATCAAGTACATGTAAGTATGAAATATCCCTTTGTGGTCTTTGATCAAGTAAGTGTAAAGTATTCCATTGTGGTCTTTGATCAAGTATGTGTAAAGTATCAAATTGTGGTCTTTGATCAAGTACATTTAAGTATGAAATATCCCATTGTGGTCTTTGATCAAGTAAGTGTAAAGTATTTCATTGTGGTCTTTGATCAAGTAAGTGTAAAGTATTCCATTGTGTTCTTTGATCAAGTAAGTGTAAAGTATTCCATAGTGGTCTTTGATCAAGTATGTGTAAAGTATCAAATTGTGGTCTTTGATCAAGTATGTGTAAAGTATTCCATTGTGGTCTTTGATCAAGTATGTGTAAAGTATCAAATTGTGGTCTTTGATCAAATAAGTGTAAAGTATTCCACTATGATCTTTAATCAAATAAAGCATTAAAATATCCCATTGTGGTCTTTGATCAAATACATTGTTAAAATATCCCATTGTGGTCTTTGATCAAATAAATTGTTAAAATATCCCATTGTGGTCTTTGATCAAATAAATTGTTAAAATATCCCATTGTGGTCTTTGATCAAATAAATTGTTAATGTATTCCATTGTGGTCTTTGATCAAAAAGTGTTAAAGTTATATTGTGGTCTTTGATAAAAAAGATATGAATATATTACATTGAATCAATTAAATGTTAAAGTATTTCATTGTTGTCACTGATCATATAGATATTAAAGTATTCCATTGAGGTCAATGATTGAATAATTGTTCAATATTACATTTAGGTCATAAAGTAAATTTAATTATTTCATTATGTCATTGATAAATACTGAAGTATTACATTGGGGTTACTGCTGAAATAGGTTTGGTCAAAATAAGTTTGTTACCAAATTATTTTTTCCTCAAGCATTGATAAATACAGTTAAATGCTTTGTGTTTATATACCAGCTGTATTCTCTTGTGTCTACTGGTACCATCTGTTTCCTTCTGACAGGATGAACTACTGCAAGCCATTAGCAATGCTGTAGGAAGCAGCAAAAATATTATCGCAGAGGTAATAATCTGGTAGAAGAGACATAATGACAGATATGCGGTATCTTACTCTTCAGTCTGAACATATTTTCTTCTTTCTCACTTTAATTTTTATTTCTCTTCCTTTTTGATTAAATCACTAGTTTACTTGTTTTTAAGCATATTTCTTTTTGACATATGTTTAAGTTCTCTTCCATTTTGATAAAAGTATTCTGATTCACCTTGTGCTAAGTTCTATTTATTCTTGACAAAATTCTATAATTCACTTTGTGTTTAAGTTCTATTTATTCTTGACTAAATTCTATAATTCACCTTGTGTTTAAGTTCTATTTATTCTTGACTAAATTCTATAATTCACTTTGTGTTTAAGTTCTATTTATTCTTGACTAAATTCTATAATTCACCTTGTGTTTAAGTTCTATTTATTCATTTCTTGACTAAATTCTATAATTCACCTTGTGTTTAAGTTCTATTTATTCTTGACTATATTCTATAATTCACCTTTATTTGACAAAATACTCTAGTTCATTCTATGTAATTCACCTTTATTTGACAAAACACTCTAGTTCATTCTATGATAAAATACCCTAGTTTACTTTATTTAAGTTCTCTTTACAAAACTTATTAGCTCACATTGTGGGGTATTTTAGTTTTATGTAAACAAAACTTATGTAGCTCACATTGTGGGGTATTTTAGTTTTATGTAAACAAAAATTATGTAGCTCATGTGCTTTAGTTCTCTTGACAAATATTTTGTAGCTCACTTTGTGTTTTAGCCTTCTTAACCAAGCTTTTGTAGCTCACTTTGGGTTTTAGTTATATTCTTGATAAAAAATATGTAGCTCACCTTGTGTTTTAGCTTTCTTACCCAAAATTGTGTAGCTCACTTTGTGTTTTAGCTTTCTTACCCAAAATTGTGTGGCTCACTTTGTGTTTTAGCTTTCTTACCCAAAATTGTGTGGCTCACTTTGTGTTTTAGTTATATTCTTGATAAAATTCTGAGGCTCACCTTATGTTTTATTTTTCTCCTTGACAAAACTTTTTTGTAGTTTGCCTTGAGCTTTAGTTTTCTTAGCAAAACTTCTGTAGCTCATCTTTGTGCTTTATTCCTCTTCGAGACAAAACTAATGTAGTGCACTTAATGTTATATTCCTCTTCTAGACAAAACTAATGTAGAGCACTTGATGTTATATTCCTCTTCTAGACAAAACTAATGTAGTGCACTTGATGTTATATTCTTCTTCTAGACAAAACTAAATCAGTGCACTTGATGTTATATTCTTCTTCTAGACAAAACTAATGTAGTGCACTTGATGTTATATTCTTCTTCTAGACAAAACTAATGTAGTGCACTTGATGTTATATTCTTCTTCTAGACAAAACTAATGTAGTGCACTTGATGTTATATTCCTCTTCTAGACAAAACTAATGTAGTGCACTTGATGTTATATTCCTCTTCTAGACAAAACTAATGTAGTGCACTTGATGTTATATTCCTCTTCTAGACAAAACTAATGTAGTGCACTTCATGTTATATTCCTCTTCTGGATAAAATGTTATGATTACTGCCATTAGTATTGTTGACATTTTTTTGTATAATAATTTTTCATGTTTCACCTATTGTTTTTCTATTTTATTTTATCTTGACTTTATAGTGGTTTTTAAAAAAATATTATTAATTAAATTAAACTAAACTATAATAAGTGAAATTAGTTAAATATCACTTTTCTTTGTTCAGAATAGAATATAATTAGTTTGCCTTTGGATTCATCATTTATGTTTTGTTGTATTTTTACCATTAACTTTCTTTCCTGTCAGGTTGTGTTTTGTTGTATTTTTACCATTAGTTTTCTTTCATGTCAGGTTATGTTTTGTTGTATTTTTACCATTAACTTTCTTTCATGTCAGGTTGTGTTTTGTTGTATTTTTACCATTAGCTTTCTTTCCTATCAGGTTGTGTACTTTATGTATATTGTTGTATTTTTACCATTAGTTTTCTTTCATATCAGGTTGTGTTTTGTTGTATTTTTTACCATTAGTTTTCCTTCATTTCAAGTTGTGTTTTGTTGTATTTTTACCATTAGTTTTCTTTCATGTCAGGTTGTGTTTTGTTGTATTTTTAACCATTAGTTTTCCTTCATTTCAAGTTGTGTTTTGTTGTATTTTTACCATTAGTTCTCTTTCCTGTCAAGTTGTGTTTTGTTGTATTTTTACCATTAGCTTTCTTTCATGTCAAGCAGTTTGTGTGAAGGCCTAGTTAAGTACTTTATGTGTAAATATGTAAAACACTTTTTCATAACATTGGGTGCTATATTATTAAATCTTCTTTATTATTACATTTATTAAAAACTTTATTTTTTCTTGACAAAATATTTCTTTAGCTTACATCTTATTTCAGCTTTTCTTGTGCAAAAATAGTCTACCATATAACATTTACCTCAAAATGTTTATGTGTAAGGCTAATCTGAGCAAAAATAGTCTACCATATAACATTTACCTCAAAATGTTTATGTGTAAGGCTAATCTGAGCAAAAATAGTCTACCATATAACATTTACCTCGAAATGCTTAAGTGTAAAAGGCTTACCTTAGAAGGATGACCTTGTAATACATATCTTATAATGCTTAGTATGTAATGCTTCTAAAGCTCACCATGTAAAAACTCATCTTATAATGCTTATATAGTAAAGTCTACCTTAAAAAGTGTACATGCTAATCTGACTTGTAATGTTTACCTTGTAAAACTTAAAACTGACCTTGTAAAGCTGACTTGTAATGTTTTTTGACCTTGTAAAGCCGACTTGTAATGTTTGCTGACCTTGTAAAGCTGACTTGTAATACTTGATGACCTTGTAAAGCTTGACTTGTAATGTCTATTTCATAACTGTTACATTCCCCTGGTATTTATTTAAAGACCTTGTTCCAGAATTTAGGATTTTAGTTAATTAAATTCCTTTCCACTTATTCTGACAACAGACTGGTTGCCCAAATTCACCCTTCAGTCCAATTAAATTCCACACTCGTAGTTTAAGCCAATGAATTTAAAGACAGGTAAACTTGTGTAAACAAAGCACGAACTGGGAATATTAAACAATTATAACTAACTATGCAAGCAATCTTCTCTTTCATGACTCACAGCCCCCATCCCAGTCCCTATTTATTGAAAAAGATTTAATAAAATTTAAAAATAAGAAGATAATCAGAGATTACATTATTTCAGTTTTTTATCAATGCTATTGTCCAACTTGTGTTGGATTGCTAAAAAGTTACTTTATAGTTTAGGTGATCAGATCCTTGCACTTAGCTGGTCATCCAATTGCGAAGCAATGGCGCGCTTGTTCCCCCCAACAGGTATACAGTTGGATACATGGGTTTCAGTGGTGGCCGTCAGTCATTGATCTTGTCTTGGTCGCAAGATCAGCGTCTCATACTTGTACACAGACGCAACATGCTTAGGGTTGCTCCAACAATCCCCAAGACTCAATAATATGCCAAGGAAACACCCCAAGGCATAGGAAACAGGTTGAACATAGGCCTGAGTCCCAACGACAAAATAAAACCAGGAACAAGAAAAAACCCGCTCTGGAAATATAATAAATTCCTATGAGCGACAGTCCTATAGTCTCGCAATCCAAACACATGTTATGGACTAATAGCATAGTCTATTTCACTGACCATTACAGTATCTTTACATCAATGCTCAAGTTTATTTAATAAAGATACAAGTCAATTACGCTCATGCGTGTTACAATTAAATAATACAGTGTAAAGCACACAAAAGACTTAAACATTTCAAAGAAAACATTTATATTTTACAATGAAAAATTAGATAAGAAAAATCAAAATGCAATTTAATCATGTACATGCATGTTACAATTAAAGCAAAATTATATACGCAAAGTGAATTAAAATTGTCACATGAAAAATTTACAATGAACAGACTTTCTGCAATCACAATTCAGTTAATTTAGTTTAATAAAATTATTGTTTTTCAATTTAACAATCAATTTTAGAAATGCAAATATTTTATTTTAGCCACACTGTTCGTCAAGCCACATGTTTGGAGAAATGCAATAAATACAAATTCTGTAATAATAGATGCACAAATTCACACAATGAAATCTTGATGAAATACAAAGCAATATTTTAAGAAATCGATGTGTTACCTTGTTAGTATGAAGATACGATCATACAGCGGGTCTTTCTCTGGTTATTGATTCACAGAATATCGCTAATGACTTGACAAGCGTCTTCAAGTCCATCCCCTTCCTCGTGAATAAAGATTTCATGGTAGTATGCGGTATTTAAAGAGGCATAAGAATTTGTGGTGGGAAATCTATTAGTCACGTGTCATGCTTGTGTATGACCTACAATTGGCCATTGTCTAAAATATTGCATAACTGGAGCCAGTCTCTTCTCTCTCTGAATGCAAGGTGTGCCTAGAGCATATCAATTATGCAATTTTTATAAAAAGGACTGTGTCCATAAAACTAAATATAATGAATTCACTGAATGTGGGTTAGGAGGTCAAGTATAATTTGTCTTGACTCCATGACAATAACATGTACATTGTAAATTCATAAATCTAGCCTTTTAATGTTCACCTTGTAAAGTTTCAAGTTTTTCATATAATGCTTACCTTTTAAAGTTTCAAGCTTATCATATAATGCTTGCCTTGTAAAGTTTCAAGCTGTTCACATAATGCTCCTTGTAAAGTTTCAAGCTTATCATATAATGCTTGCCTTGTAAAGTTTCAAGCTTATCATATAATGCTTGCCTTGTAAAGTTTCAAGCTGTTCACATAATGCTCCTTGTAAAGTTTCAAGCTTATCACATAATGCTTACCTTGTAAAGTTTCAAGTTTATCATATAATGCTTACCTTGTAAAGTTTACCTAGTTTTTCAGTTTTCATCTTGACTAATAAAATGCTCTTGCATTAAAAATGTCTTGAATTTTTTAAAAGTGTGTTTTCAAGATTGATCCAGCACAAAAGATCTATATGCAAGGACAGAAGCAGTACATTTTGAACTTTGTCACTGTTATCAATAACACTTTAAAAGAGGAAGGGTAGGTTGATATTTGTCACTTTTATCAATTAACACTTTAAAAGATTAAGGATATATATTTCTTATCATTTAGGAATTAGTTTATATTTTCATTTATCACTTAAGAACTCTACATATATTCATTTAAATCACTTTGAATCTCTATGTGTGTAGTCATTTAAATTACTTGGAAACTAGAACAGGACCACTTAGGACAAGAACATGTAACTTAGGTCAAAAACAAAAAGCAGGACCACTTAGGACAAGAACATATAACTTAGGGCAAGAATATAGAACAGGACCACTTAGGACAAGAACATATAACTTAGGGCAAGAACATAGAACAGGACCACTTAGGACAAGAACATATAACTTAGGGCAAGAACATAGAACAGGACCACTTAGGACAAAAAGCAGGACCTGTTTAGAGTGTGTTTTTATCCTAAGTGTTTCTATGCATGTTCTAAGTTGTCCTATTTTGATTGAATTTTTATTTTAGGTGGTCCTGTTTTGAGTGTTTTTATCGTAAGTGTTTCTATGTATGCTCTTGTCTTAAGTAGTCCTGTTCTATGTTCTTGCCCTAAGTTATATATTCTTGTCCTAAGTAGTCCTGTTCTATGTTCTTGTCCTAAGTATTCCTGTTCTATGTTCTTGTCCTAAGTAATCCTGTTCTATGTTCTTGTCCTAAGTTATATATTCTTGTCCTAAGTGGTCCTGTTCTATGTTCTTGCCATAAGTTCTTTGTTCTTGCCCTAAATGGTCTTGTTCTTTGTTCTTGCCCTAAATGGTCTTGTTCTTTGTCTTGCCCTAAGTGGTCCTGTTCTTTGTTCTTGCCATAAGTGGTCCTGCTCTTTGTTTTTGTCCTAAGTTACATGTTCTTGTCCTAATTGGTCCTGTTCTATGTTCTTGCCCTACGTGGTCCTGTTCTTTGTTCTTGCCCTTAGTTCTATGTTCTTGTCCTAAGTAGTCCTATTCTATGTTCTTGTTTAAAGTTCTATGTTCTTATCCTAAGTAGCCCTGTCCAAAGTGCATTTGCATTCTAAATGGCCCTGTAATAAGTGGTTTTGTCATAAGTATGTTCTTGTTGTGATTAATGAAAAAATCCTCCTAACACATCATGGGGAATTTTTAAAAATTTCATCATAATTTTAGTGATATTTACATATATTAATATAATAAAAGCAATTCAAGATAATATGCATGTGTGTGTGCGCGTGCACACACACACACACACACACACACAAAAAGAGAGAAGGAAACTACAAAGACTCATTTGTTGAATAATATAGAAGTTTTTAAAGATAACAGCAAAACAAATCTCTGGCCATGTTGTATAAAATGAAATTTTTAAATTATATGTATATGACTTCCTTGTTTGCTGAATCTAAAAAATATTTAGTTTAATTTTAATCCAGAAAGCTCTCATATACTAAACCAAATTGTATGTTATGCTGAGTTCTTGATAGAATTTATATATAAATTTTGTTGAGGTCTCAGTAGAACTATAACATAGAGCATATTTCTTTGTGTTGAGGTCTCAACAAATTCTAAATGAAGCATATTTCTTTGTGTTGAGGTCTCAATAGAACTGCTACATGAAGCATATTTCTTTGTATTAGATTGATGAGTTTTGCGGAGTTCCCAATGGGATCACTGCATGAAGGCGTGTTTTTTAACCAGGCTCATGCTGAAGCATACATCAACATCTTCAGCCCTCAAACTAATTATGCTGATCTGCAAAACATCAAACGGGCCTCTGGTAAAAGACTGTATAACTAATAGTACACTTTGTATTTTATTGAATTATTTATTGCTTCTATACAATTACCAGTATTTTGCACATATATATATATATAAATTACATTCTGGAAATTGTTGAAATTTCAAATTATATATTATATTGATTTTAGGGAGTACTTTTTAATTCATAATATAATGCAAAATATTTTTTAAATCTGTTTATTAAATAAGTTTGTGTCTCATCAAATATATTCTATTTTATTTTCCTGATTTATTTTGTCAGCAAATAATTCTTCAGAGTTTGAAATTGTGTGTTATTTTTAAAAACAATTCCTTATTTCAAACATTTTGTTTAAAATTATAAAAATAACAGCAACCAAAGCTTTACATAGATAACATTAATAGTGATTACAAATATTGAACAAGAATGAACTTTAGGTATATTTTCTCTAAATATTACATAATATTTATTTTTTCTTGGAGACATATGGTAAAACACCTCATTAAATATATATTAGTTTTATTACTCTCTTAGCACAACCAGCACGACCTACTTCCAAAAAGCCTGCAGATGGCAGTCTGAGACATCCAGCCATGATATATGATGATGACCGCACTCTGGTCCATCGCCATGTCCATGCCAGACTGGAACTGCTTCGACCAACAAAGATTCGCATCGATGGCTTTCAGATCGGAGAAGACACTGGCTTTGGTCCATTTGCATGGCAAATCACTAGTCCTATAAAGTGAGCTATTAAGACCATTTGTGGGGCAATCACTAGTCCTATAAAGTGAACTATTTAGACCATTTGCATGGCAAATCACTAATACTATAGAGTAAGCTATTCAGACCATTTGCAGGGCAAATCACTAATCCTATAAAGTGAGCTATTTGGACCATTTGCATGGCAAATCACTAGTCCTATAAAGTGAGCTATTTGCCATATGTTAGTCACTTTGTTTTACCCTATGGAAAATAACAGATTGTAAGTTTAATAAAAAAAAATTTTTTAATTTATTTGACCATATAAAATTATCTTAATATATAAAATGGGCTACATTAATTGGCATATTTGTTATTTTCCATTTAAAAATTGTCCTATTAACTAATGTCATCCATTGATTTATGGAAGTAAATGGTTGTTTATAACTGTCTGCAAGATGAAAATAAAAAAACAAAAATTAAATTCTTATTACTTGTCATTAACATTCTCCAATTTGTTGGTGATATCTTGAAAAACTATTGCATATACTGAATTTCAAACTAATTGCACAATCACTTGTTCACAATATTTAATTACTCCAATTAGCACAGTAGTTAACAAGATTAGTAAAATGTCGTTGTTAGAAAGAAATGTTGAAGAAAAACAGTCTACTTTAATCAATGGTGAATAACACAGTGCAAGACAACACAGTTGCAGCAGTGGAATAATCTGTTTTTGTAAAATAAGTGAAAATGTTTAGGGATAAATTTAGTCTAGACTTTCTGGTGAATAAGTAATTTAAATTATGTTATTTTTGAATTCATTAAAATTTCTTTGGTATTTTGATCTGCATGTAGTATAACTCTCTCCTACATGTAAAAGTCTCCCCCTCCCCCCAGCCTGTATCCACATAGATGAAAATTCTCCCCTTATAGATGTAAAATTCTCTCCCTTTATATACAGTATGGTGTTGAAAACAAAGAGGACATCCCCCAATAAAATTCATTCATTCATTTTGCAATATAATGAAATTTTCTGAGTTCTCTAAAAAAAAATATATAAAATTCACTCAGTTTGCAATATAATGAAAGAATTCTCTATGTTCTCTAAAAATATATAAATACATGAGAATGAAATTTGCACTGCAGGATTAGTGATTTCAGAGTATATATGACCTCACTAACATCAGAGTATACATGACTTCACTAACATCAGAGTATACATGACTTCACTAACATCAAATATAATTACATGACTTCACTAACATCACAGTATACATGACTTCACTAACATCAAATATAATTACATGACTTCACTAACATCAAGTATAATTACATGACTTCACTAACATCAAATATAATTACATGACTTTACTAACATCAAGTATAATTAAATGACTTCACTAACATCAAGTATAATTACATGACTTCACTAACATCAAATATAATTACATGACTTCACTAACATCAAGTATAATTAAATGACTTCACTAACATCAAGTATAATTACATGACTTCACTAACATCAGAGTACACATGACTTCACTAACATCAAATATAATTACATGACTTCACTAACATCAGAGTATAATTACATGACTTCACTAACATCAAATATAATTACATGACTTCACTAACATTAGAATATAATTACATGACTTCACTAACATCAAGTATAATTACATGACTTCACTAACATTAGAATATAATTACATGACTTCACTAACATCAAGTATAATTACATGACTTCACTAACATCAGAGTACACATGACTTCACTAACATCAAATATAATTACATGACTTCACTAACATCAGAGTATAATTACATGACTTCACTAACATCAAATATAATTACATGACTTCACTAACATTAGAATATAATTACATGACTTCACTAACATCAAGTATAATTACATGACTTCACTAACATCAAATATAATTACATGACTTCACTAACATCAAATATAATTAAATGACTTCACTAACATCAGAGTATAATTACATGACTTCACTAACATTAGAATATAATTACATGACTTCAATGACATCAGTTAAGTCATGTAATTATACATGACTTCATTAGCATCAAAGTATAATTATATTGCTTTTCTAATGTCAGAATATAATTATATGACTTCACTAAGATCAGAATATATTTACATGCTTTTACTAAGATCAGAATATTTTGATATGACTTCACTAAGATCAAAATATAATTATTGCACTTATTGCATTTATCAAGGTCAAAATATAATTATTTGCTCTCAGAGAGGTCAAAATGTAATTGTACAACTTCAGAAAGATTCAATGTGTTCATGCACATCAACCCCAAAAATGTAACTAATGTTTTTAATCCAGGTCCAACCTCCAGGCAAAAATTGCTCAGTTTCATGCACAAGCACAGATGTTTGACATTATCTACCATGCATGGCTGCTTGTTCTCATGGACAGGTACAAGTTTTTGACATTATCTGTCATGTTTAGTTGTTCGTTCTCATGGACAGGTACATTTGCTTGACATTGTCAGTCATGTTTGGCTGCTTGCTTACATGGACAGATACAGATGTTTGACATTCTCTATCATGCTTTAATGCTTGTTTTCATGGACATGTATCATGCTTTAATGCTTGCTTTCATGGACATCTATCATGCTTTAATGCTTGCTTTCATGGACAGATACAGATGTTTGACATTCTCTATCATGCTTTAATGCTTGTTTTCATGGACATGTAGGTTTAACTCTTTCCTCAGACATTAGGTCAGTGTGTGGCCTGTATGCTTTAGAGACAGATAAAATAAATCCTACTTGAGTATAGAAAAGTCATTGTAGACCATAATATCTAAGTTCTTATGTAAGCAGTATTATATTAAATGCATTAAAAGCTACCATTTTCTCATTCTTTTGTCATAGTTTTGTGCAATTACATTCTTGGAATAATCTTTGCATGGTTATAATTTGAGAAGATTTTTTCTTCTGATTTAAACATAACACTGTTATACTTTGATAAGCTCTTCTTATGAATAATTATTGTGTAGCATTTTGGTATTATGTATTTATTACTTTACTAATCATAGAACTGAGCAGCTACCATATTTACTCTTAATTATTCATCATTTGCTCTAGAAACTTTTGAGGAGTTTTTTGATCAGATTACATTTTTTTTAAAGAAAGAAGAAAAATGAAACAAAGAAAAAAGCAAAAAACATTTTAATGACTGGTTTTTTTTATTGGTCATACTTATGAAAAATTATTTTGTTTGTATGACTGTCTTAATGTTTCTTCTGTCTATACAAACACTTCTACTCTTACTCTCTTACTCCAAATATTCCAAATATATACTCTTAACACTTTCTGTACAAACATATTCTTAATTCAAATGTTCATATCAGATTTATACCCTCAACTCTTTCTATTACAAACATATTTCCAACTCCTAATATTCATATCAGTATTATACTTTCAACTCTTTCTATATAACATAGTGATATTTTTTGTAAGTGACAAGAGTTGGAGTAAACAACTCAGTTGGAGAATGTGCTAGACTTCCTGATGTAATCTAAACTGGTTTTAGGTGAATTAGTAGTTTTTATTATCCAATGGTTAGTGGGCTGAGATCAAAGTTTACCTGTTGAGAAAACAATTATTTTCTAATCATGTTTAATTTGGAGTGGAAGAAGTGTGGTCATGAAAGGCAGCCAAAAGCTTAACTGACTGATTGAGAGAGAATGGACTTAAAAATATTTTGTGCATTTTGCTATTGATATGTTATACTTGTGCTTTTTGTAGGGATCTATTATTATTTCTACAAATTGTGAACTATGATGCTTGTAAGTAGTATACTAAACATGTGACATTGTTTCTAGTGAACCCATTCATAAAAGTGGTATGTTGTATTTATTATGTTATATGCCTGTTTCAGGCTAATAAATACTGCTGCAGGAAACTGTAAGTTGAAACTTGGATGTAAAAAAGAATGGAGTTAGGGATGAGTAAACTGGAAACTTAGCAGCCTTTTTGTTTTACAAGAATCTCCCGGTTTACTGATTTATAAACCGCTGTGACCATGGTAGATTCTAGAAGTCTCTACCCTTAGTGTGTAAGTGGAAAGATACACTGCACTCATTTGATGTATGGTGGCAAAGTATGCTCAACTTATATTGTGGAATTTCTGGTATAAGGAAGTTACTGGAAATTGCTACATTGTGGAAATTCTGGTATAAGGAAGTTACTGGAAATTGCTACATTGTTGTTCTGCTTGAGGGAACTAATACAGCAACAGCTAGATTAGTTTCGAGAGAATAGCGACTCATCAGTGTTCTACAGTGTGCAAGAGAAACATGTGAAGAACTGACAATTCTCTTGTGAACAAAAAATTGTGGCATTGTTATGAAAGCTCATGAAAGACTATTGCTGGCAAGATTATGTACAAACTATTAGCACTATAATCTCTATAACTCCATTTCTGTTCTTTGATAAGAACTATCCTGTGATTTATATTGACACTTATCTGTTAAATTGTGTGTTAGGATATAAAACTGTGTAATGATTGAAACTATTTGAGCATGTTTCATAGAAATATTGATGCCAAATAATTTTTTCATTGTATTTGCTATATTTATGTTTGATTGTTGATTTAATAAATTTATTGAACGTTTTTAACACATATTGATAACCATATGTTGGAGAGATAGTGCGTTCACTAAATATAGATTAAAGATGAATTTACCTTCTTCTTTAGTAAGAAGTTTTCCACCAACGGAAATAATTGTGTGACAGTGAATATTTGTCTTTAATGTTGTGGAAGAGAACACCTACATATCTGCCAAGTGAGAGACAAATGGTGTCTTCATGAGAATTATATAAATTAAGATTCTCATCACTGGCAATTAGTTATGGATGATTAATATTAATAATAATAATCATAACCATGAACTAGAGTGGCATTGTGTCACAGTCTTATGCTAGGTAATATATGGATTCTAACAACTAAACATCATAATTGTAATAATTATTTTCATTGAAAACATTAAATATATGTCAGTTGCAGCAATTTAATATTTTGCCTTTGTTACATATTATTTTAATAATAGTTAATCCTTCATGAAACAAACTATTTTTTAAAAACATAACTGCCTAGTAATCAAAACAAGTATCTTTATGATAGTATAAACTTTTATTGAACCACTAAAATTGTATTTACAGATTATTGTAAGTATTCATTTTTCATATATTTTTGTATAATGTATACTTGATATTAGTGCTTAAATGATATGCAGTTCTAAATTTTTTTCAATAAATCTGATCAAGGAATTTGCCATTTTCTAGTTTGATAACATTTTTTCAAAAAACTCCATTTAAAAATGGGGAAAAGTGCCAAATAAAAGATATTTTGTACTTTGAATAATCATTGGATTTCTAAAATTCTTCATCCAGGATGAACTCTACCTTTCTCTTCTGCAGGCCAAATTATGAGCCTGAACTGATCCGCGAGTTATACAGACTGTGTCACAGCACTGCTGGACGCCTTCACCTGCTAGGAGAGCAGAACAAAGCACTTCGTGCCCTCATTCTTGGCCTCTCAGAAGTAAGAAAACTTTTAGCATACTTCTGAGGAGAGGGGTGAATGACAACACACTGTGTTCATCTGTTTGTCCATATTGAAGAGCCCATTTGATGATGGAAGGATTGTCAACAAGTTCTCCTGGAGTACCAATCTTTAAATGAGACAGTTGGAAAAATTGATTAGGTCTTAAATGTAGTCTGCCTCTAACTGTCAAGTCTTTAGTTAAATTCAGGTCTAGAATTGTCAACATCTCAAGAACTGTCATAGTACAGATAATGGACTTTCCTAAATAGGAATGTCTAAATTTTCATTTTTATTTTTATTCCCTAATTTTCTATTTCTGATGCACCAGCCTCTCCATCTTCTTTTCCCCCTCCTCCATATCTAGCCTCATCACTATCATCTTCAGTGTTGTCTTCCAGATATCATTGGCAAGTAGAAGTCAAGTCTCAAATCAATTTCTCAAGCTAAATCTTGAGTCCCTAAAGTCACTTTCAAGTCCAAGTTGAGTCTCAATTCTTAATTTGGTAAATATCAAGTCACATTTATACAAGACATCAACATCAATAAACAACAATAATTATAATCACTATTACACTAAGAGGTCCAACACATCAGCTTTCATATTATTGTACAAATTGTCCAGTTATGTCACAAATGAAGACTGACTTGATCCTTATGAATGGGGATCCAATACTTGATAACATTGCCTGAACTGTGCAAAGTGGTAGTGTGCAACCAATTATCATTTCCCTAACTATAAGAACTGACTATTCTTATTTGTTTGGGATCATTTATTCCACCTTTTGATCATCATGCTTTAATAAATGTTGTACACTTTGAGGCAAGATCGATAGTTTGTCACAGGTAGCTTTCATATTGTGCTTTCCTGGATAGGTTTTTATTTGGTGCAGAACTAGCATGTTGTTGCAATGCTATCAGTGATTATAACAAACAGAATTTGGTGCAGAGCTAACATGTTGTTGCAATGCTATCAGTGATTATAACAAACAGAATTTGGTGCAGAGCTAACATGTTGTTGCAATACTATCAGTGATTATAACAAACAGAATTTGGTGCAGAGCTAACATGTTGTTGCAGTTATAACAAACAGAATTTGATGCAGAAGATAGCATGTTGTTGCAATGCTGTCAATGATTATAACAAACAGAATTTGCACTGTGCTGATCATATTGCCTCTCTTTTTGTTGTTGTTGTTGACCAAATCAGTAAACCCAGAAGTTGAGTTTTCTTGCTAATTCTTCACAGATTAACATAAACTGTTTCATTATTGTGACACTTTTCTAATTTGTATTTTTGTTTACTTTGAAATTTCATAAATGGCATTTTAAATTATGAATATAAAGTTTTATAGATAGACAAATGGACCTAGATATTCAGTCAATAAGATTTTCACCAGTAAACAGCCCAATTATTTTATTATTATATTTCTGAGACAGCACCAAATAGACTATTTTCTTATTGTTATTGTATCTCTGTCAACACTAAATAGAATAGTTTCTCATTGTTATTGTATCTCTATCAACACTAAAAATTGTGCCTTGATGCATTCAATACTATAACAACAACAAAAAACCCAACAAACAAAAAATGGAATACATTCACCATAGACTGCATAATTTCAAAGATAAGTAACCCACAGTAATATATAGCATATTGTTGACAGTAAAAATGATATATTTATCAGTTTGTTTATAAATATGGCATCTTTATGTATATAATAATTGTTTTCTTGACCTTAATACCTCTTCTGGTAAAGATGTACTTTTGCGGGGGTGGAGGGATAATTATTTCTTGTGGGCATTATTTCTTCACTATGCTCAATGGTACTTGCAGGTGATTGAGTTCAGACTTTGTTTAGAACATTGTGGTTAATATACAGGCATTGTTATGAAAGTTAGAATTCATTATCAATAATAGCATTATTTTCAGAGAGTTTTTTTCACCAAGCAAAGTTAACAAAATTAGCAAGTCATAAGTCAAGTTTTGAGTCACTACAATGAATCGGAGTCAAGCCAAGTATTTCATTTCTGTATTTCATTGTTCTATGGTTCATCATTGTAAAAAGTAAATTGTAGACAGTAACAGTACACAAACTACAGTTGTATGTTGTAATTTGTGATCTGTGATGTGTGATCTGCCTTTAATAATTTCATGATGCATGGAAACAAGTCTCTGAGCCTTTCATAACAATCTTTCATCACTTCTCATGTAACAATCTTTCATCACTTCTCATGTAAACAGTCTTCCATCACTTCTTATGTAAACAGTCTTTCATCATTTCTCATGTAAACAGTCTTTCATCACTTCTCATGTAAACAGTCTTTCATCACTTCTTATGTAAACAGTCTTTCATCACTTCTTATGTAAATAGTCTTTCATCACTTCTTATGTAAACAGTCTTTCCTCACTTCTCATGTTAAGTCTTTCATCATTTCTTATGTAAACAGTCTTTCATCACTTCTTATGTAAACAGTCTTTCATCACTTCTTATGTAAACAGTTTTTCATCACTTCTTATGTAAACAGTCTTTCATCACTTCTTATGTAAACAGTCTTTCATCACTTCTTATGTAAACAGTCTTTCATCATTTCTTATGTAAACAATCTTTCATCACTTCTCATGTTAAGTCTTTCATCATTTCTTATGTAAACAGTCTTTCATCATTTCTTATGTAAACAGTCTTTCATCACTTCTCATGTAAACATTCTTTCATCACTTCTCCTTCATAATTTGTCTCAATAAAACAATTATTCCAAATAACAATAAATGTCATTTCTTAAAAATAATATTTTTGTTATTAGTTTTAGATTTTATATATATATATATTTTTTATCATTCTAGAAAGATGAATTTCAGGTGGTGCGGGCTTACTTAAAAGACTACCGAAATAGAATTGATGAACTTCTTGCACATTGTTTGTGAGTTGTCTTCTCTTTTAGTCTTTGTTCATATTGTTGATTTGAATTGTTTTCTCTTCTAGTCTTTATTGATTTTGCTTTGATTTGCCATATCTCTTATACACTTTCTTCACTTGTTCTAACTGTGATATTATACTTTTTAATATAGTATTGTATAATCATTTTGTTTTGTCAAAATTGGCACTCAGCTGGCCTTGTTTACTTCTTAAAGATCTTTTGAGAGAGAGGAGAGAGATGAAAAGGCAGGAGAGCCTAAGAGGCAAAGATGATGCCATTATTCTTCCTTCCAATCACACATACTTAAACACACACACATACACGTGCACATGCACACGCACGCACACACACACACACACACACACACACACACACACACACACACACACACACACACACACACACACACAAATGCAAACACACACACAAGTATATGCATACACTCAAAATGTTTGTACCAGCTACATGTAGTAAAATGAAAGTCACTTTAATTGTAATATGATACTAGTAAAGTGAAAGTCACTTTAATTGTAATATGATACTAGTAAAGTGAAAGTCACTTTAATTGTAATATGATACTAGTAAAGTAAAAGTCACTTTAATTGTAATATGATACTAGTAAAGTAAAAGTCACTTTAATTGTAATATGATACTAGTAAAGTAAAAGTCACTTTAATTGTAATATGATACTAGTAAAGTGAAAGTCACTTTAATTGTAATATGATACTAGTACTACTAGTAAAGTGAAATCACTTTACTAGTAATATGATACTAGTTTAGTGTAAGTTACTTTAATTGTAATATGATACTAGTAAATGAAAATCACTTTAATTTGTAATATGATACATGTATTAGTAAAGTGAAAATCACTTTAATTGTAATATGATACTAGTAAAGTGAAAGTCACTTTAATTGTAAAATGATATGATACTAGTAAAGTAAAAAGTCATTAGCAATTATAATGATAATAGGAAAATAAAAGTTATTAATAATTGTAATATGACAGTTGTAAAGTTAAAGTCATTAGTAATTATAATATGATAACTGATAAATAAAAATAATTATCATTTGTAATTATAATATGATAACTGATAAATAAAAATAATTGTCATTTGTAATTATAATATGATAACTGAAAATAAAAATAATTGTCAGTTGTAATTATAATAATACTGACTTTGTTTTTATTTGCAAATACAAGCCAGATGTCCACAATATTCAGAGTTATTTTACCCTGGGTCAAGTCCGACTCAGTCCCAGCCAATTCCGTCAGTGCCAAGCAGAAATTCTGAAGATGCTAGCTCCCCTTATCTACTTATCTAACTTTTCCTTATAAGTAATTTTTTTTCTTGCTTCTGGTCAGCACATTCCTGTTTGCTTTATGAGTAGGAGTGTTATCTTATCATTTCTTTCATTTATCCCTCATTTCACTCATTATTTCTGAACTTTATCTGAGTGCCTCCAAAAGCCAAAATCTTTAGAATGGGAAATTATATTTTTTTTCAAGTCATCATGTCATGACAATGCACAAGTGTGTTGCAAAAGAAATATTTATTGACTGGTGTCATATTGTCATGACAATTCACAAGTGTATTGTATAAGAAGTAGTGGTTAACTTGTGTCATCATTTCATGACAATTCACAAGTGTGTTGTTGTGAAAGAGGCAGTGGTTAACTGGTGTCATAATATTGTCATGACAATTCACAAAGGTGTTGTAAAAGAAGTGGTGGATGGCTGGTGTACCATGTCTTTAAAAACGTTATTTTGAAAGTGCTATTCTTCACTTTTTTCATGCTGTATTAAAAGTTTGTACCTCATGCTGTAT
Source organism: Sinotaia quadrata (assembly GCA_028829895.1). NCBI lineage: Eukaryota > Metazoa > Mollusca > Gastropoda > Architaenioglossa > Viviparidae > Sinotaia > Sinotaia quadrata. The sequence continues at coordinate 97,385,173 of CM054183.1, read as the reverse complement.
TAGAAGTTTGTGCCTCATATTGTATTAGAAGTTTGTGCCTCATGTTGTATTAGAAGTTTGTACCTCATATTGTATTAGAAGTTTGTGCCTCATATTTTTTAGAAGTTTGTGCCTCATGTTGTATTAGAAGTTTGTACCTCATGTTGTATTAGAAGTTTGTACCTCATGTTGTATTAGAAGTTTGTACCTAATGTTGTATTAGAAGTTTGTGCCTCGTATTAGAAGTTTGTACCTCATGTTGTATTAGAAGTTTGTGCCTCATATTGTATTAGAAGTTTGTACCTCATTTTGTATTAGAAGTTTGTGCCTCATGTTGTATTAGAAGTTTGTACCCCATGTATCGTTAGAAGTTTGTACCTCATATTGTTTTAGAAGTTTGTACCTCATATTGTATTAGAAGTTTGTACTGTTATATTTCTGACTAACAGAACAAGATAATATGACATTAAAACTGGAGTAAAACATGTAGCTTCTTTTATTCAAGATGGTAGGAAGAGGAAGGGCAGTAACTCTCAAATTGCTGTACAAGGTTATTTGATCTTGAATGTATAGTCATATCAAGAGCATAAATGAATAATGTAAAACGTAGCTCATGAGATTTCAAAAGCACAGCACTACAGATATTTCTAACAACAAATTAATGCTGGAGACACTGACCTTTCACCTTTCTGGGAAAGATTGCAATAGTTCAGAGTTGTGCTATTTAGTTTTTCTATCAGCTTTTGCTCCTTTCTGTCCAATGAATGTATTTCTTGTATCTTAGAAATCATTGTCTCAAACTGCAGTATTTAATTATACAAACTCTCTTCTCATCTAAATGAACATTTTTATCTCACAGCACTGTTGAGTTACCTAACAGCATTCTGTTAGGTAATTCAACAGTGGCTGTTATCCTACAGACCATTGAATCTTAAAGCACTAATGAGTTACCTAATGGCATTCTGATTTTACAGACCATTGACTCAAACAGCAGGGGTTAATTATCCAGTTTTCTCATCTAACCAACCATTTAGAGTTACCTAATGGCATTCTAATTTTACAGACCATTGACTCAAACAGCAGGGCTTAATTATCCAGTTTTCTCATCCAACCAACCATTTTTGCCACTATTTATTTATCTCAATAGACTATTGTCTCAAACAGAAGTGACTCATCTTCAGATCAGTATCTCAAACAGAAGTGACTCATCTTCAGGTCAGTGTCTCAAACAGAAGTGACTCATCTTCAGATCAGTGTCTCAAACAGAAGTGACTCATCTTATAGACCACTAGTGTTAAATTGTCCCAACAGGCCATTCAAAAAATTGTGTTTAATTGTCCCAACAGGCCATTCAAAAAATTGTTTAATTGTCCCAACAGGCCATTCAAAAAATTGTGTTTAATTGTCCAAACAGGCCATTCAAAAAATTGTGTTTAATTGTCCCAACAGGCCATTGTCTCAAAAAGCTGTGCTTAATTGTCCCAACAGGCCATTGTCTCAGAAAGATGTGCTTAATTGTCCCAAAAGGCCATTGTCTCAAAAAGTTGTGCTTAATTGTCCCAAAAGGCCATTGTCTCAAAAAGTTGTGCTTAATTGTCCCAAAAGGCCATTGTCTCAAAAAGTTGTGTTTAAGATGAACTTAGTGTCTAGCCATTTATAGAGAATGATAAAATGAGACTCGTTTGTTAAAGGCTAGGCATGCTAAAGATATATGACAGTTGAAATTCCAAGAGACTAGATCATCAGCTACTACTCTGGCAAAATAACATTTAAAAACATTTTACTCACCACCTTTTATCTGGGTTTCTACTGAAAAATAGTATTTTAAAATGTAAAATATATTGTTTTTAAAAATAAAATAAATTCTGACCTTTTATCTGGGTTTCTAATGAAAATAGTATTTTAAAATGTAAAATATATTGTGTGTTTTTAATACATTTTTCTAATGAAAAATAGTATTTTAAATTGTAAAATATATTGTTTTTTAATAAATTTTTCTACTGAAAAATAGTATTTTAAAATGTAAAATATATTGTGGTTTTTTAAAAATAAATTCTGACCTTTTAGCTGGGTTTCTAAATGAAAAATAGCTTTTAAAATATAAAGTATATTGTGTTTTGTAATAAATTTTCTAATGAAAAATAGTATTTTAAAATGTAAAATATACTGTGGTTTTTTTTGTCCGAGTAAGCCACTGATAGCAATTTTTTCTCCTTTATTACCTTTAACTTGCAATAGATTTGTGAAATGGCAGTTTCTTTTCTCCTTTAATAGCTTTAATTTGCTATGAATTTGTATCCAAGTAAGCTACTAATGGCTGTTGGAGGCACAGAGAACAATTCAATGAATTCTCCCTGTAAGGATTTGGGCTTCATGGACCCAGGAGCTCAGTTATGAGTCAGCCTTCATATGTTGTGGACAGCTAGTAAGTATTTAGGAAAACTTTATTTTAATTACAAGATATTTTTCCAGACATGATCGCAGCAATGAGCTAAAGATGGTGGGACGGGCTGTGGTTGGTGAGCTTGACAGACTACTGGCTCCAGAGGATCGTGATTTCAGTTCTGCATCATATGTCGAGCATGTAAGTGTTCATGTCTAAGTAAATTTGTTCAGACATGTAAGTGTTCATATCTCAATAAAAAGTCCAGATATATGAGTGATAATTCTAAATAAAGCATTCAGTTGTAAGTATTCATCAGACATTTAAGTGTTCAAGTCTAAATGAAAAGTTCAGATATTTGTTTAGTACATCACATTCTGTGTTTTTTGCAGATTATTAGCAGCAATCTAGTCTTGTTTAGTACGTCACATTCTGTGTTTTTTGCAGATTATTATCAGCAATCCAATCTTGTTTAGTACGTCACATTCTGTTTTTTGCAGATTATTATCAGCAATCTAATCTTATTTAGTATGTCACATTCTCTGTTTTTTGCAGATTATTATCAGCAATCTAATCTTATTTAGTACGTCACATTCTGTGTTTTTTGCAGATTATTATCAGCAATCTAATCTTGTTTAGTACATCACATTCTGTGTTTTTTGCAGATTACTGTCTAATCTTGTTTATAATGTCACGTGCATTTTTGTTTGCAGATTATTAACACATTAATCTGATCTTGTTTAGAACACATCATGTTTTGTATTTTGCAGATTATTGTCAAACCAGTCTAATTTTGTTTGAAACTAATTTGATCTTGTTCAAAATATTACATGCTTTGTTTCTTACAGATTATTATCAAATCACTCTCATTGTTGCTTAGTAAGTCACATGCTTCATTTTGCAGATAATTATGAAACCAGTCTGGCATATTTATATGCTACCTGTTTTCCATTTGCAGATGGTGGCAATACTGCGAAACATTTGCAGTTTCTGCACTCCTCTTTCACTGGAGCTCGCAGAAGACTGTGTACAATTTTGTCCGCAATTTAAGGTTTGCACTTTCTTTGGTTCTGCAAAGTTGTTTCATACTTGCTTGGTAGTCAGCATGGACTGCTCTTAACACTTGAAGTTTTCTAATGCTTGCTTCTTAGTCAGTGTGAATACTATTAATGCTTGAAGTTCTCGTACTTGCTTGATAGTCAGTGTGGATTGCTCTTAACACTTACTTTGTAGTAAGTATTAATTGCTTATAGCACTAGAAGTTGTCTAATAAATGCTTCACAGTCATTGTATATTGCTTTAGACATAAAGTTGTCTAATAAATGCTTGACAGTCATTGCATATTGCTTTAGACATAAATTTGTTTAATAAATGCTTCACAGTTGTTGCATATTGCTTTAGACATAAAGTTGTTTAATAAATGCTTGATAGGCAGTGTGAATTGCTTCAACACTTTAAGTTGTCTAATAAATGTATGATGGTTATGGTGAATGGCTTTTACATGTGAAGTTAGCACATAAACATTTCTGAATAATTGTTTGATAGTTAACAGGTAAACATTTCTGAATAAATAATGTTTGATAGTTAAGAGGTAAATATTTCTGAAAATGTACTTGATAGTTGTTATCACATAAAAAGTTTTGCTCATTGTTTATCAGTGTCAAAATGAAAGTTTGTTCACATCAGCTGACTGATTGCAGCAGTGTTAATTGCTGGATATTTTAGATTTCTTTCATTTATTCTTTTTTTTGTTCTTTTAAATATTTGGTAAAACATCATTTAAAAAAAATAATCAGTGATTATATTTTAAACTCTTGTAGCATTTTAAAATGTAAAATAGTCCTGTTTTGGACTTTATGTTTATAAAAACATTTGTTACTTGTTGCAATTATTTTTTATTATATTCATCAGATCACAAGAAATAGTTCTAATATTATATTCATCAGATCACAAGAAATAGTTCTAATATTATATTGATTTTCAAATCTGATTTATACTGAAATAATTTAAATTGTTTGTACTCAACCAGTACTTTATTATATTTTCACATTATATGAAACTTTTTTAACATCTGTCATTTCTCTAATGAAAATTCTCATTATTAAGTTACATGAAAAATTCCTGATATCTAATATTTCTCTTTATAGAATCTGATCATTAAGTTGCATGAAACTTTCCCAGAAAATGTGCTTCGACCACAGACTCGATACAAAGCCACTACTGGACAGAGGGTAATATTTTGTCCATACATTTTTTAAATACACCATACAAATATAACTTTGAATGGTTTGAATTACAGAGAAATCCAAACAAGTGACCTGCTACAGGTGATGTGTGTGAAAATTGCACTAGTAGTAAAATGAATACAAAATATTTAGTACAGTTAATGGATAGATTTCAAAATGTTACTTTTCTTCAGATAAAATTGCAAACAGGAGAGACTGTAGTTGCTTCATACAAGCATGGAATGGAAGATGAGCAGATAATGAATCATGAACGCCATGGTGAGTTTGTCAACTTAAACGAACATTAGAATGCAGTGAAGTACATTTAAAAGTTATTGGAAAGTAATGAAGAATGAAATAAATTACATTTAAAAGTTATTGGAAAGTAATGAAGAATGAAATGAATTGCATTAAAGAGTACAAGGAAATAGTGAGATGGAAAATGTTATATTGGAACTTGAAATAGTATCACTTTATTGGTACAGTTTATTCATTAAGGATATCAAATTATATTTAATATAATTTATTGTTTCATTATATAGAGTTTCATATTATGCATATACATCTCTAATTTCAGTATATGGTGTGTCATGTTATATCTTGCACTGTCTGTTATTCCATTGAAAACAGTTCCAAATATATATATATATATTATAAATCTGTTACTTCTGATTACAGAATCTTATATTCAGTCATACAATTTATTTTATGGCAACTGTAAATTTCTCTTATATGTTTACATATATTAGACCATACCATTATATCAGTTTTGTAAATCTCACATACAATTTATATATATTATATCAGACAATATTATATTAGCATTGTAAATCTTAAATATATGCTTACATATATATTATATTAGACCCTATCATTAAATGTCAGTGTTGTAAATTTCACATATATTATATTATATATGTACATGTAAATTTCACACATATTTACATATATCAGTGTTGTAAATTTTACAAATAGATTTACACCCTTGATAAATTAAATTAATCTTTTATTTCTTTTCTCCATTATTTTAATGTTTTATTAATTCAGTAATTTATTTTAGTAATCCATAGCTTCATTACTTTATTAGTTTAGTGTTTATTTAATTGCTTTATTATCTTTGTGCTTTACTTCAGTGCTTTATTAGTTTAATGCTTTCTTTCAGTGCTTTATTAGTTTAAAGCTTTCTTTCAATGCTTTATTAGTTTAATGCTTTCTTTCAGTGCTTTATTATTTTAATACTTTCTTTCAGTGCTTTATTAGTTTAATGCTTTCTTTCAGTGCTTTATTAGTTTAATACTTTCTTTCAGTGCTTTATTAGTTTAATGCTTTCTTTCAGTGCTTTATTAGTTTAATACTTTCTTTCAGTGCTTTATTACTTTAGTTTTTTTATTTCATTTCTTGATTAGTTTAATGCTTTTTTCAGTGCATATTTGTTTAGTGCTTTACTTCATTGCTTTTATTAGTTTAATACTTTATATAAAATCTTTATTAGTTTAATGCTTTATATCAAATCTTTAATAAGTTTAATGCTTTATATCAAATCTTTATTAGTTTAATGCTTTATGTCAAATTTTTATTATAGTTTATTGCTTTATATAAAATCTTTATTAGTTTAATGCTTTATATCAAATCTTTATTAGTTTAATGCTTTATATAAAATCTTTAATAAGTTTAATGCTTTATATCAAATCTTTATTAGTTTAATGCTTTATGTCAAATTTTTATTATAGTTTATTGCTTTATATAAAATCTTTATTAGTTTAATGCTTTATATCAAATCTTTATTAGTTTAATGCTTTATATCAAATCTTTAATAAGTTTAATGCTTTATTTCAAATCTTTATTAGTTTAATGCTTTATATCAAATCTTTATTAGTTTAATGCTTTATTTCAAATCTTTATTAGTTTAATGCTTTATATCAAATCTTTATTAGTTTAATTCTTTATTTCAGCGCTTTGTTAGTTTAATACTTTATTTCATTGCTTTATTTAGTTGTTTGCTTCATTGCTTTATTACATTGCACTGTTAGTTTAGTGCTTTATATTAAATCTTTATTAGTTTAGAACTTTACTTCATTTCTTTATTAGTTTAATGCTTCATTTCAGTGCTTTGTTAGTTTAGTGCTTTATTTCACTGCTTTATTTAGTGCTTTATTTCAGTGCTTTATTAGTTTAATGCTTTATTTAATGCTTTATTTCATTGCTTTGTTAGTTTAGTGCTTTATTTCAGTGCTTTATTAGTTTAATGCTTTATTTCACTGCTTTATTTAGTGCTTTATTTCAGTGCTTTGCTTTATTTCACTGCTTTATTAGTTTAATGCTTTATTTAGTGCTTTATTTCAGTGCTTTATTTAGTGCTTTATTAGTTTCATGCTTTATTTCACTGCTTTGTTAGTTTAGTGCTTTATTTTAGTTCTTTATTTAGTACTTTACTTCATTGTCTTATTAGTTTAATGCTTTATTTCATTGCTTTGTTAGTTTAATGCTTTATATCAAATCTTTAATTAGTTTAGAGCTTTATTTCAGTGCTTTATTAGTTTAATGTTTTATTTCAGTGTTTTGTTAGTTTAGTGCATTATATCAAATCTTTATTTGTTAAGTGCTTTATTTCAATATTTTATTAATTTAGTGTTTTGTTTCAACAACTTTTTAGATTATTGCTTTATTTCATATCTTTGTTATTTTGGAACTCTACTATTTCATTGTGATGTGATTGTGATGTGATTGTGATCATTCATATCACCATTAGTAGCTCTCTACCCAGCTTGATAAACTCATCTTTATACTTACTCTTCTTTATATCTGCCATTTTTATTTTCAGTCTCAGACTGACCTTGAAAAAAATGTCGTTATTCTCACACTGCTTGATGTCACCCATTTATCTTTCCAATCATAATCTCCATCTTCCTTAATATAATATATTTACTGTCATTCTTATTTAAATGTGCCATACTTTTTCAGATATGTACTATATCTTAATGTCATTCTTGTTTATTTTAGGTTCTCTCATCAATAAAATTTTGATTTTATATGTATAGTAATCAGTGTGGAGATAAATACAGAGCGAGAAACTGCCCCCAAAATTATGGTCAAAGATAGTGTGCTTTTAAAGGTGAGAGTTCGTTACAAAATAAAAATTCTATCTCACAGATAAAAGTTTTTTATATTATTACTTCATACAGATCATATATACAAAGATGCTGATTTAAAATTTACATCATTTAATTAAATATTACTTCACACAGATCATATATACAAAGATGCTGATTTAAAGTTTACATCATTTAATTAAATATTACTTCACACAGATCATATATACAAAGATACTGATTTAAAGTTTACATCATTTAATTAAATATTACATCTGTGATTGCTTTGGTTTAATCCACAAGTTTATCTCTTTTTCATGCATTTATTTTATGGCATCAACACATTCTATGCATTCTGTTTTCACAAAATTAAAAGATTTATGTGGAGACAGATTGCATTAGGTTGTGGAGAAAAGAAAATATTTAATCATTTATCATTTGAGACTCACTCCCCAAGAAATGTCAGAATATACATGACCTCCTTGTGATTATTAGACCTTAGGGCAAATTATGCTCCCTGTTATTCTATTATTTTTTATTCTTCTAAATAAACGATAAATAGTGTTCTGGTTGAGTAGCCAATTATGTAATCTGCCATACCAACCTATGCTACACACAGTAGAGGAATGGGGTCAAATTCATTGACCAAGCATGGAATCGAGATGTATAGAGGGGGGAAGGTGACAGTGAGAGTGGGGGAAAATCAACAGGATGCACCTTGACCATATATGGAGATTTGCATTCCCGTCAATGATGCATGTGAATCTGTGATTTGATCCAGTGTTGTATATATTCGTTGCTAAACCCTTGAATTCTCATGCACTGCACCTGCACCATTCACAAAGGGCACATCTGTGTAGACGAGAAAAGGTTTTGCACATTCCAGATAGTGGTAAATATATTAACTTATCGAAACCTATTTTCATATATTATTGTATAGAATAGTGATATTCTTTTATTAATTAGTGTTCTGTATGAAACTAACCCTAAACCTATTTTCATATATTATTGTATAGAATATTGATATTCTTTTATTAATTATTGTTCTGTATGATAGTGGTAAATATATTAACTTATCGAAACTTATTTTCATATATTATTGTATAGAATAGTGATATTCTTTTATTAATTAGTGTTCTGTATGAAACTAATGCATATCTCTTTTGGAGAAGGTTCTGTGGTGTTAAAGATAATTCATGCTGTATGTTTAAAAGACAAAATTGAGATGAGCATGTGTTATGCGCCATGCTTTTATTACTGTAACAAGTAAAACCAATTTGTAAAATTGTAGATTGATGTGATTGTTCAACGTGAATTTAATGTAAACCATTCATTGGTTATGGTTGTAACTATTGAGATTTATGTAAGTGTAGAATTGAAATATTATTGTCATATTTGTAAATATTCCTCATTGATAAAATTTTTGTAAATTATGTTAGCTAAAGTTTAATTGACTTAAAATTGTAAGAGTTGTCTATTCACTGTCATCATAAAGCCTTAATGTTATTCAGCAATTATTAGGAGCTACAAAGAATTATGTTTATTCTTACAGCTGGCCTTTTTACCATCAGGTGATTTTCTGCTAAACTCGGGTCTTGTGTTCACTTGAAATGAACACCTTATTCCTGCCACAAGCTGATGGTCATCGCGTGATCTAGGGACACTGCTGTCATGGGCAAGGAGGCACTGTATGAGTAACAGCAACCAGCAGATCATCCATCCACTCTTCAGAGATGCAGTTAAGTCATCTCAATACTACACAAATTGATAATCTGACTAAACAAGTATTGAATTTGGGACATTCTTGGTTGGCCTGGCATTCAGAAATCAAATTTTGTTATTTTTCATTACTGTTTTAGTATTAAACCTTTCTTTTGTTATCTTAAACCCATGTTTTGATTAATTTGTTTGGAGTAACCAAAATTGGGAATTGGTTGGGTGTGTGCCAGTAATATGCAAATGTTATTAATGTTATAATTAATCAAAGGGAAAGATAACATTGCCAATTCCAGGGCACATAAACTAATCCTCTTGTTGCTATATGTGGCTGTCTCAAAATTGAACGTGTGATTGAACTTAGAGATTGAAGAGTAAGTTAGGCTGTAGAACTGTCATCAGTATTAAAGTTAATATAATATAAATTTCATGATTAACAATTCTGAGTTTTAATACTGTGACAGGGTCATTAAAATAACCCTACATGTGACACTCCTCATTAAGAGATGAAATAAACCAGAGAGGTGACAGGCTTGATTTTAATCTTTCCCACGATTTGGAAATTTTAACACCTGAAAGAATATGTAAAAGACTTGCTGTGTTATCTTATCTAAATATTAAAAGGAAAGTATTTCTGTCTTATCCCATCAGCAGAGTGATATTTAATAGGAGGACTCTCAACAGAGTGAATATTTTAATAGATTGACTATCCAAAAGATTGAAATTTTTAATAGAGCAACTATCCAAAAGATTGAATTTTTTAATAGGGGGATTATCAACAGAGTGAATTTTTTAATAGGGGGACAATCAACAGTGATTTTTTAAATTGGGGGACTATCCAAAAATTTGAATTTTTTAATAATTTTTTGAATGGGGGGACTATCCAAAAGATTGAATTTTTTAATATGGTGACTATCAAAAGAGTGAATATTTTAATAGGTGACTATCAAAAGAGTGAATTTTTAATATGGTGACTATCAAAAGAGTGAATTTTATAATGGGGGACTATCAGCAGAGTGAATTTTTAATATGGTGACTATCAAAAGAGTGAGTTTTATAATAAGTTGACTATCAAAAGAGTTAATATTTTAATAGGTGACTATCAAAAGAGTGAATATTATAATAGGGGGACTATCAAAAGAGTGAATTTTTAATATGGTGTCTATAGCAGAATTAATTTAGTTGATTTTTTAAATATTCAATCAGATATTAAAAAGTAATTAAACAATAACAATCTATTTATATCAGTTATTCACTGATAATTGATTAATTGATAGTTAATTAATCATACTAATAATCATGTTACCAATACATATAAAGTTATAACTGCAAGAAGTATCTGTTTAATAATTCATTACAACTGTTTTTAGGCATTTGTTAATGTATAATTCAGCCTCTGAAAACACTGTCTTCTTCTTGGAAAGGTTTATTGCACAGTACCAAATGTGCTTTTGGTTGAAAGTTTTCTCGTTTCATCATTGTAACCCACTTTTTTGTAATTTGTGATCTTTGGGAAATATAAAAAAATGAATATTTTTGGTTTATGCAGCTATATGCACTGCAATGTTTAGCCATGTTTTATTTTTCAAACTACCCATTTACTTCAAGACAATATGTTGGAAAGTGCATGCGGACCTTAGTCATGACATCACATGTTATGTTGCTATGGTGAGAAGTCTGTCTTGCAAATAAACGAGAGCTATGATTTCTTTCAGAAATATTTACTTTCAGTAATGAAATAAATTCATTTATACAAATCTCTGAAAGTTTACTCATGCCATTCGGATTTATTCTTATATATGGCTGACCTTGATTCCATTTCACTTGGTCTTTAAAATAATTTTACTTGTAACATTTTCTGAAAAATAACATGAAACCCACAGGCAAATATTTAGATTTGTTATAATTGAATTGGGTTTTGCATAAAATGTGTAATGTGGCTTCATGTATCACCCTTTAATAATTTGTCTTATATCTCCTAGTTGAAAGCAAGCACCCTTTAATAATTTGTCCTATGTTTCCTGGTTGAGAACAAGCACCCTTTAATAATTTGTCATAAGTTGTGACTTTTAGTTGGTCAATGGGTTCACTATTTCTGACTGAAAATTTATCAAAGGTAGCAAAGGTTTAGACTTTAGGTTGGTTAATGGGTTTACATCCTGTCTAGAAAATTGTGCTAAAGAAAAAAGGCTAGACTTTAGGTTGGTTAATGGGTTTACATCCTGAGTAGAAAATTGTGTTAAAGAAAAAAGGTTAGACTTTAGGTCGGTTAATGGGTTTACATCCTGACTAGAAAATTGTGTTAAAGAAAAAAGGTTAGACTTTAGATTGGTTAATGGGTTTACATCCTGACTAGAAAATTGTGTTAAAGAAAAAAAGGTGACATTACATAGGTTTGGACTTTTGTTGGTTAAATACGACACACCATGAGTGTCATATAGCTAAGGGCATGTCGCACTGTCACATTAAAAATAAGATATTGACCAAATGTTCCACTGGATACAATCACATTCCAGAGGGGGCAGAATTCTCAAAGCACAAGATCATATGGGGTTTTATTGTTACTATTTGATAGTTGCCATTGGATCATACTTTTTTATTCACTTGCATTAATTTTGTGATTGATGTCATTTTGTTTATTTATATTTTTGACTGGCACCTTTTAGGTCACTCTCTTTTTTAATTGATGCTTTTTTGATCGTTCATTTTTGTTAATTTACATTTTTGTCTGGCACCTTTTAGGTCACTCTCTTTTTTAATTGATGCTTTTTTGATCGTTCATTTTTGTTAATTTACATTTTTGTCTGGAACCTTTTCAATCACTCTCTTTTTCAATATGTGCTTTTTTGATCATTTACCTTTTCAATCATTCACCTATTCAGTATATACCTTTTGAATATACCTGTGTGATGGTCACCTTTTTGAAGTCACCATTGTAATAGTGAATTCTTGTTATATTTATAAATTTAGTTATATTTACATTTGCATATTTAGATATTTGTGTACTTACACATTTGTGATAATGCTTGAACAGCATTATTTAATTATTTTTGCTGATAGTAATCATTTGAAATTACTGCTTGTATTTATTTACACTTAATTGCTGCTTATTTATACTTATCAATGTTGATAGTAATTATAATCATTGAATTTATTTTTATTGATTGCAATTGGAGTTGTTAAAATTAGTATAACATAATACAGTGCCTTTCTTTCACAAAAATATGTATTATGAAGACAAGGTGAGGAAATTTTTGTAGAGATAGCATCACTTCCTATTACCATTTGATCTGTGGTGGAAATGGATTCATTTAAGAGCTTTTATAAATTGCAGTGGCATTTTCAAGAAGTCTGCCCTTGTATGGACTGAGAACTAGATGTATTTATTGTCTTTGGTTATGATTTAGCACTACCAAAGAAACTATAAAATTGATGAGTCACCAGTATTCATTTCAAAATTTTTGTATATATACACCAAATTTCAAGTTTGTCATTTAAAAAAAAAATGTTGATTTTCAGAGGTCACCTTTATTAGGGGTGGATGAGGTAAAGTAGTATTGACGCCTATTAGTAAGGTGTGGATTAATATGGATATATAATGAAATTGTTTTAACATTTCTTTAGGGTTTTTAAATAGAATGATTGATACACACTTGTCTGAGAAATGTATAGGATTTCTCTTGGATATCCTTCCTTCCAACCTTTCTTCCATACTTCCTTCCTTCCTTATGTACTTCTTTCCTTCCATACTTCTTTCCTTCTGCACTTCCTTCCTTCCTTCCATACTTCCTTCCTTCCCTACTTCTTTCCTTCTGTACTTCCTTCCATACTTCCTTCTGTACTTCTTTCCTTCCATGCTTTCTTCCATTCTTCCTTCTGTACTTTTTCCTTCCATACTTCTTTCCTTCCATACTTCCTTCTGTACTTCTTTCCTTCCATACTTCTTTCTTTCCATACTTTTTTCATTCCATACTTCTTTCATACTTCCTTTCTTCTGTACTTTTTCCTTCCATACTTCTTTCCTTCCATACTTCCTTCTGTACTTCTTTCCTTCAGTACTTCTTTCTTTCCATACTTCTTTCATACTTCCTGCCTTCCTCCCCTCTGCACTTCCTTCCTTCCGCACTTCCTTCCTTCCATACTTCCTTCTACAGTTCCTTCATTCCTACTATTTCTTCCTCCTGCACTTCCACATTTCCTGCCAGCCACTTGTCTTTCCTTCCTTCCTTTTAAAGTATCTGGTTCAGCTGTGGATTAGATTTATATCAAATTTGTTTTGGTTTTTCTTTTTAAAATTGAAATGAACATACATCCAGTTCAGGTGTTGATTGGATTTATGTCACATTCATTTTGGTGATATCTTTTTCTTTGCGTCATATTTTCTAAAGCATTTGATTGGCAAGAATTGAATTTTCTTTCTTTCTTTCTTTCTTTCTTTCTTTCTTTCTTTCTTTCTTTCTTTCTTTCTTTCCTTCTTTCTTTCTTTCTTTCTTTCTTTCTTTCTTTCTTTCTTTCTTTCTTTCAGCATTTCTTTCTTTCTTTCTTTCTTTTTTCTTTCTTTCTGCATTTCTTTCTTTCTTTCTTTCTTTTTTCTTTCATCCTTTCTTTCTTTCATCCTTTCTTTCTTTCATCCTTTCTTTCTTTCATTCATTCATTCTTTCTTTCTTTCCTTATTTCCTTCTTTCCTTCTTTCTTTCTTTCTTTCTTTTTTCTTTCTTCCTTTCTTTCTTTCTTTCTTTCCACATTTTTTTCTTTCTTTCTTTCTTTCTTTCAGCATTTCTTTCTTTTTTCTTTCTTTTTTTCTTTTTTCATTGTTTCTTTCTTTCATTCTTTTTTCTTTCTTTCTTTCCACATTTCTTTCTTTCTTTCTTTCATCTTTCTTTCTTTCTTTCCGCATTTCTTTCTTTTTTTCTTTCTTTCTGCATTTCTTTCTTTTCTTTCTTTCTTTCTTTCTTTCTTTCTTTCTTTCTTTCAGCATTTCTTTCTTTCTTTCTTCTTTTCTTTCTTTCTTTTTCATTCTTTCTTTCATTCTTTCTTTCTTTCTTTCTTTCTTTCTTTCTTTCTTTATCTCTATCTTTCTTTCGCCATTTCTTTCTTTCTTTCTTTCTTTCATATTAAATCATACTTTCTGTTTCTTTAACTTTTTTGGCTTAATGTAATTTTATTTATTTTTTATTTTAGTATGTGATTGATACACATCTGGATGAGGTTTGGCATGGGTATCTTGTCAGCCTTCTGGCTTCATCTAACATGCCACCAAATCCATATCCATCATTCCTGTCTCTCATGAGGGGATGCTGTATGAAGTAAGTTACATTGTAAACATAGAAACAGCCAACACATTGTAAGCATTGTTGTAATGGGTAAGTCAATACATAGTAAGCATTTTGTAATAATGCTATATGAAGTCTAAACACATTAAGCATAGTTATAATAATGCTCTAAGAAGTAAGTCAAAGCATAGTAAAGTAAGCATAATAATGCTGTATGGAGTAAGTAAAAACCAGGATCTACTGTTTTGATTGTCCTTAAGGATTTGTATCTTGTGTTTAGATAACTTGGATTTTCTTTTCTGGAACCATCTGAATTATACTCCAGATGCATGTTTTGGAATTCAGTTGGAATTCTGTCTAAGAGAAGTGTGTGTGACAAGAAGCAGAAATTCCTATCTTTTTATTCATCACTTGTGCTTTAATCGTCTTTGTGTGGAAAATTGTTGTCACCATATATATTGCTGATGCATGCTGTTATATTTCCAGAGGGAATGTGTAGAGGAATTTGCAAGATATATAAAACAAAAGAAATATTATTTATTATATTTGTGAAGGATTATATTTTGATGGTGCCTGTGGAAATGGATCTTCCGTAATAGAGAAAAATTTATGTTTATGAAGATTCAGTGTTTGTGAGTGAGTGTTTGTGAGTGAGTGTTTGTGTGTGTGTGTGTGTGTGTGCGCACGTGCATGTATGGGTATTTTTCCTATGAAAATGGATCTCTAGAAAAGAAAAAAACATTCATTGGGATTGAGAAAGAATTATTATTATATATGATATAAATTTATTCTTGATTTTCATTTTAATATCACAGTAATATTTTATTGCATCATTTAAATCATCATGATAAATTGCATCATAGAAGTATGTGATTTCTAATGTACATTATTTAGACATTTATGGATGTTATTTGATGTACAGTAGCTTAGACACTTGAGTTAAGTCATGTTTGTGTTATTTGTTGTACACTAACTTAGACACATGGATAAAGCCACATTGACTATGTTATTTGTTGTACACTAATTTAGATACATGGATAAAGCCACGTTGACTATGTTATTTGCTGTACAATAACTTAGATACATGGGTAAAGCCACATTGGCTGTTATTTGTTGTACAATAACTTAGACACATGGATAAAGCCACGTCCACTATGTTATTTGTTGTACAATAACTTAGATACATGGATAAAGCCACATTGACTGTGTTATTGTTGTACAGTAACTTAGACACATGCATAAAGCCACATTGACTGTGTTATTGTTGTACAGTAACTTAGATGCATGCATAATACCACATTGACTGTGTTATTGTTGTACAGCAACTTAGACACATGCATAAAGCCACATCGAATGTGATATTTGTTGTACAGTCATTTAAGCACAATGATAAACCCATAATGACTGGTTTTTGATACACAATTACTTAAACACACAGAGATAAAGCTACATTGTGTCACTGATATATCACATGTGATTGTGCTATTTGATGAACAGTTTGACAAAGATAAAGACACATTGACTGCATATTATTCAACCAGCACATTGATTTTGATATTCTATTTAAGTGATATTCTATCACTTAAATACAATATGGCAAAGCTGCATGCATATTATTTGAAGTACCTCACAGAGGGATAAAGTTACTTGATTCCATCTAATTTCACTTTTCTTAGCTTATAAATATTTTTCTTCTTTTCATTAAGGAATAATTTTGTCTGATTTCTGTGACTTCAGAATGGAACTGTTTTATGAGAAAGAGTCATTTCTTGAAGACAAGGTCATGTCCATTACAGCAGAACTGGTTGATCAGGATAACTTCACGTATCAGCTTTCAGGCTGTGAGGCTTTTGGTGAGGATTTTCTTTGTTTATATGCAGTGATGAGCATTGATGACATATAGTAAGAGTTTACTAATAGTGATGACATATATTTAGTAATTACTAACAGTGATGATATGTAGTGAGAGTCTACTAAACATTAAACATTGTTTAATGAGTGTTTACTAATAGTGATCACATTGTTTAGTGAAAGTTTACTAATAGTGATGACATATTTTAGTGTTTACTAAGTGATGACATTACTTAGTAAGAGTTTACAAACATTGGTGATGTTATCAAGTGTATATTGTAATTATAGTTCATGTTGTTGACAAATTAGGCTGAGGATGTGATTTTTCTATTTTCAACTGGTATTGAAGAATTGTGTTCTGAGTTTTATAATGATTGACAAACACAGTCTAAATAATTTATGACCAGAAAATTTCTGATTAACATGATGACTTGAGATCAAGTAATATGAAAACTTTGAATTTCAAACTTAAATACTGAACCAGTTTTTATAAAGTCTTTTTTAGCAAACAAAATATTGGCTGTTGAGAAAAAGATTAATAAATAATGTTTTCTTAATTGTCTAAAGGCACTTTTAGAAAACTATAATGAGGAAGAATCTTTTCGATGAAATAACATAATTATGATGTAATAAATTTGATCTGGTTTTTAATAACATAAAATCAGTTAATAATTATTGTAAGATTCATTATTCATGTTCATAACACAAAATCACATAATATAGTTATTGTAAGACTTCATTGTTTATGTTCATAACACAGTCCAATAGTATAATTATTGTAAGATTCATTATTTATATTCATAACTCAGTCCATTAATATAATTACTTTGCATGGTTCAATGTTATTTATGCAAACACTACAGAATAAGTAAAAACAATTATTGCTAATAAAACTATAATTCTTGTTCATCAATAAATATGTAGCTAAACACATATGCATGTAAATTATCTCCCAAGCATTAGAACTGTTTTCTTCTGTTAGTGATACTAATGTAGTCTCAGTGGACAGAAGTGTGAAAGGAAAAACAAGTCTACTTACTACCCAGTGGCTCAGACTCCTGTGAGAACTGACATTCCATATTATTGTATTGAGTGCTACTTTAGAACTGACACTCCATATTATTGTATTGAGTGCTACTTTAGAACTGACACTCCATATTATTGTATTGAGTGCTACTTTAGAACTGACACTCCATATTTCTGTATTGAGTGCTACTTTAGAACTGACACTCCATATTACTGTATTGAGTGCTACTTTAGAACTGACACTCCATATTATTGTATTGAGTGCTACTTTAGAACTGACACTCCATATTACTGTATTGAGTGCTACTTTAGAACTGACACTCCATATTACTGTATTGAGTGCTACTTTAGAACTGACACTCCATATTACTGTATTGAGTGCTACTTTAGAACTGACACTCCATATTATTGTATTGAGTGCTACTTTAGAACTGACACTCCATATTATTGTATTGAGTGCTATTTTAGAACTGACACTCCATATTATTGTACTGAGTGCTACTTTAGAACTGACACTCCATATTATTGTACTGAGTGCTACTTTAGAACTGACACTCCATATTATTGTACTGAGTGCTACTTTGACATTACAGATGATAATTCTAATCTTTTACACCATTTGCTTTAAATGTTATTTTAACATCCTGCCAGCCAGACACATCAGGTGCATTAATTGCCACTAATAGATATGATTATTTGAGTTCAAACCTGTTCACATTGTTCATTGTTATTTAAATTCTACCAGTCAAACGTCTCAAAGTGCATTAATTGCCACTAATAGATATGGTTATTTGAGTTCAAACCTGTTCACATTATTGTTTAAATGTTATTTACCTTCTACCAGTCAAACATCTCAAAGTGCATTAATTGCCACTAATAGATATGATTATTTGAGTTCAAACCTGTTCACATTATTGTTTAAATGCTATTGTAGCTTCTACCACTCAAACATCTCACAGTATACTCACTGCCACTACTTGATGTGATGATTTTAATTTAAGCCTGTTTATCTGATCCTGTGAGACATGTAACCTTGGTGATTTTCACAACTACAGTTTGAACACATCTTTTTTGTGCATGGATATGTGTCATGAGTCAATAGCAGATAGTGTGACATACATCCCTTACATTGCCTTTCTGTATGACTGCATTATTTTTATTCACAATGCAGTATATAATTATTTCATGGTTCAGAGTAATTTCTGTCCATACAGCAGATGTAATATAATTATTTCATGATTCAGAGTAATTTCTGTCTATACAGCAGGCATAATATAATTATTGTATGACAGTAATTTCTGTCTATACAGCAGATGTAATATAATTATTGTATGACAAGAGTAATTTCTGTCCATACAGCAGATGTAATATAATTATTGTAGGAGTCAGAGTAATTTCTGTCCATACAGCTGGCAATAAATATAATTATTGTATGATTCTTTATTCCTTTAAAAAGCATAAGTCAGTAAATTAAGTAATATGTTTTTGACTAAGTTCATAGCTCAGTCAGTAAATACAAACAGTTATTGTGTATGGGTTCAGTGATATTGTTCAGTCAGTAAACAAAATTATTTTGTGTGATTATTTTTGCTCAGCCAGAAAACAGAATTATTTTATGTGATTATTATTGCTCAGTCAGAAAACAGAATTATTGTGTGTGATTATTATTGCTCAGCCAGAAAACAGAATTATTTTGTGTGATTATTATTGCTCAGTCAGAAAACAGAATTATTGTGTGTGATTATTATTGTTCAGTCAGTAAAAAGATTTATTGTGTACATTAAGTGTTATTGCTCAGAGAGTATACAGATTTATTGTGTACATTAAGTGTTATTGCTCAGAGAGTAAACAGAATTATTTTGTACATTAAGTGTTATTGCTCAGAGAGTAAACAGAATTATTTTTTACATTAAGTGTTATTGCTCAGTCAGTAAACAGATTTATTATGTATTTTAAGTGTTATTGCTTATTGTTTAGCTAGTAAACAGATTTATTGTGTAAGATTAAGTGTTATTGCTTATTACTTAGCTAGTAAACAGATTTATTGTGTAAGATTAAGTGTTATTGCTTATTACTTAGCTAGTAAACAGATTTATTGTGTAAGATTAAGTGTTATTGCTTAGTACTTAGCTAGTAAACAGATTTATTGTGTAAGATTAAGTGTTATTGCTTAGTACTTAGCTAGTAAACAGATTTATTGTGTAAGATTAAGTGTTATTGCTTAGTACTTAGCTAGTAAACAGATTTATTGTGTAAGATTAAGTGTTATTGCTTAGTACTTAGCTAGTAAACAGATTTATTGTGTAAGATTAAGTGTTATTGCTTAGTACTTAGCTAGTAAACAGATTTATTGTGTAAGATTAAGTGTTATTGCTTATTACTTGGCTTGTAAACAGATTTATTGTGTAAGATTAAGTGTTATTGCTTAGTACTTGGCTAGTAAACAGATTTATTGTGTAAGATTAAGTGTTATTGCTTAGTACTTAGCTAGTAAACAGATTTATTGTGTAAGATTAAGTGTTATTGCTTAGTACTTAGCTAGTAAACAGATTTATTGTGTAAGATTAAGTGTTATTGCTTAGTAAATAGAATCATTGTGTATGATCCCAAGTTTTAGACTGAGTTCACAGCTCAGTAAGAAAACATAATTAGTGTGTACATTAAGTGTTATTGCTTAGTCACCTTCTCACACTTTCATTAAGTTATTGTAAGGTAAAAGTATCTTAATTTATAATAATATTTTAAATATAATAATAATGTAAATAGTCACAATAGTTTTGACTTTGTTACTTAAATCTTCCAAAAACATTTTTTCATCTTGAAACCTTTTAGCTCTGACATTTTAATTATACTTAGTTTCAAGCTAGTTATGTAATTCCTGGTCGATCTTGTCATCCGCTCTGGCCAATGCAAGTATACATAAAATATTAGTATCTGTACAGGAGGACTATGTCCCTCATTCGGACTGGATGCAAGAAGTGTCAACCAGTATAAACTAAAATATGGGCAACAGCTTTTAGAATACGTATTTTGGTGTGTTAGAGAAAGGCAAATTTAGACTGCCTTTAGGACCCATATAAGCATATCCTATAGAAAATCATTATCTATAGTCTCTATCCCAGACTGAAATTACTAGTTTGAGTTGTGAGATTTCCTTGATTTTATAATTCAGTGATTTATTGCCAGCAGAGGTCAGTATTGTGGTTTCTCTAGCCAACTATTATTAAAACTAATCTTTCTTTTCATTCTAATGCTTTATTATACACTTATTGGTATATCATTTGTATTAGTAAATATTAATTAAGATCTTGAATGAGTGTCTAAGAGAGTTCCAACCTTTGCCTTTACAAATTGTCTGAATGAGTGCAAGTTATGTCATTTAGTTGCCTAAATATAAGCAATGTATGTAAAGAGAAACATTCAATTTTATCACCAGTCTGGCACTTTGTATGTAAAGAGAAACATTCAATTTTATCACCAGTCTGGCACTTTGTATGTAAAGAGAAACATTCAATTTTATCACCAGTCTGGCACTTTGTATGTAAGGAGAAACGTTCACTTTTATCACCAGTCTGGCACTTTGTATGTAAGGAGAAACATTCAATTTTATCACCAGTCTGGCACTTTGTATGTAAGGAGAAACATTCAATTTTATCACCAGTCTGGCACTTTGTATGTAAGGAGAAACATTACTATTTTATCACCAGTCTGGCACTTTGTATGTAAGGAGAAATATTACTATTTTATCATTAGTCTGGCACTTTGTATGTAAGGAGAAATATTACTATTTTATCATCAGTCTGGCACTTTGTATGGTCTGGCCAGCTGAGGAAAAAGACTGCTCACATAACTATTAGATCTACTTAAATTGATATGAGTTGTTAACCCAGCTAAGGAAAGGCTGTTATCTCAACTACTATAAGTTGTCAGTCCATGCTGAGTTGTCAAATCACGCATTGATTCCCAGGACCCAGGGGACTAAACTGATGATGCTGTATCCAAGCTGAGGGACAGATTCTCCTCTGGTCCAGGATAAGTTAAATAAGAGAACACTCAAAAGGCACTGCTTTGCATTGCTGTTACTGCCATCACTATACTATGTTCACTAAAATTCCTCATCAATAATGATGACATTATAGAGACATACCTCATCAATAATGATGATATTATAGAGACATTCCTCATCAATAATGATGACATTGTAGAGATTCCTCATCAATAATGATGACATTACAGAGACATTCCTCATCAATAATGATGACATTACAGAGACATTCCTCATCAATAATGATGACATTACAGAGACAGTCCTCATCAATAATGATGACATTACAGAGACAGTCCTCATCAATAATGATGACATTGTAGAGACATTCCTTATCAATAATGATGACATTATAGAGACATTCTTCATCAATAATAATGACATTATAGAGACATTCTTCATCAGTAATGTGTGCAAGTACACACACAAGTTTCTAGTAAGCAGACAAGGGAATAACTAACCAACACTGAATCTTCTTGTCTTTCTCTCACCCTGCATTCACACATAAATAAACACCACTCTCAGCAAATAGAATTATATATGAGTCAGTGTTTTTCACACTCAGTAAATATAATCATGGTATTCTTATATAGAATACAAAGTTTTTAAATATTATTATTATTATTAGGTCCATTAAGTGCTGTAGCCATGGTGGATGTTGGAGCCTTTGTTCCTGTCTTTCAGCTTGTTGAAGAATTTCTCCAGAACAAAACCTATATCCATCGAAAAGGGCCCTACAGGGTATGTTAATTGTTCTTCATTTCAAAATGCATAGTATTACTTTCTCCCAAACAAAAACTACATGCATCAGAACATACATACAAGGTATGGTGGTCATTCTTTAAGATAATAGCACTATTTCATTTCCAAACACATAGTATTACTTTCTCCCAAACAAAAACTACATGCATCAGAACATACATAGAAGGTATGGTGGTCATTCTTTAAGATAGCACTATTTCATTTCCAAACACATAGTAGTTCTTTTTCCAAAATGGAAACTATGACTGTGAAAATGGACATACCAAATTCTGTAATAGTTCTTTCAAAGGCATGAAGATTGGAGATGACCTCCATTCAATAAAGACATACCAAGTTCTGTAACAGTTCTTTCCAAAGTACTGGCATACCAATTCTGTAACAGTTCTTTCCAAAGTACTGGCATACCAAGATCTGTAACAGTTCTCCAAAGCACTAGCATACCAAGATCTGTAACAGTTCTTTCCAAATATTGGCAAACCAGTTCTGTAACAATTCTTTATAAATGTAATGTCTTGCTTCAGAACAACAGACTGTGTTGCTTTCTTTCCAAGAGACTTCATTGCTTACTTTCCTAACACTTTCTTTTTGCTTCCAGATGCTGAGAACTACTTACTTTCCAAGCACACAATATAACAAAACTAAACAACTTACTTTTTTAATTGGGATTATGGCAGCTTCCTGCCTAGGCTGATTTTGCAGCTTAGCGAAAGGTGCACAACTGGAGGGAGATTTATGATGAGAATGGGAAAGAGGAATGGAGGGTGGTTGATAGAGAAAAGTTGAAAGGGTGATAACAAAAGTCAGCTGGTTCCAAGGATGATGTTCATGCATATTTGTTGTTATCCTTCTTCAGCAGTGCCCAGAGACTTTGATTACTGCAGAGGGGGGAGAGGGTGGGTGGGGGTGTATTACAGAGCCAAGGCTAGTATCATACCAGATCCGTACATAGTGGGTGTTCAAACCCCAGGCCTTTTCATATTGATGTTTAGTCTTTCTCTCATGCCTCTAGTTATTTTTTGTTTGGTCTTCTGCACAGACCCCAGGCTGGTGGTGGAGGGGGTACATGTAGAGCCTTCAACATGAAAAATGATGTCTGCAACTTGGTGGTTGTAGCACCTTTGATGATGTTGGCAGTATTAGTGGTTTTTGTTGTTCCACTGTTGCTATGTGTAGTTTGTGCCCTTGAATGAGGAGAGTTGGTGGTTTGGGGTTTGGATTGTTGCCTCTGGTGTGGTTGGTGATGTTGTTGAGATGGTTATTGTGATTACTGTTGTTGGTACTGTTGTTGTTTTTGAACTAGTGGTGGTGGGCGCTGTATTTTCTTCTCCACCTGCTTGCTTGCCATTGGTTGGATTTTTGATGGACAAAAGTGTAGAAACTGTCAAAAAATTATCCCAAAATGTGTCATGATGATGATGATGATGATTCTGTTATCTATACACCCTGCAGGAATTGCTGTAAAACTTTTCATCTTGTTGATATTTTCACTTTTTGGTGGATTCCTGTGGGGCCTTCCTCCTTTCACTGGTATTCAAGGAGGGTGGGGTGGGGTGTTCGTGCGTTGTTGGGTTTGGGTGTTGTATTTCTATGTCAGCTCATTGTTACAACTGTCGTCCATGTGTTTGTGTATGTTTGTTGTTTTTTTTAATGTATATATATTATATATATATTTTTTTTTTTTTTTTTTTTTTTATAGTAGGCGGAGTGTGTTATTTCTCTAAGAGGTATGTGATTAGTGCTAGGTGCACATGACTTTGATTGTGTTCTTTGGGGTATAGGAGTGTTCGGGTGGAAAATGGTAGGTTTAGTAGGTCTGTTGTTTCTTTGATGATTTTTCTTTTCTCGGCGTATTTGTTGCACTGGATTAGGAAGTGTTTAATTGTGTTGTCTGTTCTGCAGAACGTGCATGCTTTTGTTTCATTGTTTGTTTTATGTGTATATCGTATGTTATTGTATCTTAATCTGTATATTGCTCTATTGTGGCTTATGTTTGTGAGTTGGGGGGGGAGTGGGGTGGGTGATGGATGTGTCTTACTGCTTTGTGTGGTCATTTACTTTCTTCTTGATTGTAGTCTTAGTTTGTGTGTTCATTTACTTTCTTCTTGATTGTAGTCTTACTGCTTTGTGTGGTCATTTACTTTCTTCTTGATTGTAGTCTTAGTTTGTGTGTTCATTTACTTTCTTCTTGATTGTAGTCTTAGTTTGTGTGTTCATTTACTTTCTTCTTGATTGTAGTCTTAGTTTGTGTGTTCATTTACTTTCTTCTTGATTGTAGTCTTAGTTTGTGTGTTCATTTACTTTCTTCTTGATTGTAGTCTTACTGCTTTGTGTGGTCATTTACTTTCTTCTTGATTGTAGTCTTACTGCTTTGTGTGGTCATTTACTTTCTTCTTGATTGTAGTCTTAGTTTGTGTGTTCATTTACTTTCTTCTTGATTGTAGTCTTAGTTTGTGTGTTCATTTACTTTCTTCTTGATTGTAGTCTTACTGCTTTGTGTGGTCATTTACTTTCTTCTTGATTGTAGTCTTACTGCTTTGTGTGGTCATTTACTTTCTTCTTGATTGTAGTCTTACTGCTTTGTGTGGTCATTTACTTTCTTCTTGATTGTAGTCTTAGTTTGTGTGTTCATTTACTTTCTTCTTGATTGTAGTCTTAGTTTGTGTGTTCATTTACTTTCTTCTTGATTGTAGTCTTACTGCTTTGTGTTCATTTACTTTCTTCTTGATTGTAGTCTTACTGCTTTGTGTTCATTTACTTTCTTCTTGATTGTAGTCTTACTGCTTTGATTGTTGGTGATTATGTTTTATTCTTATACATACAGGTGTATTTGGTTTCACATTTCTATGACACTTGTATTTCCATTTCTGTTGTTGAGATTATCGATGTCTATGAAAAGGCTTCTCTGATTGTAGTTGTTCTCTTCCGAGAAGAGGAGGATTTTGTTGTAGGTGGAATTTTCCATATTATTTGTGTATTATTTTCCTTACTGTGCTGGTGGGTGTTGTTTGTGTTCCTTCTTCCGATGTTGTTAGCCTTCCCTTTTTTATTAAATAGTTGTTTAAGATCTTGTACAGTGCTTCAGTGTCATTCAGTGATTTATCTATTTTGTCAGTAGTGAGCCCTGTTGTCATATTGTTCAATATTCTATTCAGTTTTTCATCAGTTCTTTGTCTTATGCTACTCGTATTCATTCTCATTTGTTCCATTCTTTTCTTTGTCTTTGATACTCATACTCATTTGTTCCATTTTTTTCTTTCAATGGCTTCTTTTTATTTCCATTTCCTCCTCTGATGTTCTTGGCATTTTTCTTAGCTTGATATCTTGTTTTCACATCCCTGAAAAGGCCTAGGGGATGGTCTGTCTAAATGTAGGGGTGCTTCTGGCTTCCACCACTTGTGGTGTTGACAGTATCTTGTGTAGTTCTACCGTCCATTGTTCTTCTGTCTCATTTTATCCACTGGAGTGAAGATTAAGTTTACTCTACCACTTTGAACAGCTTACTTTCCAAGCACACAGTATTACTTACTCTCAAAACTGAACAGCTTTACTTTCCAAGGACACAGTATTATTTACTCTCAAAACTGAACAGCTTTACTTTCCAAGCACACAGTAATACTTACTCTCAAAACTGAACAGTTTACTTTCCAAGAACACAATAATGTCTATTGCTCTAGTACACAATTGCTATTTGTCATATTATTACCATACTGGTAGGTAGATGTCTTGCTCTAGTACACAATTGATATTTGTCATATTATTACCATACGGGTAGGTAGATGTCTTGCTCTAGTACACAAATAGGTACATATCTGTCTAACTCTATGGCACAGTTGATATCTATTGTTTTATATTTGTTGTATTACATTTTGCAGTATTACTTGTGTTACTGTTACCCAGAGGTAGGTAGCTCTTATGTACAGTTGCTCTTATCATGTTATTATTATACAGGTTACATCTGGTTCACTTAGATGCACAGTTGATATTTGTCTTCCTATTCCTGTAAGGATTATTATTGATTTGCTTTATTGAACAATTGTCATGTTATCACTGCACAAGTTATATATGACTAGCTTTATTGCACAATTACACAAAATGACAATTAATAATTGTCATATTATCATTGCACAGTTTTAATTGCACAATTTATATATATACATATTATATATATATATGTATGACTAGTTTTATTGCACAATTAATACTTGTCATATTATCACTGCACAGCTTATATTGCACAATTAATATATAATTGTCATGTTATCACTGACAAGTTATATATGACTTGCTTTATTGCACAATTAATAATATAATTGTCATAAATTATCACTGCACAGCTTATATCTGACTTGCTTTATTGCACAATTAATAATTGTCATGTTATCACTGACAAGTTATATATGACTTGCTTTATTGCACAATTAATAATATAATTGTCATATTATCATTGCACAGCTTATATCTGACTTGCTTTATTGCACAATTAATAATTGTCTTGTTATCACTGCACAGGTTATATATGACTTGCATTATTGTAAAGTTGATATTTGTCTTGCTATTACTGTACAGGTAGGTATCTGCCTTGGCATGGCATCACCAAGTCTTCTGTATGGCAGAATGATGCCATACTTGAATTCTTTAGAACTGCATGAACATTATTACATTCAAGGTCCACTTGGCTGTGAGGCAGATGCCAGGCAACTCTTTGGCAGAATGGGTGAGTCACTCTCACAAATCTATTTTTAACATCACATTGAATGACATTACCAGAATTTTTATTACAGTATAGGTTATGTATGCATATGTATATTGATAGTGTCTGGCCACTTATTTTATTCTTTTAGTGTAAATTTACATTGCAAAGTTGATCAAGTCTGGCCACTTATTTTATTCTCTTAGTGTAAATTTACATTGCAAAGTTGATCAAGTCTGGCTACTTATTTTACTCTAGTGTAAATTTACATTGCAGAGTTGATTGAGTCTGGCAACTTATTTTATTCTCTTAGTGCAAATTCACATCGCAGAGTTGATTGAGTCTGGTCACCTACCCATTGTGGGAGTCATCATGGGCACTGAAAAGGTCCGATGGTCATGGGAAGATATTATCAACAAGCGTCATGGTTTTTTCCTGGAACTGGAAATGACTGTTGCACGGAAAGAGCCTATCTTCATGAAGGTACATATCTATACATTTTCAGAAAAAAACTGTTCATTTTAATTTTTAAAAATTATAATGCATGATAAATGTATTTGAGTGTTTCCCCAAACAGTGTTATTTATAGCTTTCACATCTTGATTTCCCCATATTTTTGATCACCATATTTTTATGTTTTACAAATAATATCTGATGCTACCTCTTCTTTCAGCTATTATTATTAAATGTTAAAATGTAATAACCAATAATTCTCCCTCTCACCAATATCATCAACAATTAATTATAATTCAGACAGTATTATAACTTAAATGATGATTTCCTGCCTACATAGTCAACACTCTTGTGGGTCCATTTGGCAGATCTTTTTATATTGTACCTGAGCAGTTAGCTTATGGACCAGAGTTAGAGATTTCTACCCTCTTGTAGTGAAACCTTGTATCCAGTTGACTCTAAACTGGAAAAGAATCATTTAGTTGGCAAAAGTTAGTATTAACAATAAGATTGATTTAATAAGACAAGGGAGGATTGGGAGACCATGTGGAACAGCATTCTAGGATAGGACAGATAAATAACTTTGCTGACTTGTCTGAATAAAAGTAACCTTGCTGACTTGTAGTTGCCAAAGTCAAGAATGACCTTGCTGACTTGTAGCTGTCAAAATAGAGAGTAACCTTGCTGACTTGTAGCTTTCAAAATAGAGAGTAACCTTGCCGACTTGTAGTTGCCAAAGTCAAGAATGACCTTGCTGACTTGTAGCTGTCAAAATAGAGATTAACCTTGCTGGCTTGTAGCTGTCAAAATAGAGAGTAACCTTGCTGATTAGTAGCTGTCAAAATAGAGAGTAACCTTGCTGACTTGTAGCTGTCAAAATAGAGAATAACCTTGCTGGCTTGTAGTTGGCAAAGTAGAGAGTAACCTTGCTGGCTTGTAGTTGGCAAAATAGAGAATGACTTTGCTGGCTTGTAGTTGGCAAAGTAGAGAGTAACCTTGCTGGCTTGTAGTTGGAAAAGTAGAGAATAACCTTGCTGGCTTGTAGTTGGCAAAGTAGAGAGTAACCTTGCTGGCTTGTAGTTGGCAAAGTAGAGAATAACCTTGCTGGCTTGTAGTTGGCAAAATAGAGAATAACCTTGCTGAATACAAAACTAGCTTTGTGGAGTTATACTTATGTGGTCATCAAAGACTTATTGCAATCATGTTTTGTGTAGTCAAAGTCTTAGTGCAATCATATTTATATAATTAATAGCTTAATGCAGTCATGTTTTATATAATGAAAGGCTTAATGCAATCATAATATTCTTTTTTAATCAAAGGCTTAATGCAGCCATGTTTCTGGTAGTCAACGGCTTAATGCAGTCATTTTTTCTGTAGTCAAAGGTTTAATGCAGTCATGTTTTTTGTAATCAAAGGTTCAATGAAGTCATATTTAATGCAGTCATGTTTAATGTAGTCACAGCTAAAGCATTCATGTTTTATATAGTCAAAGAATTAGTGCAGTCATTTATTGTGTGGTCAAAGACAGCAGTCTTGTTTTCTGTGGTCAAAGGCTTATTGTAGTCATGTTTTATTTGTTCAAAGTATTAATGAAGTGTTATTTTCTGTGGTCAAAGGCTTATTGTAGTCATGTTTTATTTGTTTAAAGTATTAATGAAGTGTTATTTTCTGTGGTCAAAGGCTTGTTGTAGTCATGTTTTATTTGTTCAAAGTATTAATGAAGTGTTATTTTCTGTGGTCAAAGGCTTATTGTAGTCATGTTTTATTTGTTCAAAAAGTATTAATGAAGTGTTATTTTCTGTAGTCAAAGGCTTACTGTAATCATGTTTTGTGTGTTCAAAGGCTTATTGTAGTTTTGTTTGTGTTCAAAGACTTGATGTAATCAGTATTGTGTGTTCAAAGACAACAGTCATGTTTTGTGTGTTCAAAGGCTTACCTAAAAATGGATGAATGGAGGTATGTCATGGTCTGCAAACATTTCCTGCTGCACTTTATTACTGAAGACAGTCTTGAGTGAGTATTATTTTCCTGAACAACACTCAAATATGTGTAATGTACAAGTGAGTATTATTTTCCTGAACAACACTCAAATATGTGTAATGTTCAAGTGAGTATTATTTTCCTGAACACTCATATATGTGTGTAATGCACAAGTGAGTATTATTTTACTGAACAACACTCATATATGTGTGTAATGCACAAGTGAGTATTATTTTACTGAACAACACTCATATATGTGTGTAATGCACAAGTGAGTATTATTTTACTGAACAACACTCATATATGTGTGTAATGCACAAGTGATATTATTTTCCTGAACAACACTCAAATATGTGTAATGTACAAGTGAGTATTGTGTTTATGAACAGCATTTAGATTTGTGTAAATGAATAAGAATACTTTAATTTGTGTAAATGAATAAGAATACTTTAATTTGTGTAAATGAATAAGAATACTTTAATTTGTGTAAATGAATAAGAATACTTTAATTTCTGTAAATGAATAAGAATACTTTAATTTATGTAAATAAATAAGAATACTTTAATTTGTGTAAATGAATAAGAATACTTTAATTTGTGTAAATGAATAAGAATACTTTAATTTATGTAAATGAATAAGAATACTTTAATTTGTGTAAAATGTGAGTGAAAGTATTTACATCAAGAGCTCACAAATTTGTGTCAAGTCAGGGTAGTACATACATCAACAGCTTGTGAGTAAGAGTACACATATTTGTATCAGGTCTGGTACATACGTCAACAGCTTGTGAATGAAAGTAAGAGTACACATGTCTGTGTCAGATCTGGGTGGTATATACATCAACAGCAGTTTTAATTGCATAAAGTGTGAGTTAAAGTATGTACATCCAAAACACTCATTTGATATAGCTTTAGTGAAAGAATATACATCCAGAGCACTCACGTCTGGTAAAGTATGAGTGAAATTGTCTTTAAAAGTATAAGAAACGTTTATCTAAAGCATCCAGATTTGGTAAAGTTTGAGTGTAAAAATGTATATCACATTTGTTAAACTTGAGTGAAAATATGTATATCAACTATGCTTAGTTTGGTAAAGCTTGAGTGAAAGTATTTATATCCAGTGAAAATATGTATATCCAAAGCACACAGATTTTGGTAAAAGTTGGTTGAAAATATATATCTGTCACATGTGGGGTTTATTTTAATGATCCTATCTCAAATTAATTATGAATTTAATGAATTGATTTTAATTAGTGAATTAGTTGACATGCCTTCTGGGACAGGCAATTATTCAATATAGTGAAATAGTTGACATGCCTTCTGAGATTGGCAACATTATCTTTCCCTTTTAATTAATTAACAACATTCATTCTTCTATGGCTCACCCCCAGCCAATTCCATTTAGCTGTCATTCCAAGAATGAATTAAAGTTGGGATAACAGAAAAATTTAATAGCGAAAACAATAAAGAATAAAATTACTTAACAGTACAATCAGCAAATGAGAACATTCACTATTCATACTGGCCCATTTGTTCAGAGTTTATAGCAACAGATTATCAATGGCGAGTGGTCTTAAGGATAAACTTAGCTTAATTCCCAATGAAGATGAACAGTCCAACTGTATTTCCATATTATTCACATAAAACCCCTTTGACAGCATGGCTCTCTTCGGATGATGAGGTCCGGATCAACCCACAAAAAGAAAAGTGAACCACAGGAGGGAAAGGAGAAGAAGAAGGGGCCCAGCTGCACAGAGTGCATTCCCCTTTGTAACTGGCATAATTACTACATTAACCTTAAGGAGAAGAAGAAAGGGACCAGCTGCACAGAGTGCATTCCCTTTGCAACTGACATAATTACTACATTAACATTAAAGAGAAGAAGAAAGGGCCCAGCTGCACAGAGTGACAGAGTGCATTCCCCTTTGTAACTGGCATAATTACTACATTAAGCTTAAGGAGAAGAAGAAAGGGACTAGCTGCACAGAATGCATTCCCCTTTGCAACTGGGATAATTACTACATTAACATTAAGGACAAGAAGAAAGGGACCAGCTGCACAGACTGCATTCCCCTTTGTAACTGGGATAATTACTACATTAACCTTAAGATAACATGGTGATAGTGGTGGAATATCTCTTACAGTTGATTACATCATCCAAAAATGTTAGCTACATGCTAACTTACATTTCAAACGAATTACTATCAGTTATAAACATGACAAGATAATTTAAAGAGTTCACATTCACAATTTGTCAACATAGATTTCAATAGTTGATATCCCATAGCCACTTGCTTATATTTAACAATGACATTACTTTATAATTTAGTTCCTCTCGGTTCAAAGAGCTTTACAATGGAGAAAAGGAATATGGTGCATCAGAACACGGGCTTATTACAATTTCATCATCCTACATATACAATTATACCACCACACAATACCTCTCTGAAAGAAATACACATTTATACAATTATACCACCACACAATTCTTCTCTGAAAGAAATACACATTTATACAGTTATACCACCACACAATACCTCTCTGAAAGAAATACACATTAGCTTCATACATAAAAATAATCATCAAACAAAATAAATACAAGAATTCTTCAGCATTCTGATTAATAATACATTTCAATAATTATTGTGAAGTCAATATATATATATATATGTGCTGACTAATCTCTGGATCTTGCAGAGCATATGTGTAACTGGCAGGATTTAGCTGTGTACATATATCTATCTGAGTGTGACCACAGTTTTGCATACATCTTGAGCAAAACTCGAGTATCCATATATCTACCTGAGGGTGAACACAATTTTGCATACATCTTGAGCAGAACTCAAGTATCCATATATGGCCATGAGGTATCTGGCTAACTTCCACCCTCTACTAATCACTCCTACCACGTGTCTATACTCAAGGGATGGCTAACTTCCACCCTCTACTAATCACTCCTCCCACGTCTTTATACTCCAGGGGTGGCTAATAGTCCACTACTTAACCTAAATTTCCCCTGGTCATGGCTGACTACACAATAAATCACACTGAAGGTCGATGTCAAACATTATACTACACAGTATCCATATCAGTTATAGAAAAATAGGAACAAATTTGAAGATAATTTCTTTAAAGAACCAGGAGCATAGTTTGCCCCATGAGTACAGCCCATAACAGTACCAAATATGCTTGGTAAGGTTGGTAAAGCTTGAGTGAAAGTATATATATCCAAAGCACTCAGATTTTGGTAAAAGGTGAATGAAAATATGTATTTCCAATCACTCAGATTTTGGTAAAAGTTGAATGAAAATATGTATATCCAAAGCACTCAGATTTTCATAAAAGTTGAATGAAAATGTGTATATCCAAAGCACTCAGATTTTCATAAAAGTTGAATGAAAATATGTATATCCAAAGCACTCACATTTGTTAAACTTGAGTGAAAAATTGTATATCATTTATTCTTAGTTTGGTAAAGCTTGAGTGAAAGTATTTATATCCAAAGCACTCAAGTTTTGGTAAAAGTTGAATGAAAAAATATATCCATAACACTCAGATTTGGTAAAGTTGAGTGAGTGGTATATACATTGTAGTACAGTTCAAGGTTTCACACTTTGTAATTTAAAAAAAAGCCAAAGAAATAACCTCACAGAATTCTTTCTGTTTATTGCCCATCCATTGCCTTCTATTTCTTATCTAATGCATGTTTATTGCCCATCCATTGCCTTCTATTTCTTATCTAATGCATGTTTATTGACCATTTATTGTCTGTCTATTGACCATCAGTTGCCTTACTATCCATGTTACTCTTCAGTTGTTTATCTATTGTCTATGTTACCTGTCTATTGATATATATATATATATATTGGCTGTCTATTGCTTGTTTACTCCTATCTATTGCCTATATGTTAACTGTCTCTTGTTATATATTGGCTGTTTATTGCTCATTTACTCCTATCTATTGTTCATCTGTTATACGTTACCTGTCTATTGTTATATATTGGCTGGCTATTGGCCATTTATTTCTTATAGGTTGTTTACCTGTCTAGTGTCTGTAAACTGGCTATATATTAGTTGTCTTGCTCAATTTGTTTTTCTATCTATTGCCTATCTGCTGCTTGCCTGTTGCCTGTATATTGGCTATCTGTTATTGTTCATCTTTTCCTTTTTTATTTTGCCTTTCTTTTGCCTTTTCTTGTATTGGCTGTCTGTTATTGTTCATCTTTTCCTTTTTTATTTTGCCTGTCTTTTGCCTTTTCTTGTATTGGCTGTCTGTTATTGTTCATCTTTTCCTTTTTTTTGCCTGTCTTTTGCCTTTTCTTGTATTGCCAGTCTATTCTCTACCTATTTTCTAACTTTTGCCTATGAATTACCTCTCAAATATAATTATTTTTTTCTTTTTTTCAGAAATACTCGCTACTTTCCAGAGAATCCTGCCAGGTTCTATGAGACCTTGTTTTTCTCAAAAGAGCGAGTAAGTTCTAACTGATTTTTTAAAAATTAAAATTAAATTAAATCATGTAATATAAGATGTGTATGCATAGTTTAGATATCAAAGCAAATACCAAGATGTAATATAAGATGTGTATGCATAGTTTAGATATCAAAGAAATACCAAGATGTAATATAAGATGTGTATGCATAGTTTAGATATCAAAGCAAATACCAAGATGTAATATAAGATGTGTATGCATAGTTTAGATATCAAATACCAAGATGTAATATAAGATGTGTATGCATAGTTTAGATATCAAATACCAAGATGTAATATAAGATGTGTATGCATAGTTTAGATATCAAAGCAAATACCAAGATGTAATATAAGATGTGTATGCATAGTTTAGATTTCAAATACCAAGATGTAATATAAGATGTGTATGCATAGTTTAGATATCAAATACCAAGATGTAATATAAGATGTGTATGCATAGTTTAGATATCAAATACCAAGATGTAATATAAACATTGAATAAAAGAGCAGACCTTTCCCTTCTATTAAAGTTACCTGGCATTTTCAAGTTTAATAACAGTAAAGAATTTTATTATTATTGTTAATATTATTATTATTATTATTATTATGCCCCTTTCCACGACTTCTGTTTGCCTGTCGGTTGTGTTCCAAGGTCTCGGAATCTTACCAAGATTCTGGGAGATCCAAGGTTTTACGGAGGATGTGGGCACTTCCGAGGAGCGCTGCTTTGAGTAGTGGAGCGATTCTGTGGTTTCCAGGGAGTTTATTCAGGTAGCCTTCCAATTCAGATGTTATGTTCCCCAAGGCTCCTATCACTATAGGTATCACTACTGCTTTTACATTCCACAGTCTCTGAATTTCTAATCTGAGGTCTTGGTATTTTTCTATTTTTTCTCTTTCTTTTGTTTTTATGTTTCTATCACTTGGAACAGCGACATCAATGATTGCTACTGTTCTGTTGGACTTATTGAGAACTAAAATGTCTGGTCTTCGTGCAGGGATCACCCTATCTGTTCTTATCTCGAAGTCCCACAGTATTTTGACTTCTTCTGTTTCAGTGACTGCTTCTGGTTGGTGCATCCATGCTCTTTCTGGGGTTTTTATGCCATAGTTCTCACACAGATTTCTATGTATGTGTTTTGCCACTTCATTGTGTCGTTTGGTGTATTCTGTTCCTGCCAGAACCTGACATCCAGATAGTATGTGTTCTGTTGTCTCATCCATGGATTTGCAGAGTCTACATTTGGAACCATTTGAAATTTTCATGATTTTCGTTTTGTGTGCTTTGGTGTTGAGTGCTTGATCTTGTGCAGCTGTTATGAATGCTTCTGTTTCTGCTTTCAATCCTGCCTCTTTCAACCATTTGTACGTTGATTGTTTTGTTGATATTTCGTCGGCTTGTCGTACATACTGGCCATGCAGAGGTTTCTGACTCCAGGTATGTGCTAGTTCTTGCTTCGTTGTTTTCTTCCATGTTTCTTTGTCTGTTTCTGGAGGTTGGAATAATCCACTCATCTTTACTGCTTCTATCAGTGGATCATCTTTGTTGTTATTCCATATGTAGTCAACAAGGCCAATGACTTCTCCTTCAATGACATGTTTGATATTCTTGAGACCTCAGCCTCCCATTTTTCGAGATACATAGAGCCTGTCAATGTCTGCTTTGGGGTGTAAGGCTTTATATATTGTGAGTAGTTTTCTTGTTTTTCTGTCCAGTTCATTTATTTCATTTGCTGTCCAATCTATGATACCTCCAGTGTAGCTTACTACAGGTATTGCGTATGCATTAAGGGCTTGTATTTTGTTCGCCCCATTTAGCTTGGACTTCAGGATTTGTCTTACACGTTTTTCATATTCTCTCTTAACTTTGGACTTCACTTCTCTCTGCATATTTTCTTGATTCTGTATTATTATTATTATTATTATTATTATTATTATAACAGTATACATATTTCATTCCATTTAATTTAGAAAACATAAATTATAATATTGACATAATAGATATTTCATTCTATTGTTGTTTTGAAAATAAACATTTCTTTATAATAACAGCAAAGATATTACATTCACGTAAAATGCAAATGTCCAGATATATTTGTTAATATACTGAACCAATTCAAAATTACAAAGCAATAGTCGCTTTTTCCTTTTTCTTATCAGGCAGCTTTTCACTACCAAAATGATGGGCCCCCAAAGGGAGGCAATCCTAACAGTGGTCCCAACTCAAGGATGGTTGGACAGTATCTGAATGGTGAAATACTGCGGGCTCAGGATGAAGCTGATTGGCTTCTGGTACATAGATACCTCCTACTTAAGTCCATAATTGCTAAGGTTTGTGATATACCTCCTACTTAAGTCCATAATTGCTAAAGTTTGTGATATACCTCCTACTTAAGTTCATAATTGCTAAGGTTTGTGATATACCTCCTACTTAAGTTCATAATTGCTAAAGTTTGTGATATACCTCCTACTTAAGTTCATAATTGCTAAAGTTTGTGATATACATCAAACTGAAGTCCTTAATTGCTAAGGTTTAGCAATATTTCCTACTTAAGTCCACCACAAATATACCTCTTACTCAAGTCCATAATTGCTAAGGTTTGTGATATACCTCCTACTTAAGTCCATTTTAGCTAAGGTTTGTGTTATACCTCTTACTCAAGTCCATAATTGCTAATATTTGTGTTATACCTCTTATTCAAGTCCATAATTGCTAAGGTTTGTGTTATACCTCTTACTCAAGTTCATAATTACTAAGGTTTGTATTATACCTCTTACTGAAGTTCATAATTACTAAGGTTTGTGTTGTACCTCTTATTCAAGTTCATAATTGCTAAGGTTTGTGTTATACCTCTTACTCAAGTTCATAATTACTAAGGTTTGTGTTGTACCTCTTACTCAAGTTCATAATTACTAAGGTTTGCAACATACCTCCTTCTCCATCTTTTACTCAGGTTTATGGTATTCCAGTTTGCCCATTCTTTGCACCCAATGAGTGTATTATACCTCCTCACTTTCTTCTGCCCAACATTTGTGACATATCTTTTTCCTATCCTTGTATCTCATGTTTCCTTTTTTAGTTCCTTGTGCCCAGTGTATTTATTATACCTTCTTTTCACTCTTTTGTTCCGTGTGTCCAGTGCATGTATTATACCTTCTTTTCGCTCTTTTGTTCCTTGTGCCCAGTGTATGTATTATGCCTTCTTTTCGCTCTTTTGTTCCTTGTGTCCAGTGTATGTATTATACCTTCTTTTCACTCTTTTGTTTCTAGCATTTGTGACATACTTCCTTTTTAGTTCCTTGTTCCAAATGTATACATTATACATATTTTCACTCTCTTTTACATAGTGTATGTGACATACTTCCTTGTGCCCAATTGTTTGTATTATATCTTCTTTTCACTCTCTTTTACTTAGTGTATGTGACATACTTCCTTGTGCCCAATTGTTTGTATTATATCTTCTTTTCACTCTCTTTTACTTAGTGTATGTGACATACTTCCTTGTGCCCAATTGTTTGTATTATATCTTCTTTTCACTCTCTTTTACTTAGTGTATGTGACATACTTCCTTGTGCCCAATTGTTTGTATTATATCTTCTTTTCACTCTCTTTTACTT
The DNA here is from genome assembly GCA_028829895.1 of Sinotaia quadrata. Classification (NCBI taxonomy): domain Eukaryota; kingdom Metazoa; phylum Mollusca; class Gastropoda; order Architaenioglossa; family Viviparidae; genus Sinotaia; species Sinotaia quadrata. The sequence continues at coordinate 97,347,613 of CM054183.1, read as the reverse complement.
AGTGTATGTGACATACTTCCTTGTGCCCAATTGTTTGTATTATATCTTCTTTTCACTCTCTTTTACATAGTGTTTGTGATATACTTCCTTGTACCCAATATTTCCTTTTCAGTTCTTGTACCCAATATTTCCTTTTCAGTTCTTGTTCACAATATTTCCTTTTCAGTTCTTGTACCCAATATTTCCTTTTCAGTTCTTGTACCCAATATTTCCTTTTCAGTTCTTGTTCCCAATATTTCCTTTTCAGTTCTTGTTCCCAATATTTCCTTTTCAGTTCTTGTTCCCAATATTTCCTTTTCAGTTCTTCTACCCAATATTTCCTTTTCAGTTCTTCTACCCAATATTTCCTTTTCAGTTCTTGTACCCAATATTGGTGACACACCTTTCATTTGCTTGTAACCAATATTTATAATATATCCCTTGTTTACTCTCTTGCACCAAATGTTTGTGACATAGTGACATACTTCCTTCTTAGTTCCTTGTATCCAGTGTTTGTGACATATCCCTTTAAACAATGTTAGTGACATAACTTCTTCTCAGTCCCTTATATTCAATGTTTGTGACAACTCCTTCTCCCAGAATTCACAACATTTTTCATTTCCATGCTATTGCATTTCTAGTTATGTTCAGGAATCACATTTTCGTATTATTATGCAATCTTTTGTTTCATACCAGTGTTCACAACATTTTTCATTTCCATGCTATTGCATTTCTAGTTATGTTCAGGAATCACATTTTCGTATTATTATGCAATCTTTTGTTTCATACCAGTGTTCACAACATTTTTCATTTCCATGCTATTGCATTTCTAGTTATGTTCAGGAATCACATTTTCGTATTATTATGCAATCTTTTGTTTCATACCAGTGTTCACAACATTTTTCATTTCCATGCTATTGCATTTCTAGTTATGTTCAGGAATCACATTTTCGTATTATTATGCAATCTTTTGTTTCATACCAGTGTTCACAACATTTTTCATTTCCATGCTATTGCATTTCTAGTTATGTTCAGGAATCACATTTTCGTATTATTATGCAATCTTTTGTTTCATACCAGTGTTCACAACATTTTTCATTTCCATGCTATTGCATTTCTAGTTATGTTCAGGAATCACATTTTCGTATTATTATGCAATCTTTTGTTTCATACCAGTGTTCACAACATTTTTCATTTCCATGCTATTGCATTTCTAGTTATGTTCAGGAATCACATTTTTGTATTATTTTGCAATCTTTAGTTTTGTAGACATAACATTTTAACAACATTTTTGTATTATTTTGCAATCTTTTGTTTTGTAGACATAACATTTTAACAACATTTTTGCTGACTTTGATAGATATACTGGTAATAGTATTATTACATTTCTTTTGCTAGCTTTTGCAGATATGTTCATCTTTAGTTTTGCACACATACATTCATCTTTGCTTTTGCTAATTTTGCACAGGTTTGTTGACATCTGTTCATTACTTTTGCTAACATATGTACAAATATATCAACAGTCCCATTCCTATATTGTTTTTACTAACTTTTGGGCAGTTATGTTGACAAATCATATCTTTACATTACTTTAGTAGAAATACATTAACAGTTCAGTACTACCTAACTTTTGGACAGTTATGTTGACAAATCACATCTTTACCTTACTTTTACTAAATTTAGTATAAATACATTAACAGTTCAGTACTACCTAACTTTTGGACAGTTATGTTGACAAATCATATCCAATACTACTTCACTAATTTTTTTAATTATTAACTTGACAAATCAGACATAAAATTTTCACAACTTTTGTACAGTTATGTTGACAAATCATATCCAATACTACTTCACTAATTTTTTTAATTAACTTGACAAATCACACATCAAATTTTTTTAATTATTAACTTGACAGATCACACATCAAATGTTTTTAATTATTAACTTGAAAAATCACACATCAATTTTTTTAATTATTAACTTGACAAATCACACATCAAATTTTTTTAATTATTAACTTGACAGATCACACATCAAATGTTTTTAATTATTAACTTGAAAAATCACACATCAATTTTTTTAATTATTAACTTGACAAATCACACATCAAATTTTCACAACTTTTGTAGACTGGAGGAGGCCAAGCAGTGGATGCTTGGCGACTGTTCCACAGCATTGCCGGGCAGGCCACATATTTGGCTTTTCTATGTGAAAGCCTACAAGACCTGACAATTCTGTCAATAGAATATACCAGGTTCAATGCCCAGAGAAATCCTAGTGCACCCTCTTCTGGTCAAGCCAGCCAGGTCAACACGGTGGTGTCTAAAGGAGACAGTCCTGTAAGCAAAAATGTAGGCTGTAGAGATATGTATTGAGCTATTTTTACTTGTGACATTTGACTTTTTACTGCTGAAGAGTCCAAGAAAATAATAGAATACATTAGCATACTTTTCTGTTGCTATTCGTAGAACACTATGGACTATTATTCTATGTGTAATGATATACTCTTAGAATCACCTAGACATGAAAACTGCCTACTGTAATGATACAAACTTGCAATTAATTACCTAGATGTGAAAACTCCACTGTAATGATACAGACTTGCAATCACCTAGATGTGAAAACTCCACTGTAATGATACAAACTTGCAATCACCTAGATGTGAAAACTCCACTGTAATGATACAAACTTGCAATCACCTAGATGTGAAAACTCCACTGTAATGATACAGTCTTACAACCACCTGAAAACTGTCTATTATAATGGGACAAACTTTCAATCACCTAGGCATGAAAACTGTCTACTGTAATGAGACAATCTTAACAAGAATCTAAACATGAAAACTGTCTACTGCAGGGGTCGGGAACCTATGGCTCGCGAGCCAGATGTGGCTCTATTGATGGCTGCATCTGGCTCGCAGACAAATGTTCGATTATAAAAAAAAATGTTTCTTTAGACTTCTTTACTCTACATATTAATTGCATATCAATATTTCATTCTACAAATGAGTTAAAGTCTACTAAAGTCTCAACGCCTGCATGAATTTAACCTCATCACGTATCAACCAGACTACAAAGCCATCAGCAAAGCTATGTAGCACCAGAAGTCACATTATTGGTAAGAAATACTCATTATTGATTAGTAACAGCATAACAATGTTATTCAAAAGAATTCAGAGACATAATTATTGTACTTTTAGTGTTGAAATTACGCAAAATGCACACATTTATTTGAATTTTTAGTTATAAACATAATGTATGGCTCTCACAGAATTACTTTTCAAAATATGTGGTGTCCATGGCTCTCTCAGACAAAAAGGTTCCCGACCCCTGGTCTACTGTAATGAGACAATCTTACAATAATCTAAACATGAAAACTGTCTACTGTAATGAGACAATCTTACAATAATCTGAAAACTGTCTACTGTAATGAGACAATCTTACAATAATCTGAAAACTGTCTACTGTAATGAGACAATCTTACAATAATCTAAACATGAAAACTGTCTACTGTAATGAGACAATCTTACAATAATCTAAACATGAAAACTGTCTACTGTAATGAGACAATCTTACAATAATCTAAACATGAAAACTGTGTACTATAATAAGACAATCTTACAATAATCTAAACATGAAAACTGTCTACTGTAATGAGACAATCTTACAATAATTTAAACATGAAAACTGTGTACTATAATGAGACAATCTTACAATAATCTAAACATGAAAACTGTCTACTATAATGAGACAGTCTTACAATAATCTAAACATGAAAACTGTGTACTATACTTTATGTACCCCTAAATATGATCTGGTGACTGATGTAATATTATTAGATTCCCTTGGATGTGAACAATTGTTATGTTTTTTAATGTTATGTTCTAAAACCCACTGTATCTGAACAAGAGTTTAATGCCATATTCTTAAGATTCTCTGTTAATAAATATAACTGCCTGTGTTCTAAATCTTGATAGAAATATTGACAAGTAAAAGTCTAAAATATAAGGTTGGAGTTTTTTGCAACTCTGTTAGATCTTGATGTTAAATATTGACAATTAAAAGTCTAAACTGTAAGTTATAACTCTTCCTGTAACTATATTAAATCTTGTTGGTAAATATTGCAAGTATAAGAAAATTCTTCTTGCAACTCTGTTAAATCTTTTCCAGAAGAAGTCAGAAATATGTACTAATTATGGTTTTTCTGCAGTATGAAATATATTTTTATTTTCTTTATTTCTACTGCTAAATCCACCAAATTTGTTTTAGTCAGAAGAGTTACTTCCTATTGACATTTTCAATGGAAACAGATTTACTTCCCATTGATGTTTCCACTGGAAAAAGAGTTACTTCCCATTGATGTTTCCACTGGATAAAAAGTTACTTCCCACTGATGTTTCTACTAGAAATAGAATTACTCCCTTACTCCCCATTGATGTTTCCACTGGATAAAGAGTTATTTCCCATTGATGTTTCCACTGGATAAAGAGTTATTTCCTACTATTTCCATTAGAAAGAATTACTTTCCATTGAAGTTTCAAGTCACGTCTGGTGTTGTGTCCTTTGAATCCTCTGGAAACGTGTCCTTTTATCCTCTGGAAATGAACATATCTGATATTGTATCCTTTGAATCCTCTGGAAATGTACATGAAGTGGATGGAGATCCAGAGTGGTAGTACCCGGGTCATAAACATAGAAACAATACTGACGAACGACGATGATGGACGGCAGTCATGACAACAGATTTGACAACGCCTGGTAGTTGTTACAGTCTTTATTGGCAGCTAGACACACTCAGAGACTCTCACTCAAATGTAGTAGTGCTCACTCAAACCACACACGCTCTTTATATCCTATGGGAGCGGCCTTCCCTGAAGCCCATGGTTCCAGAGAACGGAAATCTAGCGTGGGAAGGCTTCTAAAAATAACTTCCGTGTTTCTTTACTTACTTTCAACTATCAATAGCTATATGCCTGAAAATTACATAATAATTCAAGTATACAGTGAAACTACTATAATTATACTTTAATATACAAATCTTTTCATATATATGATCTGAAGAATTAAACCTTTAATAAAATAAAATCTGTGTTGGCGGGCTTCAGGAAAAGCATTCACACACACATAAATTGCAAAATACACAAATACAATAACATTATTCATCACATAAAAATACATCAATTAAAAATATAAACTATCTCCTTTCTAAATATATAAATATGAACTTCACTTACTAACTACCTAAAGCAATATATAACAATAAAAGCACGCACTCAGCGCCAATATAGCATGCGCTTTGAAACAAAGGGAGTGGTCCTGACCCATTTTACACAGACAGCCGTGATCCTAAAAGAAAAAGGAAGCGTGGGGATGCGGCTGTACACATACACACATGATGATGACACACAAACCAAAACTAACAGGGGCTACATACATATATGATGTTGTGTCCTTTAAATCCTCAGAGCACCTGCATTGTATCTTTAGAGACTGACATCATATCTTTAGACTCTTCAGGACAGAAACATATACTGACATTTTGATCCTTAAAATTCTGCAAACATGTACACATATGATGCCTTTAGAGTCTTCTGGACAGAGATATGTGTCTAATGTTTTTGTCCTTAGAATCTTCTGGACATGTACACATCAGATGTCATTTCCTAATAGTGTTCTGGACATTTACATGTGTCTGATGTTTTGTCCAAAGAATCCTTTGTAGCTCTGTGTGTGTGTGTGTGTGTGTGTGTGTGTGTGTGTGTGTGTGTGTGTGTGTTTGATGTTTTCAATCAGAGAATCCCCTGGACAGGTACATGTGTCTGATGTTATGTTCTTAGAATCCCTTGGACAGGTACATGTGTCTGATGTTATGTTCTTAGAAACCCTTGGACAGGTACATGTGTCTGATGTTATGTTCTTAGAATCCCTTGGACAGGTACATGTGTCTGATGTTATGTTCTTAGAAACCCTTGGACAGGTGCATGTGTCTGATGTTATGTTCTTAGAATCCCTTGGACAGGTACATGTGTCTGATGTTATGTTCTTAGAATCCCTTGGACAGGTACATGTGTCTGATGTTATGTTCTTAGAATCCCTTGGACAGGTACATGTGTCTGATGTTATGTTCTTAGAATCCCTTGGACAGGTACATGTGTCTGATGTTATGTTCTTAGAATCCCTTGGACAGGTACATGTGTCTGATGTTATGTTCTTAGAATCCCCTGGACAGGTACATGTGTCTGATGTTATGTTCTTAGAATCCCTTGGACAGGTACATGTGTCTGATGTTATGTTCTTAGAATCCCCTGGACAGGTACATGTGTCTGATGTTATGTTCTTAGAATCCCCTGGACAGGTACATGTGTCTGATGTTATGTTCTTAGAATCCCCTGGACAGGTACATGTGTCTGATGTTATGTTCTTAGAATCCCCTGGACAGGTACATGTGTCTGATGTTATGTTCTTAGAATCCCCTGGACAGGTACATGTGTCTGATGTTATGTTCTTAGAATCCCCTGGACAGGTACATGTGTCTGATGTTATGTTCTTAGAATCCCTTGGACAGGTACATGTGTCTGATGTTATGTTCTTAGAATCCCTTGGATGTGGACCTGCTGAGCAAGATGACTGCAGCATTTTACCAAAAGGCGTTACAGTTGTGTAGTCTGAGAACAGCCATGTTGGCCTGGGCAGTGCCAGGTTACATGGAAGGAAAACTCAAGTCCATCACAGAGAAGGATTCTGCAGATGGAAGACTTTTTCTTGTTTTTGAACAGGAGGTAAGTTAATTACAGGACTGTTTGTTTTTGAACAGGATTGAGTTAATTACAAGCATGTTTGCTTGTATTTTAACTGGAAGTCAGTTAATTACAGAAATATTTTTCTTCTTTTTGAACAGATGATTTAACTAGAGGATGGTTTCCTTCTTTTTGAAGAGGAGATGAGTTAATTAGAGGACAGTTTCCTTCTTTTTGAACATGAGATGACTTAATTAGAGGACAGTTTCCTTCTTTTTGAAGAGGAGATGAGTTAATTAGAGGACAGTTTCCTTCTTTTTGAACAGGAGATGACTTAATTAGAGGACAGTTTCCTTCTTTTTGAACAGGAGATGAGTTAATTAGAGGACAGTTTCCTTCTTTTTGAACAGGAGATGAGTTTTCTTGTTTTTGAATAGATGAATTAATTACATAGTTGCTTTCTTGTCGTTGGACAGGAGATGAGTCAGTTTCGTTTTTTGCTCTATTTAAAATTTCTACAGGAGTCAGTTATAGGAATGTTTTTTGCACTGTTAAGAATTTCTACAGGTAGTAGATAGTAGCAGTCAGCTAAAAAAAACTGGCTACAAGGAAATAGATAGTAGCAGTCAGCTAAAAAAAACTGGCTACAAGGAAATAGATAGTAGCAGTCAGCTAAAAACTGGCTACAAGGAAATAGATAGTAGCAGTCAGCTAAAAAAAACTGGCTACAAGGAAATAGATAGTAGCAGTCAGCTAAATACTGGCTACAAGTAAATAGATAGTAGCAGTCAGCTAAATACTGGCTACAAGGAAATAGATAGTAGCAGTCAGCTAAATACTGGCTACAAGTAAATAGATAGTAGCAGTCAGCTAAAAAAAACTGGCTACAAGGAAATAGATAGTAGCAGTCAGCTAAAAACTGGCTACAAGTAAATAGATAGTAGCAGTCAGCTAAAAAAAAACTGGCTACAAGTAAATAGATAGTAGCAGTCAGCTAAAAAAACCTGGCTACAAATTCAGAAAAACATTGTTGGTCGTTTTCCAAGAAATATATTTTACTATTTTCGAGGTCTTATTCATCTATTTTCTATGACCTTAGTCAAAATGAATGACTAAGTTTAATTTGTATATCCATGAAAAAGTATTTATTTCAAATTTATAAAAGCAATAAGTGTTATATCATACACACAATTTGTCTAGGGCTGAAAATACATCGTTCAGATTTGTAGGTAAATCCAACATACAATCACATTAATCTTTATCCAGTATTCATTTGTGGATAATATCATCATCTTTACATTTAGCCACAAAATTTTCATAGAAATTACCTACCTCAAATTATGTATCTGCTTGCAATCTTTAAAATTATCTAATTTGCTAAATGACATACCATCTGTCTTGTCTGGCCTTAGCTCATTGTATTCAATAAACTTAATATCTAGTCCACCCCTAACTTACTAATATGAATCATTGTAGTGTCTGGTACATTCTTAGGTCATTGTTAGGCTTAGTGTCTAATCTGTCTTTATCTCATTTACTCATTGTAATGTCTGGTTCTTTTTAGTTTGAGTGCATGGTTTGTCTTTAGCTTAGTTGTAGTGTCTAGTTCAACTTTAGCTGAGTGATGGGTTTAATGCCTAGCCTGTCCTTAACTCACTGTAATACCTGGTCCATTCTTGCTTCATTATTGGACATAATATTAGTTAATTTGTTGGTCTTATCATTAGTTCATTTGAAGAGACAATTAATTGAGCTCCATTTGAAGGGTACTAACAGTTTATATGTACTGAAGACGTCTTGGTAGTTGAGAATCGAAATAATTGACCATGTTTCTTGAAAACACTTCAAAATTGTGTAGGAAAACTCCATCTTAAAATATTTTCAATTTCATATTAAAAATTCTTCTTATCTTGGACATGTCTGTAAAATCTGACAAACTCTAAATCAGTGCATCCAAAAGTGTGCGCTGGGACACCATGGCTAACTCATAGGGGCCAGCAGGATAAGCGTTAACCACACTTACATAAACACAATTGGTATAGGTGTTTTCTACCTTTGGATGCTATGGAAAAAATTCTGATACACTAAGGGCACCATGAACTGAGAAAGTTTGGGAACCACTGCTCTAAATTAAATTAAATATCTAACATTATTTTATCATCATTTATTTTTTTTTAAATTACAGACTGTTGACATTCTTGAAGAGCTGAAGCAGATGTTCAGAGCTTTGTCATGCATGATTGGTGGTGATGTTCACTCTGTCTGCCAGCATGCACAGAATGGAGTCATGGAGGCTGAAAAAGAGTTAAAGGCGCGGCCCACTTCAGCCACTTCAGAAAGTTTAGCTGACCCTGAAAGGTATATGAGATCACGCCCACAGGCTACAAGGAAAATTCTTGATGATGAGATGTTGTATTCATTTGAATCAAAATCAAAATCAATGTAATTTACTCCTGTAGATCTGAGTACATGAGGTCATAGTGTATTGTCACCAAATGGGGTGAAAGTGGACATGAAAATAAATGCTGTGTAAATGCTGTTACATAACTCTATTCAGTTCTTTGGTGATTTCTAAACTCTATGTATAGATCTATTGGTTGTTGGTAAGTGTCCAGCATGCATTCAGGATTATGAATGTTAACGTTTGTATGTGAGATTGCAAAAAGAAATGAATAATGTAAACAATATAGGATAGTACAAAATAACATCACAATGACTCTTTCAGAACAACAGTAGGAAATTTCCTCTCTTTGTTTGGCAGTTACGATTTATCTTTATTGCCCTGTTGATTTTTTCATTCAAAAATAAAAACTAAAATCATTCATTTCACAAATCCATTCTTTCATAAAACATACACTCTAAGGATAAAGTACAACACTTTATAAAATCAATAGATGATGAAAATAAAAATAAAATTAACAAACTGTAACAATTTCTACACTAGCAAAGAAAATTTTGTCACTTTCAGATTTAAATATATACAACTTAAACATTACAGAGTCCAGCCAACAGTTCAATCTATTCAGAGACCTAGAGATATATATTTGTATGTTTGTGGTCAAATATAATATGCTACAAACTTTGTGACCAAATATTTGGTTGGAAAGACTGGAAAAGGTTAATGTAAAATTTGTGATAAAAAGAATGTTTAGTATAAAGTGATAAATTTATTGTACGTAACATGAATATGTAATATTTAGTCATGGATGACACTCTAATAAAAATAAAGTGTTATCCATGCAAAGTAAACCAATCTAAGAGCTAAGTGCTCTAACTATACTAAACTACTCAGATATTAGAAGGCCATCTCCACCATCCAACACCTCCCCACTTCACTTCCATATTTTTTATTCTATGGCCAGAGTTCTTTTGTCATTGAACAATCACCAGGGCTAGATCATACCATGCCTCATCCAACCCATTGACCAGGCCTACTTTTATATATAAATAAGGGGATACCACTGTGCAAAATGAAATATATTCTTCTTGATGTGTCTTTCTTGAGTGAAAAATTCATTTTTTGGGGGGGAGCTTAAAACCAAGCCCGAGATGAATCCATTGATATGATGGACTTAAAATGAAAATTGTTAGGTTTTATAGCAGATAGATTGAAAAATTCATTATTTAGGAGCCTAAAATCCCAGTTCAGACTTCTGAGCATAAGTCTAAAAGCTTCCTGTCATCACGGCAAATGTGTGTGTGTGTGTGTGTGTGCGTGCGTGCGTGTGCATGTGTGTGTGTGTATTGGGCTTAAAATGAGAATTATTAGGTTTAATAGCTGACAAACATATATTCAAAATTATATGTACAGATAACTGGAATGTTAAATAAACAGTCTTTGATAATTTTATTATACATAACTGGAATGTTAAATAAACAGTCTTTGATATTATATTGTACATAACAGGAATGTTAAATTGATAACCTTATTGTATGCAACAGGAATGTTAAACATACACTCTTTTATAATTTTATAGTACATAACAGGAATGTTAAAAACATACAGTCTTTGATAACTTATTTGTACATAGCATGAATGTTAATAAATGTCTACAGTTGTCTCTCAAATGTCTTAAATACAGGCAGGACAACATACCTACAATTACCTCTCACTAAATCAACATGACATGAATACATCAGGGCAAAATACCTACAATTATCTCTCACTAAATCAACATGACATGAATACATCAGGGCAAAATACCTACAGTTGTCTCTCCATACACCAACATTACATAAATACATCAGGGCAAAATACCTACAATTGTCTCTCCCTACACCAACATGACATAAATACCATCAGAACATCATACCTAGAATTGTCTTTGATTATAATCAGCATGACATAAGTACCATCAGGATAGCAATTTAGAATTATCTCTCACTATATCAGTATGACATAAATAATATTTCTGTGAGGAAAGAAGTCAGCTGGAAAAAAACAAAACCATTAGGACACCATACCTACATTTGTCTCTCACTGCATCAACATTACATAAATACCATCAGGACAGCATACCTAGAATTGTCTCTCACTACATCACCATGACATAAATACCATCAGGACAGCATACCTAGAATTGTCTCTCACTATATCAACATGACATAAATACCATCAGGACAGCATATCTAGAATTGTCTCTCACTACAATAGCATGTTATAAAGTTATGAATACAATCAGAGCAGCATACCCAGAGTTGTCTCTCACTACAATAGCATGTTATAAAGTCATGAATACCATCAGGGCAGCATACCTAGAATTGTCTCTCACTACAATAGCTGTCATGAAGTCATGAATACACAAGTTGTTTCTCACTACAATAGCTGTCATAAAGTCATGAATACAGAGCAGTATACCTACAGTTGTCTTGGAGTACAATAGCTGTCATAAAGTCATGAATACAGAGCAGTATACCTACAGTTGTCTCTTACTACAATAGCTGTCATAAAGTCATGAATACAGAGCAGTATACCTACAGTTGTCTCTCACTACAATAGCTGTCATAAAGTCATGAATACAGAGCAGTATACCTACAGTTGTCTTGGAGTACAATAGCTGTCATAAAGTCATGAATACAGAGCAGTATACCTACAGTTGTCTCTTACTACAATAGCTGTCATAAAGTCATGAATACAGAGCAGTATACCTACAGTTGTCTCTCACTACAATAGCATGTAAAGTCATGAATACAGAGCAGCATATCGACAGTTCTCTCTCACTACAATAGCACGAATACAATAAGGGTGGCACACCTACAGTTATCTCTCACTACAACAGCATGCCATGAAGTTATTGATACAATCAGGGTAGCATACCTAGAGTTGCCTTTCACTACATCAGGATGTCATGAACACCAGCAGGGCAGCATGTCTAGATTTGAGTCAAATATTTATTCATAGTCTTCTTTCCATTAAGCCATAAACATCATACAAACTATCATGTTCATTAATGCTGTCAAGACAATTATCACAACTTATTATCACAACAATTATCATAACTCAAGACAATTATCACAACTTATTATCATAACTTATTATCACAACTGATTATAACAACAATTATTACAACTTATTAACACAATTATCACAACAATTATCACAACTTTTTATCACAAAAATTATCACAACTTATTATCACAGCAATTATCATAGCTTATTATCACAACAATTATCACAGCTGTCTTCTTTCTGGCTAACCACACTTCCTGCTACAGAACCGTCAAAACACAGGTGTTTGGAACCCTTATACTTCAACAATCAACTTCTAACCATATTGCCTGCTACACAATTTTCAAAACATTTTAGAGTCCTTGAATTCAACAATAAACATCTCTACCCACTACATTGAATGTTTCATCAATACAGAAACAGGCACAGTCTTATGTTTTACTGACAGACTCCAGTCTAAAAGTCTGGCCAACCTCACATATGTGCACGCACAAGCTCGACATTTGAACTCCCCTATTCTTAGTGTACCCATAATGGAAACTAAAGCATTCTTTCTCATATCAGGATCCTGCCCCTGGATAGCTTGCCTTTAGAACTCAGATGTAGTCATACTACATCATTTTTCAAATGCTTCTCATACAGAACTTAGTTATTAATTTCACATTTTCTGTCTTCCTTTATTTCCTATCTGACTCATTATCTAAGTTAAAATTTTACATCTGTAAATGTGTACCTTGTGTGTTATTTGTTATGTTTGCATTAAGTTTTATTATATGTGTTTACTATTATATGCTATGTACAAGTTGTAATGAGTTTGTGTACGAGTGTATGTGATTCTTAATTACTCTTTATATTTATTACTGTGTTTTAAAGTATATTTTATATATTTATTTTGATGAATCATTTATTACTGTGTTTATTTATGTATCATTGTAAAATGCTTAAGAGTTTTTTTTATTAAAAATTATATGCTCTTATAAATCAACATATTACTATTATCATAAATGACTTAATTACATAATAGAAATGCTCAGTTCACATCTGTAAATGCCTTTAATAATTACATAATAGAAATGCTTAGTTCACATCTGTAAACGACTTTAATAATTACATAATAGAAATGCTCAGTTCACATCTGTAAATGCCTTTTTAATAATTACATAATAGAAATGCTCAGTTCACATCTGTAAACGACTTTAATAATTACATAATAGAAATGCTCAGTTCACATCTGTAAATGCCTTTTTAATAATTACATAATAGAAATGCTCAGTTCACATCTGTAAATGACTTTAATAATTACATAATAGAAATGCTCAGTTCACATCTGTAAACGACTTTAATAATTACATAATAGAAATGCTCAGTTCACATCTGTAAATGACTTTAATAATTACATAATAGAAATGCTCAGTTCACATCTGTAAATAAAACAAAATTATTTAAATTTATATAAATAAATAATACATAAATGTATTAAATTTCAGTTTATATTTGCATTATGAGTGCTTTATTAAGAGAGAGATTGGTTTACATGGTGACTGAATTGTAGAATTTTTTTTTAAGTCAGGTAAATTTTGATTAAATTTGTTTGTGAAAGTTAAGCTTGAGCTAGTGGCCTGACAATTTTATCGTTTGAAGCACAACTCTTTTTTCTTTTTTTGGGAGGAGGGATTAAACAAGGTCAAGGCACATTTCTCAGTCAAGCACTTATTGGTTATGGAATGCTTATAGGGTTGACTGTGCATGCACCTAGTGAAAAAAATCTTGTTTCCTCCCACATAGTACCAAGTAAAAAAAAACTGTTTCCTCATACATAGTCACCTAGTAAAAAAATCTTGTTTCCTCCCACAGTCACCTAGTGAAAAAATCTTGTTTCCTCCCACAGTCACCTAGTGAAAAAATCTTGTTTCCTCCCACAGTCACCTAGTAAAAAAAAACTGTTTCTTCCTACATAGTCACCTAGCGAAAAATTCTTGTTTCTTCCCACTAGTGAAAATTAACATGTTCTCCTACTGCAAAAAACCCCTTTTCCACTAACATGTTTACCTAGTGAAAAAAACCTATGTTTTCACTTACATGTTCACCCAGTGAAAAAAAACTTTGTTTTCACTTATATGTTCACCCAGTGAAAAAAACCCTTTGTTTTCACTTACATGTTCACCTAGTGAAAAAGAAACCTTGTTCCCACTTATATGTTCACCTTGGGGGGGGGGGGGAGGGAATCTTGTTTTCTCTCTATGTTCACCTAGGAGAAAACACCTTGATTCCATTTGCATGTTCACCGATGGAAGAAAAACCTTGTTTTCACTTAATGTTTATCTCATTTCATCTCACACTATCACCTTGAGAATAAAACTTATTTCCACTCACCTGTTCATCTTGGCTGGTGGTGGTTTCCACTCATATTACAGAACTTGAACTGTTTTCAAATTGTTTCAAGATAACTCTTTACAGAGTGGTTTGGGTTTTTTTGTGAATTCCCCACTGAGCCATTTTTCATAATGGAGTCCATATAATATATCCACCCACTCAGTCAAGTCATTCTCTAAACAAACTATAATGGAATCCCTATGTTGTCAAGTCATTTTCTAATAGAACCATAATGGAATCCCTATGTTGTCAAGTCATTCTATAACAGAACCATAATGGAATCCCTATGTTGTCAAGTCATTCTCTAATAGAACCATAATGGAATTCCTATGTTGTCAAGTCGTTCTCTAATAGAACCATAATGGAGTTCCTAGGCTGTCACTTATTTTCTAAATCAAATTATAATGGAGTTCCTATGTTATCAATAGTGTAAAATCTACTTATTTCAAACTGCTGGGAATAAAAAAAAAATTTAATTAACTGAAAATTAAGTTATCTGTATATATTCTTCTGCTTATCTTGTGGCTACTGTTCATATATTGTCGAATCTCACATTCTTTATATCTTTTGTGTGTGTGTGTGTATTTTGCATTACTTGGGTTTGCAATGAAGGAAATAAGAAATGTCATAATGCCAAGATGAAATATCCATTATTGTTTCTGTCATCTGTAATCTCTTTGTTGATGTGTAACATAACTGGGTCAAAGGAAAACTCCAGCACTCTTTACTTCTTGCTCTCTGCTCTTGTGTTTATATTTTTTCCAGCTACACATGGCAAACTTTCATAAAGAACCCATATACTATAACATTTATTGCAAATGTGAAAAAAATACAAAGCTTAATTGTAATGTTCTTTTTCTTTTAAACTTTAATCAACTTTAAAACATTTCCCATTGACACCTACATTGAAGAAAAACATCAAGCCGGAGTTTTTTATTTTTGAAGTGGTTGACTAAATTTTACTTGTTACATTCTTTTAACATTTGACAGCCTATCTTATATTAAATTATATTTTTAATATGTCTAGGGCTAAATTAATCAAAAAATTTCTTCAGAGACTGACAACATTGTGATGGTGAAAAGACTATAATTTTTTTATTAAAATGTTTGGTTTTTCTTTCTGATGAAATAAAACAGGGAAGATTTTTACTGTTGTTAAAAACAATGTTACATCAGTGATTTATTTTGAAATAACTATAAATTTAAATTATCTGTATTCAAACTAAAACACCCTTTTTACTTACTAAACATCCCGTCTATGAATCACCCTTATATGTGCAAAAAATCTTATTGAAGCAAAATACATTTATTGTATAAAAGAAACATCCCTTCCAAAATCAAGCACCAATTACATAAATAAAACACTTCTTTAATAGCCAAAACCATTTAAAGCACTCCTTTTACAATAAAAAAATCCCTATATCATAAAAAAAAACCACCTTTTACAATTAAAACGCCTATTACATCAACAAAACATCCCTTTCACCACCAAACACCAATTACATTAAAAAATCCACTTTCATAACAAAACCATATTACACAAAGCATTCCTTTTACATAAACAAAAGACCTTTTACATAAACAAAAGACCTATTACATAAACAAAAGATCTATTCCATAAACAAAAGACCTATTACATAAACAAAAGACCTTTTCTATAAACAAAACACCCTTTTACATAAACAAAAGACCTATTACACAAACAAAAGACCTATTACATAAACAAAAGACCTATTACATAAACAAAAGACCTATTACATAAACAAAAGACCTATTACATAAACAAAAGACCTATTACATAAACAAAAGACCTATTACACAAACAAAAGACCTATGACATAAACAAAAGACCTATTATATAAACAAAACATCCTTTTATAACCAAACAAACTATACACCATAATAACTGTTGCAAATTAAAAACACATTTTCACAATGAAAAAATAAAATTCTTTAGTAAAAACACAAACTAGAATCATTTATTTCTTTATTCACAAAAAAATGAAGCATAAAGTTGAAAATATACAAAAATAAAAATATATTTTCAGAAATGAGTAAATAAACTGTCCAATATGAAGTGTTTGGGGGAAATATATCAATAATACTTTGGTCATTTTTTATTTTATATGCATGAAAAACAAATATAAAATTTGCTTTTGTATATTTTTTATTTTATATTTTTATTTTATATTAAACTAATATTTTTTTTGTAAATACTAAACAATAACTATTAATGATACTTTTCCTCAGTTAAAAATAAAAATATAAACCTTGCATAATTTAATCCTAGATGCTTAATTACTACATATATAGGCAACTATTCTGTAATTCATTCCCTAGCAAAATCAAAATACATGCTGGTAAGCCAAATACATACTATAGAACAGTGGAACTTCCAAATGCCAGCATCAATTTGACATAGTCCAACCTTCTGAAAACAATTGTTAGACAAGACTCTGGTGTCATTACTTGCAAGATTCACATATTAACAACCTTCTGAAAACAATTGTTAGACAAGACTCTGGTGTCATTACTTGCAAGATTCACATATTAACAAGCTTCTGAAAACAATTGTTAGACAAGACTCTGGTGTCATTACTTGAAAGATTCACATATTACCAACCTTCTGAAAACAATTGTTAGACAAGACTCTGGTGTCAGTACTTGCAAGATTCACATATTACCAACCAAAGTTGTTTTGAGCAAATAGTCAGATCTATTGTTTTTCTAAATATCATATCAACAGCAATCAAAGTAAATATCTTTTGAAGCAAGAACTTGTAATGGCATATGATATGTGATACTGGTTGCCTTTGATATATTCATACATTTCTTTATAAGTTGTCTTCCATGGAATAAGCTACTTATACAGCTTTCAACAACAAAAAAATTGATTTAATTATATTAATTTTAGGGAAATGTATTGTTCAGTCATCTTTAACATATGTTGGCATTATTTAAATCATTGCTTATAAATTAACATTATTTTATAAGATAAAAATACATTAATTTCCATTTATTTACTAATTTAATCTTAAATTATATTAGATTAATTTCAATGGACTAAATTTTTATACCAACTGATCAGAATGTTCTGGTTTTCGAGCTAACTGGTCAGAATGCCATGATTTTCACACAAACTGATAATCGATATATGATTGTCACACAAACTGATATATCATGATTGTCACACAAAGTGATATATCATAATTGTCACACAAACTGATATATCATGATTGTCACACAAGCTGACGCTGACATATCATGAGTATCAAAAAAACTGATGTCATGATTGTCAAACATGTTGTCAGAATGTCATGACTATCAAACCAATTGGTCAGAATGTCCATGCATGATCACCTCAGAAAATATAACAAACTTTACAATACACTAAGTAAATTTTATATAATCCTATTTGCAGCCTGAAACTTGACATTAAGTGAATAAAATGTGTTACCAACCTCAAGTTAATTGTTTGCTTAGCACTCACTTTCAATATTCACTGACTGCATTAGTAAACTGCACTATGATATATCTGTATCACACACATCAGTTTAAAGAAATAATAGTCCATTAAGACAAAATTGATCTTTAATATCTAGGCTTGATGCATTCGTTTTCATACATGAAATCTGTGTCTTCTGTATTATTTTATTATACATACAGTCTCAAATGCATTAGTTGAAAATAAAATAAAAAACAAATGAAAAAAACCTGTATGTCCTTTAAAGCAATATATATATTTGCAAATGAGCAGGATGTTTCAACTGTTTGCTTTTTTAAAATCTCACTGTAAAAGATTTAATTTTTTAATTATGTTTTACATGATAATTGCTAATGTTATATGTCTGGATGGATTTCTTTGGAAAACAGAGGACGTAATTTCCTAATTAAAAGGCCTAGTGATTTTGCTAGTGGATTTGTTGTAATTTGCTAGTGAATTTGCTAGTAGTGATTTTTGGTATGTATATTCAAGATTATTATAATAGACATGTGTAAACTTTTTCAAAGTAGAAATATATTGTGAATTATATTTTTCAGGTTTAATCCTTTTGTTTACTTTCTTTATTTTTATTCATAAATTCATTTTCATAATAATCATATAATATGACAGAAAAATTCAGTTTAAAAAATTTTGTATGCATCATTTTGGTGTCAAATTAGTGCCTCCAGATTAGACTAACCCTAACCCTCCAGACGCCTCTCAAACTTAGGAACCTAAAACACAATACATATTTTTACAAGATGGCATTACAGATAAGAGGTTGAGATACTTAGCAAATATAAGTGAATATCATTATATAAATATGATTATCATAATCACAGTTTTTCATTTTGTGAATCTGAATCTCATAATGTGAATATCAGTTTAAGAATTTTTCGATCATTAATGAAAACTGTAGTATGAATAAATTACACAGAATTTGCAATAAAAATGAGACTGATACAAATAAAAAATAGAGAAATCTTGGAAAATATTCATATAACTATCTTCTTATATCAAATTTAATGTTTACTGCTTATGTTAATATGAACTATTATCATAAACAGTACACATTAAATTTAATATATGTCAGACCTTTTTCCTTGACACCATTCTCTACCCCAAAATTAGGAATTAAATATACTGTGGAAATAAAAGTCCACTAAATACAACCTTAATATAACAGTTACCTATATTTATTGATTAAACATAAGTGTAATAATAATATAAATGAGTTACAATGAAAATAATAATGAGTTGTGTCATCATAAATGCAAACTGCAGATGTAGGGGGATCTTAGAGGCATTCTGCTTTAAAGAAATGTCATAAATGAGAACAGCCACAGTCAAGGGTCATCTGTATCTACTGCATATGAATGTTAATGTTATTTTGAACTATTTCTCCACATATATGTAAATTGCTTTTAAATATTAGTGTTATTGTGTACTGAACTAAATTTGAAATTGAAAAATAAGGTTCTTATGGATTCATTCATATCAGCAGGTTGATATAAATAAAGACTGCCATAATCCAAGACCCTAAAATAACTCTAGATTAAAATGGAATACAGCAATTGCTCAGGGTATGAACATAAGCAGAATTAACTAGGAAAAGACTATTTAAAACATTTTTACCATTAAATAATTTTTAATAAACATTTTTAATAAACCATTTAATAATTTTATTGTAAATAATATCTGATTTATGACATAAAAATTATTATCCACAGATTTATCTTGATATACAATTACCCAGAGTGATATAGACATATCTAGATCTACAAAGTATCATCCAGAGTTATACAGATATATATATATATATATATCTACAAAGTATTATCCAGAGTTATACAGAGATATATATATATCTACAAAGTATCATCCAGAGTTATATATATATACAAAGTATCATCCAGAGTTATATAGATATATATATCTACAAAGTATTATCCAGAGTTATACAGATATATATATATCTACAAAGTATTATCCAGAGGTGTTTTTTTACAGATATATTTAGAAATAAAAAGTATTATCCAGAGTTAAACAGCTATATCTAGATTTACAAAGTATTATCCAGAATTATACAGACAGATATATCTAGATATAAAAAGTATTATCCAGAGGTGTGTTTTTTTTTTTACAGATATATCTAGAAATACAAAGTATTATCCAGAGTTATACAGCTATATCTAAATCTACAAAGTATTATCCAGAATTATACAGATATATCTAGATCTACAAAGTATTAACCAGAATGACACATGTGACAAGGCGAAGGATATTTATAATTCAGTGTGAAGTTTTTTCCGGTGCTATCTTTAGTAATCTTTGACTGCAAAAATATGAGTTGTGGACCAACAGCCATCAAATAAATTACATATCTGTGAGAATGTCTGCAGACCAGGGCTGTAACATTTTGTAGTTTGCTTCAGTTGATACAGACATGCCCAGTTTGCTTCACTGCAAGTATGGAGGTCCATGCTATAGTCTATTCTATTCAATATCACTATTCTTGGGGATACTTTTAAATTCCTAACTTCCTAAGCCTAAGTGAATGAGCTACTATCTAATTGTGTACTAAAAGAAAGTAAGTCTACCATCTAATTGTGTACTAAAAGAAAGTAAGTCTACCATCTAATTGTGTACTAAAAGAAAGTAAGTCTACCATCTAATTGTGTACTAAAAGAAAGTAAGTCTACCATCTAATTGTGTACTAAAAGAAAGTAAGCCTACAATCTAATTGTGTACTAAAAGAAAGTAAGTCTACCATCTAAATATGTACTAAAAGAAATCAAGTCTACCTCTAAATATGTACTAACAGAAATTAAGTCTACCATCTAAATATGTACTAAAAGAAATTAAGTCTACCATCTAAATATGTACTGAAAGAAATTAAGTCTACCATCTAAATATGTACTGAAAGAAATTAAGTCTACCTTCTAAATATGGACTAACAGAAAGTAAGTCTACCATCTAAATGAGTACTAACAAAAAGTAAGCCTACAAAGTAACTGTGTCCTAACTGAAAGTAAGCCTACCAACTAAATTGTTCTGACTTAAAGTTAGCCTACAAACTATTTCAAACTAAATGTGTACTAACTGAAAGCAAGCCTACAAACTGTTTACTAATTGAAAGTAATCCTACAAACTGAATGTGTATTAAGTGAAAGTAAGTCTACAAACTATTTTCAAACTAAATATGTTCTGACTGAAAGTATGCCTACAAAAAATCCTCCATAAGTGTAAATAGATTACCTTATCAGTTCAAATTCTAAATGAATTGATAAAAGTGATGGTTTCTATTTTTATCAGGAATGATGGGAAGGAGAGTTCTTGTTGTTTACTTATCTCCCTGGATCATCTAGTTTGGTTACATACTAGGTCAAGCTACATTTCCAGCCTACTCATTTTAAGCTCATCTGAAGTGAACCTGCAGATGTGGCCTTCATGTTAAGCTTCAAGCATTCATTGTGATGGAGTGTGATTGCAGCTTTTAAATGCATTTACAGTATTTCATCAGATAACATTTGTAACATTACAATTACTAAATATCACAATTTGTAGTATTTCATCAAATAATGCTTGAAAAACTACATTACAATTACTAAATATCACAATTTACAATATTTCATCAGAAAACACTTGTACAATATACTATAATTACTAATTATCTCGATGTGTACTATTTTATAAGAACATTTGATAAACTACATTATAATAATTCAATATCACAATTCTGTGTCTACAACACCTAATAGAAATATTATTTTATCCAGAGATTACAATCATGATAAAATGACATTCTATGGCTTCAGACACTAAGCAGAAGTAGATGGTTGTAATTATTACCAAAAATGATTGGTGTACTAAACTAAGTTAGAAATTATTAAGGATGACATTCTTGGCTCCAGCAAACTGAAAAGAGCCCATAAACTAAGTTATGAATTATTAAAGATGACATTCTTGGCTCCAGCAAACTGAAAAGATGGTTAGTGTACTAAACTAAGTTATGAATTACTAAGGATGACTTCTTGGCTCCATCAAACTGAAAAGAGTCCATAAACTTCATCTATTCAAGATTCACTAGCCATAATACAAACTTTACCTTCATCCATTAAAGATTTACTAGCCATAATGCAAACTTTACCCTCATCTATTCAAGATTTACTAGCCATAATGCAAACTTTACCCTCATCTATTCAAAATTTACTAGCCATAATACAAACTTTACCCTCATCTATTCAAGATTTACTAGCCATGAAACAAATTACCCTAACCCATTCAAGATTTACTAGCCATGATACAAACTTTAACCTCATCTATTCAAGATTCACTAGCCATAATGCAAACTTTACCCTCATCTATTCAAGATTTACTAGCCATGATACAAACTTTAACTTCATCTATTCAAGATTTACTAGCCATAATGCAAACTTTACCCTCAACCATTCAAGATTTACTAGCCATAATACAAACTTTACCCTCATCCATTCAAGATTTACTAGCCATAATGCAAACTTTACCCTCAACCATTCAAGATTTACTAGCCATAATACAAACTTTACCCTCATCCATTCAAGATTTACTAACCATAATACAAACTTTACCCTTATCCATTCAAGATTTACTAACCATAATGCAAACTTTACCTGTGTTCATTTGAGATTTACTAGTCCTAATGCAAATTTTAAAATTTACTCTCATAATTTAGTGTTCTCTGAGAAAATCACTCTCTTTCCAATCATTCTTGAGTAACATATTAAGGTTAATAGTAAGCTGGAGTTATGCTCATATTTTTTACAAGATCTTGTATTTCATTCTCCATCTTATACAATGATGGTTCAATCTTCTGAAATCCAACAAGCTCAACCTCCCGTAGTCTATCGCTCCATTCAGACTTTGAAGCAAGAGAGAGCAAGGCCTTTGTAATCTTCTCTTTCAGGTTTTCTTTAAATACAAACACACAAATGTAAATGATAATAAATAAATTATTTCAGATGCAAAAAATAATAATAAATAATAATAAAGTATCACACATATATATATAAAAAATAATATTAAAGATCACATACATATATCAAAATAGTAATAAATACACAAAACATTCATATAATAATAAAAAGTATCTCATACAGTAAATAAAAACACATACACATCAAAGCAATAATAAATGCAACATTGAAATTAATAATAAATTACAGAACACATTCATAGAATTAATAATAAAGCAACAACATCCATACAATAATAAGATTAAAGTAACAGCCACACAAATAATAAAGTATAATACATACAAATAATGAACTTATAATAAGTAATAAAGACAAACAAAATTAGCAATACATAAAAAAGCAATTATACATTAGAATACAATAATTTGTCTAACAACAAACAATTAGAAACCCATACATAAATGTATAATAAAATAATATACATATACAGATAATAAACATAGTAAAACATACATTTAAATAATAATGAATACAAAGAGAATAATTTTATGATGCAATTTTGCAAAGAGGGAATAAGTGAAAGAATAGTGAAATATCAATCGCAAGAATAGTGAAATTCAATCACAATAGTATGGTACACTCAGTAGGCAGATGAAATTATAATTATTTTAAATGCAGATCTTGAAACATTTAATATAAACTGCATAGAACAGTCTTCTTTCATCTAGTAATATTTCCAAAAATGCATGTTAGGTTTACTGAGTTTTGATGTGATTTATCCTAAAATACAAATGAAGACTGTTGTATTCATGACACGTATACACAATACAAATATGTATATATACTTATATGTGTGTCACAGGAAATGAGGGACCGAAATTATATTTTATTTCATTTTAAAAAAAAAAACGCTAACAAAACTAATTGAAGTAATTCAAGTTTTGTTATTTTTCGTATGTAGCATGTAACTTCCAGTAACGGTCACCTAAGATCTCTTTAGTAGACAGACGTTCGTGACGCAGTGTGTGTCAATTATCATATTGAATATATATATTAGTTTATGAAGAATATGTATGTTAAATAAATTGGGACAACTGCGCAATACCGTCACATGTTGTTGACGAGAGAAATGACCAGTGCGCATTAGAATTGACCACAGAAAAGCGTGCATCACGATTACCACTATATATCCAAGGCAAAAATCATGTCACAGGGCATAGCTTCTGGAAAGTTCTGGAGACCTTCAGTAAAGCTATATAAGAGGCAAAATGAAGACTTTATTCTCAATGTTGAAAACGTCGATTCGTCTGAAGCCAGTCTAACTTCACGTATGAATTATCTCATGTACAGAGATTTCATAAAGGAAAGCTGCAATAATCTCTTTCCATCCGTTTTCCATCCGTCTGATGCCATATATTGAGTAACGAGGCAAAATTACTCAGTATAACTTTTGGCAAAGTGGAAAGTTCGCTGTCAAAGAAAACCCATGCATGCGATGCTGGTTGTATGCAGTTAACGACACGAGGGACCAAATTTGTTCTTCCCCCTGTCTGAGTTCGTTTGGCAGTCTATCCCGCTATTGAGAAGGCTAGCACCGAGATTTTCTTACAGACAATCCGGATTTCTACACTCAATGTAATGCGACGACACATCCCACTGGACGACTCCACCCGATAATGCTAAACGTCGTTGGCGTGTCCGTTTACAACGACCATTATCGAGGCTGACAACAGTCAGCAAAATTTCAGATTTCTCCCCAGTGATAATCTGAAAGTGGTGCCTAGATTCTGCAGAATCTTCACCTGTAATGCGACGCCTCAATTGCGTCCTATCTTCTCTTTGAAGTGCCGCTTATAAGTGACGTGTGAGCTTACGTCATCTCCTTGGAACTCTGACATTAATAGTGAGTAAAAATTCGCACGGCTAACGCGCACATACTTAACTCTAGAACTCTAAGAAAATGAACACTATTATATCGTTTGCAAAATAAGAACTCTAATGTTAAAAGTAATGCTTATTTTACATGTCAACTATTGTTAAAGCGGCCCCATTTGCCGCATAAGAATTGTGTAATTAATCTTTATTTTATATTTTGAATTTCATCATTTTCATCTCCCCTTATTTCCCACAGAGTGTATGACATTGGAAAGTTGAATGAATGATTAATCACTGTGCGAAAGAGTAGTGCCCCTTTTAAATCGGGAAATAAATAACCTGATTTAAACATCTTTCAACTCTCTTGTTATTCATAGTTTTTGAGAGGGACGAAAGAATTTGTACTATTGTTTTGCACCGTTTGTCTGTTCGTCCATTTATTCACATTTATGATACACACTCACAACACACACCGCCAATAAAACGTTCCTTGGCATGACACTAATAAACTGGGCCCCACCCAAACATCAATGGTGTATGTCATGTGTGTCTATGTAACAACCTGACACGACGTAGTACTGGCATACGTCACATGGGCTTTTCTTGGAGGTGCACCGGAGCAGGCCAAAAATAGACTTCACCCCTTGCATCTCTAACTTCAGCTCGGGGTCGGCTTGTAACGAGCCTCCCGTTTTGTGACAATGTGTATGTGTACAAATATCAGCTATATATACTTATATGTGTACAAATATCAGCAACTAACTTATACCTGCATATGCATAAACTTACACAAATATGTACACTAACATAACAAATATTTCAGATCGGAGGCAGCAAACATCTGACATGAACTCTCACCGGCACAAAATCAGGCACTGAGTATTATATACATCGACACAGACCGGCAGGCAGCAAACATTTGATATGAACTCTCACTGGCACATAATCTGGCACTGAGTATTATTATAGACACTGATACAGACACTGAGTATTATAGACTCTGATACAGACACTGAGTATTATAGAAACTGATACAGTCACTGAGTATTATATACACTGATACAGGCACTGAGTATTATAATTTATATACATTGACACAGACACTGAGTATTATATACATCAACACAGACACTGAGTATTACCGGTATATACATTGACACAGACCTGAGTATTATATACACTGATACAGACACTGAGTATTATATACATCGACACAGACACTGAGTATTATATACATCAACACAGACATTGAGCATTATATACACTGATAGAGACACTAAATATTATATACATTGACACAGACACTGAGTATTATATACATCGATACAGAAAATGAGCATTACATGTATATACAGACAGACAGATATACAATGCATGACTGATACAGTGAATGGCAATATGTGTATATATGACAATATACTGATGACAACAGTTGATGGACAATACATGATTGGCACACAATAAATGGGCAGTGTATGAATGACACACAATAAATGGGCAGTGTATGAATGACACACAATAAATGGGCAGTGTATGAATGACACACAATAAATGGGCAGTGTATGAATGACACACAATGAATGGGCAGTATATGAATGACACAATGAATGGGCAATGTATGAATGACACACAATGAATGGGCAGTGTATGAATGACACACAATGAATGGGCAGTGTATGGTCACAACAAAGTGGGTGGAGTAGTGCATGGCTGAGTCGTGTGCACTATGTATGGCTTGATGTGAGAATGAATAGAGATGTTGTTATCATGTGTTCAAATCACTCCTCTTCCACCCCACAAGTTAGCTATGAACCAAGAGACAAATGGATATGACTGGTTCTACACCATTAGATAGTAAAAAGACCCCAGTCATCCGCAATCTTAAATGCCTAGACCAGTGAAGATGCTTTATAACCCAATCACACTGGGTCTTAAACATGCCTAGACCAGTGAAGATGCTTGATAACCCAGTCCCAATCAAACATGCCTAGACCAGTGAAGATGTAATAACCCTGTCCCAATCAAACATGCCTAGACCAGTGAAGATGTAATAACCCAGTCCCAATCAAACTTGTCTAGACCAGTGAAGATGTAATAACCCAGTCCCAATCAAACATGTCTAGACCAGTGAAGATGTAATAACCCAGTCCCAATCAAACATGTCTAGACCAGTGAAGTCACTTGATAACCTAGTCCCAATCAAACATGCCTAGACCACATCCACAGATAATTAAATGATAGTGTGTGCTATAATGTATACAAAATACATATTCTCCACCCAAGCACTCCTATACCCCAAGGAACATAATCAAAGCCACATGCACCTAGCACTTATCACATACCTCTTAGAGACAAACACACTCACCTACTATTTAAAAAAAATTATTAAAAAAAAATATATAAAAAAACCCCAAACACAAACACACTAACGACAGTCGTAACAATGAGCAGACATAGAAATACAACACACAAACCGAACAATGCACAAACACCCCACCTCACCCTCCCTGAATACCAGTGAAAGAAGGAAGGCCTCTCAGGAATCCACCAAAAACTGAAAACATCACCCAGATGAAAAGTTTTACAGCAATTCCTGCGGGGCGAATAGAGAGTGGAATCATCATCATCAAAGACAGAAAAGATTTACACCATGTACAATGTGTGTGGAAGATTACTGTTTTAATGGAAAATCTTTAACAAAACCATTCAGACAGCTGAATAGAAAACAGAAATGCTGTCGTTACTCATCTTAGAAAATAAGCCTCCTTAACCCAAATGATCCATATGTCTTCAGACATTCATAGGGGCAAAAACTAATACTGGTTCTTTAGGGAAACTTTCAATTCTAGAGTATTCCAAAGATCAACAGCAATGGAAGGTCTGAGAAGAGGAAATAAGAATATTGGGGAGTTTTTCAGTTCTGTCGAAAGGAAAAGAAACTTTTAAATATGGATATGATAAGTAGATCAGAATTTGTCTCTCCACTGGTATCAGTCATACTATGTACAGACAATAAATGGCTGACACACTTGATCAACAAGGCATTACTAATACATACATACTATGTACAGTAATCAATGGCTGACACACTTGATCAACAAGGCATTACTAATACAAACAAAACTATGTATGGGTAATTAATCAATGGCTGACACATATTTGATCAGTAATACTTTACTACTATACTAACACATGCTTACAGTGGATGGGCAATGTATGACTGACACCAGGCGATAGGCAATACATGGTTGATACCAATGGAAAGACACAGCAAGGCTGACAAAAGGGAATTGGCAATGCATGATAGATACTAATGGATAGGCAATACATGGTTGATACCAGTGGAAAGACAATGCATGACTGATACATATATACAAAGTTGATAGGTAATGCAAGGCTATTTAATTTATAGTATATACAATTAATAAACAGATTTAGCATTCACAAAATACATGGAAATATCACAATATCTCTAATAATACAGTGCTAGATCCTCTGCTGTTGTGAGGCTGATATGCACACTGGCTGGTATGAAAGCTGACATACTGTTTACCCATTTCTAATTGCAAGACTCAAGGGGTACTACTCTGACCACACCCACTGTTCAACTGGGTTTATCCATTTCTAATTACAAGACTCAAGGGGTACCACTGACTATACACCATTGTTCAACTGGGTTTATCCACTACCGTCATGCAATCTTATGTCTGTCTAGCATTTTCAATATGCTTAGTGTACAGTCCAGTCAAGGTTCGAATATATCTCCCTAAACCTGTTTTTAGCCATGATCAATTATGTTGCCTTATCAAGGGCTCAACAATCTTGCCATGTCAAAATTAAAATTGACGGATCTGAACAGGGAAAACTGGTGAATAGTAACGATTTAACATTCATTAAAATGTAGTTTACAAAGAAATATCTTTCACATAAGTACATGAGAAAACTAATGTGACTGGGATTTAATGAAACCCAACAAATTAAAAATTAAAATAAAAACATGAGGTAAGTGATCCTGTTGAATAGAAGGTTTATTTCTAATCACTGAAATTGCAACCAATAAATAATTTGCATCACAAAACACTTGGAAATATTAGTTACAATACAATCAACAAACACATTTAACATTCATTCAAGCTATAGCACTTAATAATACAGTCAACAAACAATTTGCATTCACAAATAGGGCTGTCATTTAATAACCTTGTCAATAAACAATTTGCATTCATAAAACATAGGGCTGTCATTTAATAGCCCTGTCAATAAACAATTTGCATTCATAAAACATAGGGCTGTCATTTAATAACTCTGTCAACAAACAATTTGCATTCACAAAACACATGATTACATCAATTAAAAAAACAAATGATTATATCAGTTAATTTACACAATTGAAATTCAACAATTTGTGGATAAACAATTTAAAAATAAATTCAGAGCATTCACAAAACATGATTAAAGTGGTTAATAATACTTTTCAATAAACAATTAGAATTCTCAAAACATTATTACAGTGATTAATAATACTTTTCAATAAACAATTAGCATTCACAATAATATTTTTCAATAAACAATTAGCATTTTCAAAACTTAAGCCTAAACCAGATAGTAATACATTCTGTAAAACATGATTAATGTTAATAAAATATCCATAATTATTCCAATTAATAATACATTAGGTAAAAAAATCAATTAACACTAAAACAGACTATGCTGTTAATAATATATATAAACAAAAACATTTACTAAACACAAGATTAACAAGGTAATACTATTTTCATACATACACAACACATAATGATACTGACTAATAATAGTGACATAAAGCACATGACCATAATGCTTAAAAATACTGATGAAAATCACAATGAAAATTTACAGTAACATAGTAATAATCTTTAGTCCAGTTAGTGAACATAAAATGAATATTCTGGAAAACATAAAGCTATAATTTCACACAGTGAACATTCACAAAGCATGCAGAAATAACATTCACAAAACACATGGCCATATATTTAAGAATTATTTGGCCACACATTCATAAAACACTTACAAAACATGACTATTCACAGACACAATGTGCGATCACACATTTTCAAAACATGACTCTACATTTTTCACACAAAATAAACATTAACTCAATGCAGACCTGCCTACCCCCCACCTCAGGAAACCAGAAGATCAATGATCCAAAACCAGAAGATTTTGAATAGAAACAAGATGATTTTATGCGGTGTCTGGCATTTTAATAGAAATAACAATAATATAAAATAAATGCAAAATAAAAACAAATAATGTTAATATTTGTAAATAAACTTACCAATATTGTAATGATTATGCAAAGCACAACAATTTGTCTACATTTTTGTCTAGTCTCCATTCCACTGTTTATTTTAGACGAATTTTTGTCAAGCACACCAAGTGTTACGCAGTTTTATTTAGAAATACATTGGTCAAGATATTTCTTTAGACTTCATTTGAAGAAGGATCTTCACATTTCAGAATAATGAGCCATTGAAATACTGCATCAGGATTTTCACTTTTACAGAAATTCATTAAATATTTCAAAATGAAATTTAAAAATATACATTTATTTTTATTATCTACTGTACAAGCCAACATATGCCAGTTAAAATATTTTAAGAAAAAAGTTATGATTTTTTGTTGTTGTACCCATCTAAAATATATTTTTGGGAGAACACGTAAAATTAAAAAAAAATTACTTAAAAAAAAACAAACCTAAAGCATATAGGCTTTCATCCATGCACAACCTTTTAACTGTATGTGTGAGGAACTAGTATACCAAATTTCAGGGACATGGAATAATTACAACTATTCAAAGGGGTTCTTAGCATATAGTTCAACAGAGGAAAAAAGTCACTTTAAGAAAAACACATTTAAAGTAAAATAAAGCCTACAGAACTTTAAAACTGTTCAAAGTTGCTTATTTTTTTTTATTTTATAAATATACTCTATCCATACTACATTGGACTGCTCTTAGTCATTTAGCTCTCTTAACAACATAGAATTAAATATGCTACCCTTTACATCCTCAGTGTACAGTCTTTTTATTTTCTAATTCTATACAACCAGAATATTGCAAGGAAATTTTTAAAAATATATTTATCAAACTACATTAATAAAATTTGGAATATATGCTGTCTTTGTTATGAGAAAGCAATATCAGTTGTTAGTTTTATATTATCTGGTTTAGATTTTATTTTATAAATTATTTAAATATATAAAACACCTATATTTTTTTTAATTTACATGCCCATTACACTAGAGAAAAAACAGTGAAAGTCTTCCTGTAAAATTTAAAATGTTATTAAAAAGACATTATTCTTCAATAAGCATACTTTGTTAATTAACAATTGGATATGATTATTATTTTTTTTAAAATGTTTTAATTATGCATTTCTTCGTCTTCATGTAGGTGTATTTATTATCATGCCTTCTAAAATTCTATTATAATGTGTGTACTGTGCAATCACAAAATATCAATGGATAATTTACAAATACATATATATATATATAGGCCTATATATATTTCTAATTTTATTTCTTTTTTGGCAGAAATGATTAAAATTAAATATTCAACTAAATGTTCACAATTCCGTAAATTACAATCAAACAAATTTGACTCAGGATCATTTCTATATTGCTGATGACTTTTTCTTTTAAAACTTATGTGTCACTTTTTTAATTATAAATTTTGAAGCCTTACATATTATATTAGAATAATTACAACAGATTCAAAAAAAATGATTATTTGAACCTCTATGCAGTTTCAAACATAGGCCTACCATTATTGAAAACGTCAATCTTTTTCCTAACATTGCAATATAATTCGTCAAAGTAGCTCATTTCGGATGGATAATTTCTGAAGAATATTACACTGATTGTCTTACATGTAAGCTGGATATTATTTATTAAAGTAAATATTTTGTAATTGTCAAAATGGCATGGCGTTGTACATGTACTATAGCTACTTGGCCGCCATTTTGAAAAAGCAAACTTTGTCTATCGGTCGAATGGGCAGTAGAAACATTATGAACCGAATTTGCTTATCCCACTAAGCTCTGACTTCTAAACATAAAAAAAAAAATATTTAAAGAAAATGTTTATTTCACAAGCGAAATTGTGTTTTGTCAACTAAAATTAATAATGGCCGATGACTAAGATTCCGGAAGTGTTAAAAAAGGACTCTTATGTTGAAGAGTCCTAGCAGATGACAAACAAGCAGGTGTTTCATTCTTTCATAACTCAGGGAAAAAAGAATTGAAAATGAAAATGAAAGCGGAAGATTTCTTTTGGAAGCGAAAGAGCGGGAGATTCTTCCACTAAAAGCAGAAGGTAGGCAGATTTGTCAATGTGTGATCACACATTTTCAAAACACAACTCTACATTCAGTTTTACACACATCGAACATTAACTCAATGTATGATCACACATTTTCAAAACATGACTCTACATTCAGTTTCATACACAATGAACATTCACAAAGAACACTAGAAAGCACCTGGAAGTCTTGAGTTGAACACTACTGGCTGAATTGGCATTGGACCAAAAGAATCAAGCACATATAAATTCTTAGCCTTCTCTGGAAACTGTCTCATAAAACCAGAAAGGCAGGTTGAATCAATGGCTGCAGCATCAACAGTGTTATTCAAGACAAAGTCTATGGATTTCAGATGAGAACCTGGAACAAGATGTAAAGGATGCAATGAGTACATAAAAATTGTGATGAAATACAGAAGATGTAAAGAAAATGCTAAAAATTTCATGAAATACAGAAGCTGTACAGAGTATGCTAAAAATTTCAGGAAATACAGCTGTAAAGAGTAATTTAAAAATTTCACGAATTACAGAAGCTGTAAAGAGTATGCTAAAAATTTCATGAAATACAGAAGCTGTAAAGAGCATGCTAAAAATTTCATGAAATACAGAAGATGTAAAGAGTATGCTAAAAATTTCATGAAATACAGAAGCTGTAAAGAGTGTGCTAAATATTTCATGAAATACAGCTGTAAAGAGTAAGCTAAAAATTTCATGAATTACAGAAGCTGTAAAGGATGCAATAAGTATATATATTATAAAAATTGTCAATTACAGAAGATATAAAGGGTGCATTTAGTACACAGAAAATGCCATGTATTATATGGCTAAGCTGAGTATGCAAAATTTTCATGAATTACATATAGAAGATTTAAAAGCTCTACCGAGCATGCAAAAAATGTTGATTTACAGATGTAAAGGCTGCACTGAGTGAAGTAATGGGGACCTAGAGTGGTAGTACCTGGATCATAAAATGAGGACAATGTGATGAATGAAGATGATGAATTACCAAATAAACAAATGCAATAACATTATTCCTAATATAAAAATACATCAATTAAAAATATAAACTATTTCCTTTCCGAATATATACATGTCAACTTTAGTTACTAACTATCTAAAACAGTATACAACAATAAAACAGGTACTCTAACATAGCTCTATACATTAGCAATGAAATGTTTAAGCACCAATATACAATGCAATTTAAAACAATATACAACAATAAAACAGGTACTCTAACACAGCTCTATACATTAATGCTGGCAGGTTTATGCACCAATATACCACGCGATTTAAAACAGCATACAACAATAAAACATGTACTCTAACACAGCTTATACATTAGCGCTGACACATTTATGCCCCAATATACAACGCAATTTAAAACAAAGGGAGTGATTGTGACCTAATTTGCAGACAACCATGGTCTTGTTAAAAAAAACAATACAAAGATGCAGCTATGATACACACACACACAAATACCTGCACACAAAACATTTACTAAATAACAGGGGCTACATGAGTATGCAAAAAATGTCAAATTATATATAGATGTAAAAGCTGTAATGAGTATGCAAAAACTGCACTGAGTATGCAAGAAATGTCAAATTACAAATGTAAAGCCTATATTGAGTATGCAAAAGATGTTGAATTGCAGATGTAAATGCAATGAGAACATAAAAATATCATGAATTACAGAAGAAAAGGTCACATTGGAATAAAGGTGTAAAATGTCAAATTTACGCGAGGGTGATATTAGAAAGAATTTTTCATACAGAAGCAAAAAAAATGATAAATATAGGACAAAAAAAAGTGCCATAAAGTATTAATGGTTGTATTGGGTATGGAGTTGTAAATTTTAATTGTTTTAATAATTTTTATTTATTTATTTGTTTATTTCTTTTTTTTTAATGTCATACAGTTTTAAAGTTTTTACTTGATATGGAACAGTAAATTTTAATTTTTTAAAATTTCTTTTCTTCTTTTCTTTTTTTGGGGGTGGGGTGGGGGCAATAAATGTCATACAGCAAGAAAGTGTCATACAGTATTAAAGATTGTGCTGGGTAAGGAGTTGTATATAAGGGGGCAAGAAAATGACCACAGAAGTCAAATCTGTTAGATGTAAAGAACTGTATGCATGGGAGTGATACAATAACAGTAAAGATGTTGCGTACAAAACATATACCCAGACGTAATAGAATAAAAACATATCACGTGTAAAAAAAACATTTCCTTGTGAAATCCAAATTAAATTATTCGATTAGCTGCATAATTATACACATAATGACATATATTTTAGTGTATAAATTATTACAATAAAAATATATGACAGAGTAAAATTGCCTATCCCTATTTTAAATTTAAACTGTTATAGAAATTGTTAAATTACTGAATTAGCTGCTTAATTATACACATATATTTTAGTGTATGAATAATAAATTATTACAATTTCTATATGTGACAGAGTAAAATTGCCTATCCCTATTTTAAATTTTTATATAAATTGTTAAATTGTCAGAGTAACCCGTCCTTGTGCACTCCTTATGATGGTATATTTGAAAGTGTCTGTTTTGAAGTAAATGCTCGAGGCAAGAATATTCTAGATTTGCTGACGTAATGCAAACTAGTGAGTAGTTTTATTATCCAATGATTATGATTTACAAGAATGAGACCAGCCAATGGGGTGAGATTAAAAAGTTTACTTGCTTAGAAAATTTTACTGTCTAATCATTTTGAATTTGGAATGGCAAGAAGAAAGTGTAGTCTTGAAAGGTGGCCACTAGCTTAATGGTGAGTTAGCTGACAGGTTGAGTGAGAACGGACTTATATGTTATATTTGTGTAGAGATGTATTATATGAGTTGCTTTATTTCTACAAATATATGATCTAAGCTGCTCACATTTAGTGTGCTGACACTTGACATTGTTAGATATGCTGTATTAATTATAGTATGTGCGTGAATCGGCTAATGAATGCAGGAAACTGGAAGTTGAGACTGGAATGTAAGAAAGAATAGAGTTATAAAGTGATAAACTGGAAATTTAGGTTTGCTCCTTAATTATATTTTGCAGTGAGCAAGTAGCCTTTCCAGATGCCTATTTTTCAAGTGCTATATAAACCTTCTGGTTTAGTGTTAAAACTGCTACAACTGACCTTGATAAAGGCTGGAATGGCATGCAAATGTAAGGACACACTGCACTCTACTGATGTGAAGGTGGCAAGATTTGTTGTCTACCTGAACAATTTCTAGTGTAGACAAATGGTTGGACATTGCTAATTTATTGTTCTGTTTGAAGGAGTGTAATACAGTAAAAAGAAGCGCCCAGAACAGTGTTTTATTCACATGCAAATGACACATATGGAGTTCTCAAAATTGAACTGAACTATAAATTGCAACATTGTGGTAAAGTGTTAAGACCATGCTGAATCAGGTTACATAAAGATTATTATTAGTAATATTACTTATCTCTGATAGCTCCATCTGTTCTCTGAAGACTATCTTGTGATTTGTAATGATTTTAATGTTGAAAGTGAAAGGCTGTGTAGTTACAAAATTATCCAAACATGGGTTCATGCAATATTAATGTCAAGTAATCTATTTCATTGTATTTGTCATATGTATATTTGATTGTTCATTTAATAAATTTATTGACCTTCTTACACTGGTATGTTGGAGAAGAAAGTGGGTGGATGGGGGCTCACTAAATATAGATTAAAGATGGATTTGTCTTCTCCTTTAGTAAGAAGTTTTCCACCTAAGGAGAGATTATGTGACTATGAATATTTATTTTTAATGTAAAAGAGAGAAAACATTTACAGCGTCTGTATATCCGCCAAGTGAGAGAGAGATCAGTGGTGACTCTGGAGGATCATTAATAAAATAAATTAAGATTCGCATCTCTTGGAATTAGTTATGAAAGATTAATTAATAGTAATAATAATTTTCATTAACTAAGTGGCATTGTCATCACACTATACTATAAATCATTCTATAATATTGTGTTTCATAAGTAGAAAATAAAGTTTTAAAAAAAATATTATACTTTGTGACTTAGATCTGATAGCAGGGAATCAGGACAAGCTATTTCATGAAATGTAGACAATGGGAAATAGAATAAATTAAGATTGATGTAGGATGCTGAATAAAAGAATGTACACAATGGGAAATAGAACAAATTAAGATTGATGTAGGATGCTGAATAAAAGAATGTATTTCATGGAATATACATAATGGGAAATAGAACAAATTAAGATTTATGTAGGATGTTGAATAAAAGAATGTAGACAATGGGAAATAGAACAAATTAAGATTTATGTAGGATGCTGAATAAAAGAATGTATTTCATAATACATGGTGGTAGACTGAACAGCTGCTACCAGACCCAAAGAGAGTCTGCAGCTGCAGATAAAATCTAACAAAAGGAAATAGAACCCATTTCTGCCATGGTCCACA
This sequence comes from Sinotaia quadrata, assembly GCA_028829895.1. Lineage (NCBI taxonomy): Eukaryota > Metazoa > Mollusca > Gastropoda > Architaenioglossa > Viviparidae > Sinotaia > Sinotaia quadrata. Next base: position 97,310,971 of record CM054183.1, on the reverse strand, counting down.
TCAGGCTGCATTCCTACAACAGCACAACTGGATAAAATAGCTCTGGTTTCATGTGTTCTAAAAATAATCTGGGCATGTAGAATGAGCATACTTATACACCTTTCTGTTGCTGTTCCAACTATAATGACAATGTTTGACTAAAATTATCTTTAATTTGTTCCAACTATAATGACAATGTTTGACTAAAATTATTTTTAATTTGTTCCAACTAAAATAGCAATGTTTGACTAAAATTGTCTTTAATTGTTCCAACTATAATGACAATTGACTAAAATTATCTTTAATTGAGAGAGATGTCTAAATTTACCAACTTTGTGAGACAGATTTATGAAAGAAATTTTAATGCCGAGTTTTGCATGTAGAGATCTTCAGAAACTGGAAAAGGGGCAATAAATGACTGAATACCCTGATCAGGGTGTCTATTCTTTACCTGAAAGAAAAGATCTGTTACTAACCACAGTCAGCCATCTTTATGTTTTGTAACCGATCTGGACATTGGCTTGTCTTTGCATCAAAGAATCATAGAAAATGCAACTGATCTACTAAAAAAATGAATTAATAAACAACATGCCACTTAAAGAAACATTCTATCCATTAAAAAAATGTGACAACAAAACTTGTACATAAAGAAAGATGATACAGGTTCAGACTATATAGATGAATCAAATTAAGGAGAACTTTCATAAAAATAAAAATAAAACCTTTTTTTAAAAGTTGTCCTCAGAATATCACGGGTCATACTAAAATAGTATGTAAGTTTATGGGAGAATGGCAGGTGACATCTTTCGGGAGCATAACAAAATGCAAGAAAGTAATACACAGTTTGAATTTATGAATTTTCCAACACGCACAGTAAAATTATTAACAATAAAACATACTTTCAGAGGGCTAACTTTCAGAGGGCTAACATTTGCAGTGATCAATATTTTTTTTCAATGAAATATTTCAAAACTTAGTATGTACATTTTACTTCTGAGGAGTATGTTGTTGTTTTTTTAATATAATATTATTTTTAAAATTATTTTTAGGGTGCTCAATAGAAACTTTGTGAGGTCATATTATAAAGGAAGAGGGATCTAGGTTTGGGCGATAAGAAAGGGGTGAGAGAGAAAAAATGTAGCACAATGCAAGACATTAGGCCCATTCTAAGTAATAATATATATGAAAATCACAGCTGTCCTGACAGACCTAATATCTAAATTCTACATGGCTAAGGGACATAATTAAACTATGAAAGCAAGCTATCCATTTAGCTAAAGGTTGTAATAATATAGAGAAAAACGAAGAGTTGTAGCAACTAAAAGTTTGAATTCTACATTGTTAAGGGACCTAAATGAACAAGAAAAACATACTATCTTTTTACCTAAAAGTTGTAATACTGTTTATGAGAATATGAAATCCTGACAGACCAAATTTCTGAACTTTACAATAAAATATAAAATACAATATAAAATCTTTTTACCTAAAAGTTATAATACTGTACAAAAATATGAGTCCTGACAGACCAAATCTCTGAACTTTATAATAAAATATAAAATACAATATAAAATCTTTTTACCTAAAAGTTTTACTAATATACAGGAAAATGTCAGCTGTCCTGGCAGCCTAAGTATGAAGTCTGAATGTCTATGAGATGACTGCATAGAATTAAAAATTATTATGAAATGCACAGTTATAATTTCTTAGAAGAATAAATCAAAATTACCTGATTTCATAATATATCCAAAGAAGCTGGCATTGTAGCCCATCTTTTTCAGGTGTGCCAGAACAACTAGATTTCCACTGAGTGACACTTCGTCATTGAAGGCCCACTTTGCTCCTTTTAGGGACTGAAAGTCTTTGAATGTTGTCCTACAAGAAACAACCACAAGCAGACAGATAAAAGAAATAATGACAGAAAATGGACAGATGAAAAAGCAAATATTTTGTCTTGAAATGATTAAATTCCATTATTAATTAATTATAATTTTTTAAAAATAATAATTATTCTGTATGACTAAAACAATGAATTTGTATTGTTATGTTCATGAAACAACAGCACACAGTTGGGAAGAATAAGCATGTGTAAGAGTTGCATTGGGCCCACACAGTCGGAAAACATAAGTGATTAAGCTAGGTCAAAGACTGAGTGGAATTTGGGTTAGCTAGCAGGTATAACAGTTGCACTAGGCCCCACAAATGTCAAACATAAGTGATCAATCTAGGTCAAAGACTGAGTAGAATGGGCCATAATTATTACATCATAAAACCATCTCCATATATAATTAATTATTAATAAGAGTAGATACTGGCATCAGTGTCGATAAGTGAGTTAGATGCTACAGTTAATACAGTATGAATACAAACCACTGAAGTTTCATACAATTCTGTATCAACAAACAATTTAAATTGCAAACATGACATGTCTAAAAACTAAAAGTGTTATTTATAGACACATTTCCTCGAAAATAAACTGATATGTTCTCCAGTGACATATTATTCAGAATTCAAACTGAAATAAATTCTCTCTCACACACACACACCCTAAATAATTGTTTGCTAGGACACTAGAAAATAAGGCTACCTAGTAAGTTTGATGTTAACTTCTGATTCATGCTTTCTGATTTCATGGATGGGTGCAGAGCACAGAAGGACAGCTTAGAGCAAGAAAGAGAAAGGTCATGAGCCAGTGACATGGGTGTGTTGGGGATAGTGGGTGTCACCTGCCACCCTTCTCTCCCGAAGAAAGGGGGTGGTGGCTAGTCGATGCCATGTAGGTCTTGCATAGATGTTATTACAAATCCAGACACAGAATACCAAGATGGTTATTTGGCTTGAATTTTATTCTGCATGTAGGTTACATATTGCCAACATGTTTGCATGTGTGATTGCATACAGGTAAGGGTGAAGTGTAGACAGCACAGACGACACAATGTGTAACAACGACCACAACCACTCTTTCAAAACCATAGACAGGAAAAAGTCTCAATATCAAAATATAAAATGTCATCATAAAATTAATATTTTAAACTGTTATCAGCATTTTCCTAAAGGTTTGATTTAATTTAAAAAAACAGAACAAATAAAAATAATAAAATCAACATCAAACAGCTCAACAAGCAATAACACTCAACAGCCCAACAACATACAAGAATCCAACAAACAATAGCACTAAAGAAACCAACAAGCAACTCTAGACTAGCAACACTAAAGCCCAGAAAGCAACAACATTAATGAATCTTACAAGTATTAATAGCAAAATGCTCAACAAGCAACAATACTTTCTAGAGCCCAACAAACAGCAACACTAAAGCCTAACAAGCAACAACAGCAAATATTCCAGCAAGCAACAAAATTTTCTTGAGCCCAGCAAGCAATAACACTAAAGAACCCCTCAAACAACAACACTTAATAGCAGAGTCCCTAAAGCAACAGAACTGTTTTAGTCCAGCAAGCAGCAAGACTAAAGAATCCAACAAGTATTAACACCAAACATCCCAACATGCAATAACACTTTCTTGTTTTCTAGACGGATGATGACATCGGAGAAGTAAACAGGTCGCCCTCCAGCCATTGGATGAGGAATAACTGGGGCAGCCAGGCAGAGTTCAGTAAAGCTGTTTTTCCTTTCCAAAAGTCCCATGTAGCCAGTACTACACATGAAAGCTGTATCAAAGAAAGAATGTATAATATAAACAGCCACAGATCACACATTTAATTTTAACTGTTGGCCTGCATATTTCTTTAAATATTAAATATTCTATTGGTTCCTAAATAAACCTAACCCGCCAGACATGAAACATACCTCTTCAGACATGTTCTAAATGCCTGTATATTTCAATGCTCTATACATATGTCTACTAGTTCCTGAACATAAACCTACCTCTTCAAACAGGAAATGTTCTATTGCCTATATGTATATGTCACACAATGGCTTATATACACACCCACTCCTCCTCTAGACTACACATAAACCTACCTTCTAGAACAGACAACTCACTAAACTTTAACTAAACTAACCAATCAAAGTACAGCTCAGCCACATGAATGACTGTACCAGAATATCACCTGTAAATAGTTAGTTGAATGCAGCTGACCACCAATGCAACACATATTTTGGCTCCCAGTGCTGACAAAGTATATTCATACTACTAACCTTATCGCCAGTTATCCACAGAAAAATATCATCCTCTGTATATATTACTGCCACAGGTATGTGGTTTTGCTTGCCTAACTAATATTATATTCATGTTTATCTCTTGACATTAACTTTATTTTATACTGTTATGTTTTGCTTATGATATTTAAATGTATGATGACCATGTAAGTAAGAGTGTTCTGTCAGAAAACACATGAGGACGTTTTCTTAGCCCATGTATTTTTTATTGGCACACCAGCACTCTATCTTGGGTGTCACTTAGTCTGGGTGTAGTTTTGACAAGCAGTGAGCCAGCCATGAAGCAATACCAGAATGGAATGATCCATGGGCCAGAGATACAGTTCCATGGTCTTTGTGTGAAACCATATATACATATATATACACTGGGACCCCAGACATCATCATGATCATGTCAGAGAACCAAAGCTAAGTGACTATAAAACCAACAAGCTGAACTTCTTCAATCAAGTTGTAGACAAACTCTACCAAAGTAGTTTTAGAGTTCACTTAGAAACATTCAGTGTTCTCTTATAAATTCAGTTAGTGTACTCGTATGAATGAACCAAATAACTACTACAGTGCCATAGGACTCAAAATGAACATTCTCTTACAACACTACATGGACTTGATTAGACACTATAACTACACATATATTCTAAATGTAAATGTTGAACTATTTGCTATATGTAACCATGCTTTCTTATGTTATTTCTTGTTGATACAATTATTGTTGATACTTAGACCACTTATGTTAGTGTGACTCCAATTGTTAATGTTGTAGTCTTATCACATGTATTTATTTACTATCCTGGCTGTATGTATCAGGGGGCTCGAGCTATCTTCTAAAACTATCACTCTTCTATTCTACATTATCTATCATTCATCTTTCTAACACATGTGGCCAGCAAGAAAGTGTTTTGGGGATTAGCCTAAGGTTACAGGCAGCACAGGGTGGTGGAGGATCAACATCTTGCCCATTTCCCAGCAAAATGTCACAATATATTTACATATATGTCTATTGGTTCCTAAACACTAACTTATATCTGCTAATTGCCTATATATTTCACTATAATGTCTACTGGCTCCTAAAGATAAACCTAGCTCTGCAGATGGGAAATGTTCTAATTGCCTGTATGTGTATCAATGCTGTACATATATGTCTATTGGCTCCTAAACATAAACCTAGCTCTGCAACTCTGTGTATTTCAACAGTCTATAGACATGAAATATTCTAATGGCTCCTAATCCTAACTCTAAAGTCCACCTTATTCAGGGAAAAATGCCAGCTTTTTCCCAGAATAATACAATTTCTGCCATTGCTCCTGTAATAATATATACTTCAGATAATGAATGTGTGGTATTTAGCACAAGAATATGGGATCATTGCTAATTTGTGATATAAACATTTTCTTAGCAACCAAGCTGGAACAGGTGGATAGGAACAATGGCAGCACCCTTGACTTGTTGGCATTTTGCCAAGAATGATGTGAAGAGATACGGAATGTATTATTTGCTACATTATATATTTAAGATTTTGTTAACATAATATGTTTGAAGGAAAACTTCAAAATCTAAAACAAAATACCTACAAGATATTGGCTAAATCTAGACAGAAAATGGTGCAGTTAAGACACATAAAAACAAAATATCTACTAGATTTTGGCTAAATCAAGACAACAGAAAATGGTGCAGTTAAGGAACATAAAAACAAAATATCTACTAGATATTGGCTAAATCAAGACAACAGAAAATGGTGCAGTTAAGACACATAAAAACAAAATATCTACTAGATATTGGCTAAATCAAGACAACAGAAAATGATGCAGTTAAGACACATAAAAACAAAATATCTACTAGATATTGGCTAAATCTAGACAACAAAAAATGGTGCAGTTAAGACACATAAAAACAAAATATCTACTAGATATTGGCTAAATCTAGACAATAGAAAATGGTGCAGTTAAGGCACATAAAAACCAAAAACAAGGAGATGGAAATCTAAATCAACATATATTTTGAAAAATAAATAACTAAATATTATGGTTAAAAATTTTATTTCTCTCATTCAGTATTTATGCAAGAATAGCCAAATTATTTTACCAATACTGAAACATAGTGTATGGAATCAAAAGTTGCAAAGAAAAATTGAAGTGTGCCACAGACTTGATATTACTTATGTCAAAAATGCATTGACCTAAAACATCATGCTGACCATAGAGAAATGGAGTTTCTTAAAAGCTAAATACAAATTTTTCACAGATATGACAGAAGTAGGTTATTTCAAGATATAAGTGTTTTTTATGATAGAATTATGTCAGTTCAGGACATAATAAACTATTATTCAAGTAAAAAAAAAAAGATTAGTTTAAGACATGTTATTATTTGTGACAGAATTAAGTCAGTTTTAGACATAATAAATTATTTCACCTGACAGGAAACAATCAGCTTAAGACACCACAATTATTGCTCAAAGATATCATAAGTTATTACTCATGACAAAACTAGGCCAGTTCATATAATTTTTTATCCATAATACTTAATAGAAATGGGTTATTATATGACATGAAAGAAGTAAATTAGTCAAAGATGCAAGTCATTGCTCATGACAAATAATGTCGCTCAGTCAAAGAAGATATCATAAGTTATTGCTTGTAATAGAAGTAGATCAGTTTAAGATATCATAATGCTGATGAGAGATATTTGAATCATGCTCATTAGTGATGCTTGACTCATCATAACAGAAGTAGTTCAGTCTAAGACATCATGAGGTGTTGACTCATAACAGAAGTAGTTCAGTCTAAGACATCATGAGGTGTTGACTCATAACAGAAGTAGTTCAGTCTAAGACATCATGAGGTGTTGACTCATAACAGAAGTAGTTCAGTCTAAGACATCATGAGGTGTTGACTCATAACAGAAGCAGTTCAGTCCCAGAATTAAGATTTTACTCATGTCAGAAACAGGTCACTACATAACTTCATAACATTACTCATGGAAGAAGTCAGTCAGAGAAACATGTCGAAGGTCCTGAGAGAAGCAATTAGTCCAAGATATTATGTAACTGATTACTAATGAAAGAAGTCAGTCAGAGATACAAGTCGCAGGTCCTGACAGAAACAACCAGTCAAAGACATTATAACTGATTACTAATGAAAGAAGTTGGTCAGTCAGAGACACAAATTACTGCTCATAATGTTGGCCAGTCCAATTAAAGACAGTCATGACAAGTGGGTCAGTCCAATCACAGACAATCAACGAATCATGAAAAATACTGCTGGCCAATCCAATCATAGACAATGGTGGCAAGCACTGCCGATCAGTCCAATCACAGACAATCATAAATTATGTTACTAGTACTACATAATAATTAATATCACACTTATACTAATGTGATAATGTGCAGCATATTATTGTCATTGGCATAGGTCACTGAATGATAATGATTTGAGGGATGATAGTCAAATATATAATTTTTTGTCTGTTCTTTGATCATTGCATAATTTGATTTGTAAACAATACAACACATAAAATACATTAATTGCATTGATTATACAAAATAAAAAAATAAAAAACAAAATAATAATCTCTACAATAATAATATTATTAAAAAATTAAGCAAAACAAATCAGCTCAATTAACAATAATAAATTTAACATATTATTTTTACTAGATTCACAAATAATCCATAACTAGACAACCAAAAATTCAATTTATAGTACAATCTCATAATGCTTAAGTTCAAGGGACTTAAATAAATGGTTTAAAATATTAAAAACAGATGCAGTAATAATAAACAAATTTAATATTTATCCATATTACAATATAAAAATGTGATAATTTATAAAATTGTTATTCATAAAAAAGTTGAGCTTTGTTAACTTTTAAAATATATAAAATGAAAAACACCAATGCAAGAAATATTTTAAATTTTAAAACCATTTTAAAATAGTGTATGATGATTAATATTATATACAAGAATAATATATAGTTTGAAATGCAAATTAGCACTAGCAGTAACATTGCTGATGGATAGATAATCTACATAAATAGTTTATATTTTCCTACACACTTAGAAACAGGAAGAAGTAAAACAGAAGTTGTGAAAGAAACTCCTGAAATGCTGATTAGATCTAATTAGCTATATATAATACAAATTTAATCAACCATTAGATGGCTAATTATTTTCATATGCTTTCTAATTTTTTTTAATAGGTCAGTTTCAAGTGTTATTTTAGAACCTTACATTTTAAAGGGCTTGATTAATTTTGCAAACAAATAAAATTTATCACATAAGCTAGCAGGAGGAAGCACATTACTGAACTGTAGCTCTGCCTGTGGCAACTAAACAGATAACAGGTCAAAGAGTCATAGAAACTTGGCCATCATATTTTCAGTATATTAATTATTAGACATTAATACTGACACAAATTCAAGCACCTCAATGTAACCAAAATTTAGAGTATGCTGATTCAAGCACCTCAGTGTAACCAAAACTTTAGTTATGCTGATTCAAGTACCTCAATGTAACCAAAACTTTAGTTATGCTGATTCAAGTAATTTGGTATTTTTGGCAGTATGGCAGCTGTGGCCATCTAATGCTGTCTGATATGAACAGACATTTAAAATAGACAAGTGTGAAAAAAAACAAGATTTCATGGTAAATGAGGCTGGCTATAGTAATGTGTTTATAGAAAACAGTTTCTTGGTTACTCAGTCAACTGAAGCCTCAAAGTTTAACCAGAAATGGTAAAAAGTAAGTTTATAAAATACAAAGTATTAAAGCTTTACCAGGAATGGTCTATAAGTTTGTAAAATACAAAGTGTTAGAACTTTACCAGTAATTGTATAAAAGTAATTTATAAAATACAAAATATTGAGCTTTACCAGGAATGGTCTATAAGTTTGTAAAATACAAAGTGTTAGAACTTTACCAGTAATTGTATAAAAGTAATTTATAAAATACAAAATATTGAGCTTTACCAGGAATGGTCTATAAGTTTGTAAAATACAAAGTGTTAGAACTTTACCAGTAATTGTATAAAAGTAATTTATAAAATACAAAATATTGAGCTTTACCAGGAATGGTCTATAAGTTTGTAAAATACAAAGTGTTAGTTTGACCAGTATGGTATTAAAAAATGTACTTATAAAATATAAAGTATCATTTTACCAGACAAAGCATAAAAGGAGTTCATAAAATATAAATTGTTAGTTTGACCAGTATTTAAAAATGTACTTATAAAATATAAAGTATCATTTTACCAGACAAAGCATAAAAGGAGTTCATAAAATATAAATTGTTAGTTTGACCAGTATGGTATTAAAAAATGTACTTATAAAATATAAAGCATCATTATTTTACCAGACATAAAACTTTAAAAGGTGTTCATAAAATATAAAGTGTCAGAATATTACCTAATATTAGTAAGTAGTAATGGCATAAATAAAACTTAAAAAATTCTGTGCGAGCTTTACCAGGCATAATACAAGTATGTCTTGTATACAGCAACAGTGGCTATACTAATTCAATGTTATCTTTCTCATCTCAAGCAAATGTACTTCAAAGAATCTAAAGAAAATACTTAGTTCAACTTGGAGTCTCTGAGTTTAGTGCAATACTTCTTGAATTAAGAATTATATTTATATAAGAACTATTCTTTCACATCCATAAGGTGAAGTAGTACTAGTATTTATACTAAAATTACTAGTAATTAATATAAATAATCGATTCTGAAACAATGCAGATTACACATCCCAAAGTTTGATCCACAAACAATTATCTATCCATCTATCTATATTTAAACACAATGTCTATCACAAATGTTACAATTGCAATCTAGAACCAAAACTTCAAAATAACTCTCAAACAATTATCTATATATATCACAAATGTACAATAGATGTCTAGAGACAAAACTTCAGTGAACTCTCATTCTCAAGCAAACAATTGTCTGTGTTTATCACAACTGTACAATAGCAATTTAGAGACAAAACTTCATAGTAACTCTTGAGATCAAAATCAGAGAAAATGTCTGGAACAATACTTCGATCCAAAATGTTTTATGTCTGACTATGAAAAATTAAATCTATACTATTACTAAGTCTTTAGATTAAATGAGAAATATTTAATTAAATTTAAACTAAATACTACTATGATGATGAAAACACAATAACATTTTCATTAAAAATCAAATCTAAACGCCTACCTAGATCTGCATAATTTCCAGTGAAAGGGTCCTCCCTTGATGGTGGTGGTCCACTCCAGCGTGATTCATAGATAAGGTAGCTTTCAAGGCCTGTCTCTGCCTCAAGGTAATCACGTATTAACTCAAAAATATCAACTGGCAAACCAGGTGACAGATAGGTTATCAGGCGAAGTTTCTTCGGTCCATTGCCAGTCATTTTATGATCTTTCGCCAAAAGAAACTATAAATAGAAAAGAACTGTTTCCCTGCCACATTTGTTCACAAACTACAGAATGTGCAAATATCTAAAACTAGTAAAAGTAAGGATTACACTTGTTACAGTGACATTTGTTCAGATAAGAGGATATACAAATTTCTTAAAACTTAGAATGACATTTGTTTAAGCTAGAGATTACTATATATCTTAAATTAGAGTGACACTTGATTACACTGAATAATAATTAATATGCATATTAAAGTATGGAATAGAGTGGCATTTGTTTATATTACAGAATATAGTAAGAGTAACATTAGTATTCATTACAGAATATATTATGTATTTTAAAGTTACAGTAAGAGTGACATTTGTTCACACACTGTCTTAAAGTTAGAGTAACGTGTTTACAATAAAGAATACACTATATCAGTTAGAGTAATGTGTGTTTACAATAAAGAGTACACTATATCAGTTAGAGTAATGTGTGTTTACAATAAAGAGTACACTATATCAGAGTAATGTGTGTTTACAATAAAGAGTACACTATATCAATTAGAGTAATGTGTGTTTACAATAAAGAATACTCTATCTTAAAGTTAGAAAAGTATAAAAGTGAAATCAGACCTGTAATTACTAATCAAATATAAACTTCAATAAAAATATTTATAAAAAAAAAAGATTAGAGACAACTGTTACTACTACAGATTCTGGCCACATAATGAACCAATGTAAAATGTATACATGAGGTACAACATCTAGAAATAGCAGTGTCAGTAGTAAAAGATGAATGTATAATGAAAGCTGTCTAATACAGCATTAATAAATGAAAAGTTTATACAATCAGTTTAGATCAACAGATGTAAAAACTATAAACCAATAGACACGACATGGTGAACTCAAGTAACTGTATTTCAGGTAGACATGATGAACTCAAGTACATGTAACTGTATTTCAGGTAGACATGATGAACTCAAGTAACTGTATTTCAGGTAGAGATGATGAACTCAAGTAACTGTATTTCAGGTAGACATGATGAAAATAAATAAGCTGATTATTGATAGCACATGGTGAAGCAAGTATTTTGAATATATTACTTCATGAACTACACACAAGAAAACTGTTTACACCATCACATGACGAACCAAATAAATCTATAGAAACAGCAGGATGGACCCATGTCAACTGTACATCAGTGAGCCCAAATAAACGCTACATCAATGAACCCAAATAAACCCTACTTCAATGAGCCCAAATAAACTCTACATCAACGAGCCCGAATAAACCCTACTTCAATGAGCCCAATTTAACTGTATTTAGTGTATATCAACGAACCCAAATAAACCCTACTTCAATGAGCCCAAATAAACTTATATCAATATATATGTGTGTACATGTGAACCAAAGTAATCTGCTTGTAATAATATATCATGAGGCCAAGTAAACTGTACACGACACATAATATGCACCCCAACAAACCTAATACTAAGTAATAGTAATACACCCATATATCCTCAAAAAAATGATTATCTCCCTTAGTCCAACTGATGAGGAAAGAGTCGAGGGCAATTGCTTACATCCTGAAATTTGCAAAAGTCGGATTGGAATATAACATACTGTAAAACTGTCGGTTTTAATGCTTCCAACTTATATTATTGATAACATTAAAGCAAATAAGGGTGGATTATGATTTCTTAAATGAAACAAGTATGAAAGCGATGAATAAGCAAATTTCACAAAGCGCGTAAACTAGGACGTAGGCCTATGGCTTGCATCAATTTCTATGTGCTACGAACACTGTAGACACTATGCTAAGATTGAGAGGCTGTCAATTCCATCATTTACTAAAGAAAGAGAAAATAGTTTAGTGGGCACAAGTCTGATGTGATTTTGATAAATTATGATCAATTTACCTAGCAGCTTACATAAGTCGAAATAAATACGACAGCACAATAAGTATGACGTCAGAAAGAAAGTAGGGAACCCCAATGTAGCAAGTATTGAATTTAACAGCGAAGCACTTGTAAGGTCCATCGCCCAAACTCCGTGATCCCAAACTTATTACCACACGCATTCTTTTGAAAGATCAGAATTGCCAACCAAGTACTGTACTTCAGAATGATTGACTCACCTTGACTCACTTGTAATAAGGACCAAATTCCGATTGATCGGCACCTCTGTAAACAAATCAAAATCTTCGCTCACTCGATTTTCCACGCTAGACAAGTGTGTTGTGAACTGACTGTTTTGGGCAAGTTGTGACACTGATCACATGGACACAGCGTGTGTGAATGCATGGTTGACATAGATTTAGCATGCGGTCACCAGATGATTGCCGTCACTAACCGGAGCCTTGTGCACAACCTACAACTGTATTTGGACTGTTATTACTTTAGGCTGACAGTCTAAATTTAAGCCCAGGGTTTCTCGAGTGCGCTTTCGCGAGAGGTCGCTGGGATGTTCCCCGAGAGATTATGATTGAGAGAAAAAAAATAGTACATGTAATCTGAAAACTATTTCAAGGGTTCCAGGTTAAAAAGGTTAAACGGAACATACATTTCAGGTTGCATTCTTATCTCTAATCGACATTCTCCTTACTAAACATACACGCTCCCCAAACTTCAGACACTCATTGCAGAATCATACAGTAATATTACAACGTTTAGCTATTTTTATTCTAAGCTTTACTCATCGTGGCATCTGCTGTAGTCAAAATACGTGTACGGCACATATGCATTCGGCATCTGGACTGGCTGATTATTCTTTTTCATTCCTATAGCCGGCATACTTTACGATCGAATGAACAACACCGTCTATAGCTAAAACACACACTATTAAATAAATAGGAATTAGAAGAACAACACCCTCTATAGCTAAAACACACTATTAAATAAATAGATTAGAAAAATAAACTAAACAGCAAACGAAATTAAAATAATAAAAAAGTAATTTGAAATTTTAAAGTTAGTAGAGTAAAAGGAAACTTAAGAAAAGTCGCGAAAACACCATCTATTAGAATAGCTAGATGAAAAGTAAGCGTGTCGATTATATGCGACGTCAATAGTGCTATAAAATTATGAGTGGCGCCCAGATAACATCACCTGGATGTAAATTGAGGTGGGAAACTCGAGCAAGGGGAGGGGGGATCGATAGCAATTTTACGTCATCACTGGAGCTTGCGTCGATCATTTCGTCTTCAGACGTTCCCTGATCTGCCAGTGGGACCCCACAGCATCACACTTGTCATATTTTTGCCTTTTTATATTTTTTTTTATATATGCCAAGGTCGTATTGTGAAATGCGCATGACAATAAGAACATAAAGGCAATATATATATAATATATTTTTGTATGTTGGAAAAGGAAACCAGTCAGTAAATACAGGGTGAGGGTTTTTCATTGTTTTGTTGTTGTTTTTTTGTTACATGCTCCCAATTTAGACTGTTTTTTATGAGTCTGACCTATTACCTCCGCTTGTTGAGGAGTCTGACCTGCTTCCCTGGATGGTACATATTTAGTTTTGCCTGTTTCAGATCTTGCTTCGGCATGTATAGGAGATTGACCTGTAAAACTGGAGGCTGTATCACGTTTATTTCTATCTACATCAGATTTCAGCTCAGCAAGCTTAGGAGTCTGACCTATTGACTGTTTGTAGGCTCGCTGTTTAGTTTCATCAGTTTCAAGTTTTGTATCGACTTGTTTAGAAGTCTTATCAGTTGATTTGGAGACTGACTGTTTAGTTTTCTCTGCATCGACTAGTTTAGGAGCTTGGTCTGTTGACTTGGAGGCTACCTGTTTAGTTTTATCTGTTTCAAGCCTTGCCTCGGCTTGTTTAAGAGTCTGATCTGTTGACCTCTTTTGCGCATGTTTGTTGTCTGCCCTAAGTCCTGCCTGCGTGAGCTGGACAGTGTCTTTTGACATGAGGTCTGCTTTGGTTTTGGCATCTGCTTGATTAGTTTCAATTCTAGAGGTTTCCTTGGGTTGCATTGTGAAAATAGAAACATCTGGTGAAAAATACATAGAAAAATTATTCTAAAAAGTGATATAACATTTATTTAATGAAAGAATAAATATTTTTAATCTGCCTTCAAAATAACTAAACAAGCACTCTGTTATAAATAAAGCCTTATAAACATGATACAACACAGATATATAGATAGATAGTTAGATAGATAGACAAACGTTCATTTTACATAGTAAAGTAACAGTAAACAATATAAATTTTATAAAAGTAATACAAAAATATACAACAAGATCATTTACGAAAATAAGTAAAGAAATTAACAGTAAATTACAGTGTCAATTAAGAAAGCAATTAAAGAAATAAAGTTACTGATCAAACAGTAAAACAATCTACCAAATCGATTTAAGTTTTACTAAGGTAAAAGTGCTTTTCGATATGTGAAACAAACGCTACCCAAGAAAAAGAAGGTAAAAGTGCTTTTTTGATACGTTAAACAAAAACTAACCAAGATAAAGAAGATAAAAATGCTTTCGATACGTGAAACAAAAACTACCCAAGAAAAAGAAGATAAAGGGGCTTTTCGATAGGTGAAACAAACGCTACCCAGAAAAAAGAAGGTAAAAGTGCTTTTCGATAGGTGAAACAAACGCTACCCAGAAAAAAGAAGGTAAAAGTGCTTTTCGATAGGTGAAACAAACGCTACCCAGAAAAAAGAAGGTAAAAGTGCTTTTCGATATGTGAAACAAAAGCTACCCAGAAAAAAGAAGGTAAAAGTGCTTTTCGATATGTGAAACAAAAGCTACCCAGAAAAAAGAAGGTAAAAGTGCTTTTCGATAGGTGAAACAAACGCTACTCAGAAAAAAGAGTATGAAACAACACTTCTACAGCAAATATCTTTTTCTACAGAAATCTGGCAAATATTGATACATTCTTCAGATCTTCAATCTACGATTGGTACCAAACTTTAAATCCGAAACGACAGTTTCAGATTATGTCGTCTGAAGATTTTCCTTAGTTTCTGCCATGTATTATATAATAATAAATAATAATATAAATACATAATGCACGACATGTACTTACGCTATTTAATCCTATGATAATTACAATTTTTCAGCAAATGACGTAATAGAATAGAAATGACGTAGTAATTACCGTGAGCGTCATGTTTTCGCGATAGCGCAGGATACTGCCATTATTGTCAAAACTGAAAAAAGCAATAACATCGCCACTCTACACCAACAACCATCCACTCTCTTTCATCATCTTCAAGCCTCTCAGCATCGGCACACCTTGTGTCAGACACTAATTCGGCTGGTACCGGAAGTTGCCATCATCCTAAGATCATCATCATCATCACTGTAAAAGCGTCATAGCGATTGCTTTTTACATTGCGATACGGGATACGCGTAGCATGAAAACGGCCTAGATCGGAAGCGCTCCCCATAAATTAAGTAAGAATACGCGTAATAAACGAATTTGTTGTTGTTGAATGGCCATCTATTTATTACTTGGGGAGGGTGGGGCTGAGTGGGATACTTTTGACCCGCCACCTTCCAAAGTTTCATATCCATCATTTTCCTAATCCCCTCCCACATGTACTTATGTTCTCTTAGACCACACAAGTACACATGTACTTATGTTCTCTTAGACCACACAAGTACACACATACACATGTACTTATGTTCTCATAACCGCACAAGTACACACGTACTCAGGTACTTATGTTCTCATAACCGCACAAGTACACACGTACACATGTACTTATGTTCTCTTAGACCACACAAGTACACACGTACATGTGTACTATGTTCTCTTAGACCACACAAGTACACACATACATGTACTTATGTTCTCTTAAACCACACAAGTACACACACACACACATGTACTTATGTTTTCTTATACGTATGTCGTGGGGTCTGTATTTAATAGCTTATTAACGTATGTCGTGGGGTCTGTATTTAATAGCTTATTAACGTATGTCATGGGGTCTGTATTTAATAGCCTATTAACATATGTCGTGGGGTCTGTATTTAATATTATATTAACATGAATAGTTGTCTGTTGGTTCATTCGAGGCCCCCATGTTAAAATTAATTACTGAACAAATAACAAAACCAAAGTATATAAACTTTACAGTATGAATTTTACATAAAGTGAAGATGATAAAGAAGTGACACAAAGATGAATGAAAAGTTAATAAAATATTTATAATACAAAAATCTAAATTATTAATCAACCTTTTGAGATGTAGCTCAGATATCACTATTCCAAAGATATTTAGTTTTAAACTACAAAAATCCCATTTTATTCAGTCCAATGAAGAATACACTAATATTATGCGATTATCAGTCTCTCAGCAGTATCAGATATGAAACTGTTTAATAATTTCTATTTCTGTTTTTAAAACAAACTTCTCACTCTGCTACAGTCAGTAGACATTGTACTTAACTTTTGCTACAGTTGTAGCTTGTGATAAAAACAGTGTTGCAGTGCTACATCAGCATACTGTTTCCTACCTCTACTGCAGTGCTATATCAGCATACTGTTTCCTACCTCTAACCCTAACCTACCTCTACTGCAGTGCTACATCAGCATACTATTTCCTACCTCTAACCCTAAACCTACCTCTACTGCATGCTTTTTTCACTACAAGTTTACACAAAATCTTAGTCAGTACCAGAAGACTGTCTCTTGATCAGTGTATGCTCAAGAATGGATGCTGGAAGTGTTGACCAAATTAAATTAAAATATGGACAACAGCTGTTAGAATATGTACATAGGTATGCATGGGATACCCAAGTTTAGACTTCTTTTCAAACCCACGCGAGCGTCTCCTATAGAGAGTCGTTATCTCCAATGGTAATTTTCCAGACTGAAATTATGAGTCTGAGGAATAGTGAGAATTCCTGGATTTTGTAATACAGTGATTAATTACCAGCAGAGGTAGTATCGTGATTTCTCTTGTCTGTTATTATTAAAACTAATCTTTCTTTTATTCCACAGCTTAGTTATATATTTATTGGTTATATATCATTAATATTAGTAAATATTAATTAAGGTCTTGAGAAAGAGTATATGAGAGCAAGTTGTTCCAAATTTTTCCTTGTCTCTCCAAATTGTCACTGTATAATTGCTCAACCATAAGCAATATATAAAAGGAGGAATATTGTTGATTTTATCTCCAGCCTGGCATTTTGTGCAGACTGACCAGTCAAAGAACAAGGCCACTCATGTAACTGCTACATCCACTCCAATTGGTAAGTGTAGACTGAGCTGAAAGAAAAGGCATGTCTCAACTACTACACTGTCACAGTCTGATAAAAATGTCCGACTTGGTGACCTACTTGTCTTGTTTACTTCAAATTTGAAATTTGAAACCCTTGGCTCCTTGTTCAAAGCTTCCTTTTTCGAGATGCTTCTAGAACAGGTCAAGATGTTATGTAACTTTAGGTCCATTGTCCAGATTCTCGAACCAACTACATACTTCGCGATCAGTCACGTGATACGCATTATGCTTTTCTATAAATGTGGGTACGCACTTCCATTCCCTTACTGCGAGAACACATTAGCTATTTCCATCAGCTAACTCGGGTCATGCGGCAGCCGACAGCAGATGAGAACCATACCTTCGACTTCTCATAAAAAGGTACCATTTTATCTGATAGTATTTTGCATATCTTGATTATAAATATGTATTTGTGCTATGTATTATATTATTTCCATATATGCTTGAGCATGGTCCAGAGAAATGGCTGAAAAACCTATAAGTTACGGAATATAAATTTATTGTAACTCTTTTTCCATTGTAACTTTAATTTATATTGTTTCAATTCACTAAGAGCCAGAATGCCTGTGCTCGATATGAATTCCTCATGTAATTCAATTATTGCGTGTAATTTTAATTGTAAATTGTGAAGCGCTTTGTTGGTTTGAATTACCCTTTTTGTATGAACATTAATTTAACGTTGTAACTATTTTATTGCTTCATACGTCATGCTGTTAAATGGAACACGCCGAAACTCTTATTCAGCGCATTTTAAACTGGGACATGCTTGAGTAGGAACTTGTTAAATTGAAATTACATTAGAACACGTTACTTCTCCAGGTCGGCCCTTGCCTTGCCTTGCCTTGCCTTGCCTTGCCCTGGCTTTACTTTTGCCTTGCCTTGTTCTGTCTGGTACTAACTGGTCTGAACTCAAAGTGTGAGTTCATTTCTGAGGGTCCACGCCACTGAAATTCAAGTTCACTAGCAACATAAAGGAACACCTTCCTAGGCGCCACGTGCGTCGTCGCTGTAGTGAGACTGTGAAAATAGACTGGCTGACTGAGTAAAGAGACCAGGCAGATACAGACAATCAGCTGAGTATTACTCAGTGTTTATGCAAATATCGAAAAGACAATTGATTGGCAATTCGTTAGTTAACCGATAAAGCATGTACGCACAAAGAATCGAGAAATAGACTATTCGCGCTCGTATTTGATTATTGTTAACTTGTTAAAACTTTATTAAATCTTATTTTCTTTGTTAAAAACCTCTTAGTAGTTAATTTTTATGCATAATAGACCTATAGATTTCTTAGATTGAATGGGGGCGGATGAGCAGAATGTTGATAACGAATGCATATTAATTTAGAGGAATTTAACGGTTTTCAATCTAGCTAAAGTTCGCAATTTATTAGTTTGTAAATTTGTCGTCTGAACTACAAGACACACTTTTAATTAGTCAAATAGTAAATTGAGCAACCAGTCTGCATAGGATATGAGAGGAGGAATTAATTATATTTAAAGTACTTAATTATTCTAGGGCAGGGTCTATAAATAAATACTGGAAACGTAACATACACCTACTTGTCATTGGTCCATGCTGAGTCATTGAACTACTTATTAATTCCAGGATTCAGGGGACTAAACCTCTGATGCTGTATTCAAGCTGAGGACTAATTCTCCTCTGATCCAGATAAGTTAAACCAGGAATTCTCAAAAGACATTGGCATTGCCATAGCTTGTGCACTAAACCTCTCAAAAGACATTAGCATTGCCATCGCTTGTGCACTAAACCTCTCAAAAGACATTAGCATTGCCATCGCTTGTGCACTAAACCTCTCAAAAGACATTAGCATTGCCATACTTGTGCATTAAACCTCTCAAAAGACATTAGCATTCATTACCATAGCTTGTGCATTAAACCTCCTCATTAATTGTGATGACACTATAGAGCTGCATTTTATTTTAATATATCTTGACATTTACCTCATTGTTTCCTATTTTATTTAAAGTTATTTCTGTGATGGGTAGTTTAACAAATTAGCTACCCAATCCCTAATCTATTTAATTCCACCTGTACAGGCTTTCATAAATTTTGCAGAAAACTCGGTCAGACCTCAGAGACATTAACCATTAGTTAATTTATTTCTACCTGCCTCTGAGCATTACTGGTTCAGAACTCCCATTACTCCTTGCAAGTTTGAACATTTCTAGATAGTATAGGAATTCTGTCCCACACACGTTTCTAGATAGTATAGGAATTCTGTCACACACACATTTCTAGATAGTATAGGAATTCTGGCCCACTACACTCTCCCTCAACAGGGGACACTTCCCAAAATATTCTATTATCTGACTTTTTAACATAATTAAAATTAAGCCCCCACCCCCTTCCTTGTCAAAAACAGAAGTGGAAGTGTAATTAACAAATTTATTCAACACAATTATGGTTAAATAAGAAGCAACTGGTACACACAAAAAAATATTAGTCACAAAGGTAGGCTATTTAAGAAGTAGTGTTCTTCCAGCCTAAGTTAATGATTAAATCAAAAACAGAGTCTGCTACTGAAATCTGGTTTGTTATTATGTGATTGTTCATAGTTTCTTGATGCACTTCCCAATCAACTAACAAACTCTGTGAAACCGAAAATGCAATTCGACTATTTTATAATTATTTCTGTATATATTTAATTATAATGCATGTTTTTTCTGACCTAATTTTAAGACGGTCAAACTGAGTAGTGAGAATTATGGTAAGAGTATTATTATGGTGAAGAATAGCATGCTAAGTTTAAATAGCTGCATTTGACATGGGTCAGGAAGTGCACATGACAGCGCACTGTGGAACGCTCTAATTACGTAACTGCATGCGTCGCAAGACAGGGGATAGGAAACCTGCACGTGCCTAGGTAGAATGCAAGGGACCTAATTATCTTAGGAGGCACCAGCCTTTAGAGAACTGTCATTCAACCATGACTATTCAGACAAAAGGTGAAACTAGGAACTAATTATGCTCCAAAGACAGACGCTAAGTTTTCACATGCATTTTTCCGTGCAACCACCAGCAAAAACTCTAACTTGCATAAATAGCCATACCTGATTAAATTAATGCACTTCTAAAAAAAAAGGGAGGGCCCGTATTGCTGACTTCTGCAGTTAGAGGTACATCTGGTCTAGTTAATCACTTTTTGTAATAACGATTTTTCTGTAAACAGAATTTATTGCATTTTTCTTGTATTCTATTTTATTCTTGTAATAATTTCTTGTTAACTTTGTATGATTGAAATTTGTAATTTTATTCTCGATGTAAAGAATTAAATGGTACAAGTTGTAAAGAAATTTAATATGAGGAACGAGAATAAGATTACAGACTTTAGAACTTTGTAAACATGAGCACTGATGTATGCAACCATCTTTATACATGTTACAGCTTTGAAAGTCAGTCGCTAGTCGCCAGTTCCCGACATCCAAGGATAATTCAACATTCGGGGAAATTGCAAGGGTACACCAGTAGTCTGCTACAACCAAGTCCGCTGTTGGCCTATCAAAGACAACAGGGAATGGACAGTGAGCAGAAATCGTCAGGTCTCTAGCCTTAACTGATGGAGAGGTACCAAACGCCATGTTGCTGATACACGTGACATACAGGGAAGGGAGGTATATGGCCGAGGGCATTTTTAAAGCCAGGAGGGTGCTTAGGAGATGGGCATCAGTGATGAAGATTCATATGTATCAAGGCGAGTACTTGTCAGAGTGAGAGGGAGAGTATGTCGAGGGAGATTCCGAACAGCTACAAAATGGGTGGCAAGCATATAAGCTAGAATCTATTTTGATTAAGAGCTGTGATGATTGGACAAGGAGTGGGAAGATAAGCAGGACTGCTTATTGCACTTGAAGATTTGTGTAAAGCGATGTTGAACTGATTATATATTTGTGTCTAAAACTGTAAGTGTGACAGTAAGATTCACTTGGACGATATATGTGTGCATACAGAACTGTTTTGAGGCTTGGCATCAGTATCCAGAATTCTATGCCAACCAGTCTGCTTGACTCTACAGAGACAGAGACCACCACATACAGAAACAAACCAGATGACGCATACATATGCTCATTCAATGTGTCTGTATAGTGTTCTATGATTATTGTAAATTTCTGATATTCTTATTTTCTTCTTCTGATTATCATTGTAGTGACTGAGCTATTTGATGCCATATTTTTTCTAATTAAGTTCCTATAGTAATTGTTCTATGGAGTTGATTAACTATCTATTTTCTAATTGATATGCTTATTGCTGTAAGCGTTTGAGAGATATGCGATCTCTATGCATTGTCTTGTATGATTGATGAGATTATTGTGAACTTTAACTTTATTCTTGTTAATTATTTTAGTTTTAATAAATTGTTGGATTATACCTTTTCATTCTCGTTTGATTCTTACGGGAGGTAATGTGCAGGAACAGGGGTGGGGGCTTGCCAATGACATAATAACTAATGACAAGATGGTCACGCACATTTTAGGAGAAGGTTCCCTGTTGCCGGAATTGGAGTTATGTGTGGGGCGAAAGTAGAAGGACTGATTAACTGACGTGATAGTTCAGCTAGTGCCTTTACTTTAGACAAGTAACACATGGAAAGGGAGGTAATTCGACATTTCAAGGGCTTGACTTAGTCACTCCAGACTGCAAGGATGAAGACCCCGTTGAGGGTGATTGTTATTAATAATTGGAGAGATTGATTATTAATGCATGTGAATGAATATTTATTCATATACAATCTTCATTACATAAGTAAACAATCAACAAACCCCTTTCACAAACTCCAACACATCTATCTAAATAATACACCTAGAAACTCTCACATTTCACACCCCACTCCCTTCTACCAAATCCACCCCATAGATGAAGCACGCTCCACAGACCCACTCACTCCAGTCCTTGCCCCGTCTTCATCCCCCTCCTTCACCCATATTACACTTTCTAAATGTTGTGGATGGATCGAGTGTGGTTGTTGTAGTTGTTCGTCATATGGGTCACCCCAGGATGCGAGGAGATGACTGAATGAACGATGACGATGATGATAAGACAGACAAGCAGACAATACCGCTACGGCAGCCACAGCAGGAGAGAGGCAGAACACGCAACACGTGTTTTACATTTTCATCGGATCTTTATTTAGGCGACACACCGCCAACAGACGACCAAGGACGACTCAGAGGCAGACACTCAAAGTAGTTTTGCTACCAATGCCGAGACTTTAGGTGACTCTCACTCAAACCACACACGCTCATTATATCCTATAGAAGCGGCCCTCCCCGAAGCCCACGGGTTATGAAAATGAAAATCTAGTGTGGAAAGGCTTCTAAAAATAACTTTTGTGTTTCTTTACTTGCTTTCCACTATCAATTATAGCTATATGCCTAACAATTACATAATAATTCAAATATACAGTGAAACTACTTTAATTATACTTTAATATACAAATCTTTTCATATATATAATCTAAAGAATTAAACCTTTAATAAAATAAAATCTGTGTTGGCGGGCTTCAGAAAAAGCATTCACACACACATAAATTGCAAAATACACAAATACAATAACATTATACATCATACAAAAATACATCAATTAAAAATATAAACTATCTCCTTTCTAAATATATTTATATGAACTTCAATTACTAACTACCTAAAACAATATATAATAATAAAAACGCGTACTCTAACACAGCTAGTATCAATATAGCGCGCGCTTTAAAACAAAGGGAGTGATCATAAACAATAAAAATATGCACTCAATGGCACAGTCATACACATTACTATATAGCTGTTAGCAGACCGCGCCGCGTGATTCACCTAGCGGCCGATGACCTACTTTGCTGCAGAGCGTGGGGATGCGACTATACACATACATACACGATGACACACACAAATACCTAAACAAGGGCTACATAAATCTTACCTTCAACATGGACACAATACCAAAATTAAATCATTCAAAATAATATCCTGGAACTACAATGGATTAAAAACAAAAAATCCTCAAACCCACTCATTAATCACAGACAATAACCCAGACATAATCTGCTTTCAGGAAACACACATCAAATGAAAAAACCAATACATATTCGAAATTACAAAACAATCCAAGGAGGAACTACAAAATTTAAAAACAGGATAATGAGGGGACTAACAACATTAATCAAAAAATGAACTTAACTTCCTTCTTTCTGATAGCACAGACACATTAAACTGTGACCCTCCTATCCACCACCAAAACTCTCCACATCACAAATTTTTATTCTCCTCCACAAATGCTTGACCACAGAATGCTCCACCTAATACAACTACAAACAGTTAACATAATTTTAGGAGACTTTAATGCTCACTATCAACTCTGGAGCAAAGGAACATCAAACAAACAAGGTGACACACTAACTGAATGGATCAATCAAAACCAACTTACCATTTTAGATCCCCCTCCTACCCACCAGACTGCAAACCTCCCCAGACCTAGCCATCTCTACCCCCAAACTATCCCTAGACTTAACGATATAAACAAAGATAATAACACTAGCGACCACCACCCCATAATTGTCTCTTATTTAACCAAACAAATATTTACAACCCCTCCTGATTTTTCACCCACCTACATTTGTCCCAAGGGAGTTGGAAAATTTTCAGGAACGAACTAAAACTAACCCTCTACAAACCACCCATGGTACACCCCAAGGCAGTGCACACAGACCTACACTATTCAACATAGCAACATGTGACCTAGACACAATCACAAATGATACTAACCATTCAAAACCAGGCCATCAGAACTAGCATCTACGCTCTACCAGGTACAAAAAACTCAGAACTTATCAAACAAACAGGACAACTCACCACAATTGACAGAAGAAACAAACAAACCCTATGAACATGGGCCAATAGAATCCAACACAAAGACAAACTTCCAAACAGTGCATTACTTTGCAAAACAAAATGGGACATAAAAGGGTTCCAGGTTCAAAACATCTAAAAGGAAAAAAATAACCCCTACCAACTCACCAAAAAACTTTTCAATGAGCTAAAACTCAATAACATACACACTGAAACTCCAATTTCCACAATCATCCACGCATGGCAAGTAAACATCCCCCCAATCAACACATCTCTCTTAAACGTCAACAAACAAATACACCCACTTCAAAAATAAAAAACCAAATAGCATTACAACATATCAACAAAATCTACCCAGACCACACCACCATATGGATCAAAAAAAAGGCATAGGCCCAGGAGCAGCTACCCTCACACCAAAATGCCTTTACACTTACAAAATCCCCCCACTCCACTTAATCATGACAGCTGAACTGATAGCCATTTAAACGGCTCTTTCCAACACACTATCATCCATCCACCCTCCATCCTAATATTCATAGATTCCTACTCATCCTTACAAGCAATTGCAAACCCATACTCTCTAAATTGAAAACAAGAAATAAATGAAATAAAAATCCTCTTAAACAAACTCCAACAAAATCCACAAACACATCTGTGGTGGAAAAATGCAAATGCAAATTAATGCACTTAATTAATTAATATTTAATTAATTCTTCATTTTTGTAATTTTAAATTTAAATTTGCGCCATTCAAATCTCAGCGTGATGAGTTTTGAAACAAACAACTCTGACCTACATCCAGAATAAAGGGGAGTTATTGTAAAAGGTCAGTGATTCTTGCATAACTCAGATTAATTTTAGTAACGAGTTCACCCTACCTTTAGTGTTTACGCAGTTAACCGTATCTATTCAGACAAAGCCATTGGAACAACTCTGTTCTAGCCCGAAGGCTGATAAATTCTAGAATCTTTCAGATGACCCTTAAAATCACATATAAGGGCAGATTCGAAATTGAACCCTCACACGTTGACACTCCTACATCGGACCACCGACGGAGAAGCACGATCGAAAATATGGAAAAACGCTCCACCCGATCGACTATAAACTCTACTACCCTGCCCCTTTCAGGGACGGAGGAACAGGTAGACACTAGCCCTTTGCCCTTTTCAGGGCCGGGTGAACAAGACGCAATCAAGAAACATGAAAGAGCCTTGGAGATCACCATCAATTCAAGAAAACACGGGAAATTCAACATATGGCTGTCTTATATCTGCCTGTCATTCGACGACCATATAGACCCCTGCAGTAGTCCATATAAACTTCTACTGTTTAATTTATTTCTAACAAATAACCAAAATGCTATACGTAAGGCTTTTGAGGTACATCAGAGTTATACGAGAGAAGGCCCAAGAACAGCGGAAAACGAATCACAAACATCACCAGTCGACACGTGCGATAAGGAAACTAATACACACATAGTCTGGAAAATTCCGCCAAAGACCAAAATTAACTCCACACAGACTATGAAGGAAAAAGATAAAGGGAAAACGGCGTTTTCTCAGACACCAGTATCAATGACGGAAGAAAAGAAAACGCAAACGCAAAGGACCACAAGTGAGGAAAAGAAAACTCAAACAGAGACAAAGAATAAAAAGGAAAAACCTCATAAAGCCGCTAATACACAGACTACCAACATCGAGACGAAGGAAAAAAAAATCCAAACGACAAACGTCCACATGAACGAACCTCAACAATCGAACGAATTTGATAACATACTGGACCAGGTTTCAAGGGAACTCGAGGCCGTACCCCTCTCACCCATACCAGCGACGCCGCCTCGACCACCAACAACGACGACAACTACAACAGCATCAACATCAGAATGCCAGCCCACACCACCACCAACAACAAAACAGGGCGAAAAGAAAAAAAGACGGCGCCCGCCACCACATATTCGGAGGCAACAACAGTGCCCTCGACAACAACCTCAACATCGCGGACAGCAACAACAACAACACTGGCAGTACCAGGAACAACATTACCCCTCTTGGGGTTATTTTAACCATCCAATGGCTGATTTAATCCAACTGCTACTCGACCATCTGTACTGGCCGCCAGCGCCCACCATCAAGCATCCCAACGGACACCGGGGACAGCCACGACAACAACAACAGCAACGCCACCAGTGAAGAGACCGGGAAGTCGAACAACCCGGGCACATGTACACACTAGGTATAGACCTGGTGTGTTACTAGCCTGGGCTCTGTAAGACACCCCCCCCCTCACCATAACACCAGAAACGGCAACAACATCAACACCACCGCCAGGAACAACAATAACATCGACTTCAACCCACGGACCACCGGGTTTGGAGCCCGCCTTTGCCGGCCAGACATGTTTTCTCAACGGGAACACGCAGCAGCAGAAAGGCACCCCCCTCCCTCTCTCCCCCACTCCAAACGCGAAAGCGGCGGAAGCCGGAAGCGTTCCCCACATTAACAACAATGAACCCTCACACTTTGCTATGGACTACCGATGGAGAAAGACGTGTTTTTGCTCACAGCCATGCTTTCCACTACAGGGCAATTGTGCTACAGAGTACCGGACAAAGACGGCGACTCCAATCACCATTTATACAACTGCACAAAGGCAAGCTGCACCACATGCAAAGAAATTGAAACAACCATCCAGAGGGACGACTTTTTAATTTTAATAAGGCCATCAGAATTATACAGAGCGATAGAAAATACTCTACAATCCTTACAGGGACAATATAAACAGGAAAATGGCCAGTGTCGAAGCCAAAGCAGTCTCCTATGAGATAATTCAATACTACGGAAACATGGGCACAAGGAAAAAAGAAACTCACAAGACAAAAAACTGGACGCGCACGCAAGACACAAACCCCACCACCGCGAAGCACCAAAGTCAAAGAAACACAAACAGAGACAGACGAGAAGACAATGAAAGAAACACAGATGACTAAACACAGCAAAAAGATAAAAACAAAGAAGACAACATTAACTACTGCCTACACACAAACCGAAAAAAAATGAGTCGCCCACTAAGGACACGCAAACAAGGACAGAGACAAAAAACAAGGAGACAAAAACAGAGCATACATCAATGAAGAACGCTGAAAGCAACACAGACAACGGCAGCAGAAATAATCAAACAATCATTGCTATGATGCAGACAGAAAAGAGGAAAAAAAGAAACGCCCTCCTAAGTGGGTTAGAGAACAGCAAAAAATGGAAAGAACAAACAGGCAATTCTACGAACACAATCACAATGACAGAGACTGGTTGCCACCCGCTGAATTCTTATGGTGGCTGTTCAACACCTACAACCAAACACACCAGCTACCAAGGCACCCAGGACGTCCCTAGTACGGAAACCGATGGCGGACTAAATACAGTGAAACAGCACACCCACAGAGGGACACGGTATTAAATTTTTAGTCTTTTTTTCTGGAGTACAACTATATCACGGGGGGGGGGGGGGGGGGGGAATCGCCAGAGTCTGAAACTCGGTGAGAGGTTCCTTGTGCTCTGTAGAAGTACATATGGACCAGTCAGCCACGGACAGACACCGGCTGCTATTGTTTTTTTTTTTAACCAGCGCCACCGAACAACACTGAGGACAGTGCTGGAGTGGCCCCGAAAAGAGGACTAAGACAGACGCACTTTACACTCAGGAAAAATAATAATTTTAAAAATAAAACTTTTAAAAATTAAAAAAAAAATCCTCCTCCAGCGCTCTACAGCTAGCTACTACTCCTCACAGCGACTGCTACAGGAGGCTACCACCACCACCCTCCTGCACCAGCCTCCCAACCACTACAGGCATGAAGATCAATAACACCTCCAGGCAGCCACCCCTCACACCTATCCAGAAACAAGTGAAGAGAGGAAGACCTTCCAGGGGACCACCAAAGCTGATAATATCCCAGATAAAAGGCTTCCTGCATCCTCTGGAGAGTGCCAGCGAGAAAAAAAAATTGAACCCTTACTCTTGTTAAAATCATTGGAGTCCTATGTGCGGCTTCGTGGTTAGTGCTGAACAGAAAGGTATGTCCGAGATAGTGAATTGTCATTTAACTGATTTTTAATATTTGCTTAAAATCTGCTTGAATTATATTTTTCCTTGTAAATATTTTTAACAAGTTTAAACTATGTCATTTTTATTCTCATTTAAACAAAGAATCAGATGAAAGAATTGTAAAAAGGAATTTTAAATGAAGAAATGAG